>NW_004624818.1:4797870-4812284 GCF_000247695.1 Heterocephalus glaber
CCCGCCGCCCGCCGCGCCGCCCCCCGCCCTCGCGCGCCGGCTTTTACCTTCCGGCTTGTTTTCGGCAGCCATTTCCCCTCCGCGCGCCACATCCTCCTCCTCCTCGCGACCGGGACCCCGAGCGCGCGCCTCGTACCGCCGCCGCCGCCGGCCCAGCCACCCCGCCGCCGCCGCGCACCCGCCCTGGCCCCGCCCCACGGCCCACGCACAGCGCCCATTGGGCCGTACGACTGCCACTCATTGCTCCCGCCGCCAATCGCCCCGCACCAGGGGTCTCACTACTCTCCGGGAGGAGCGTCCTGTCCATCCGGCCCATTGGCTGGTCACCACCCGACGGAATGAACAGATTGGTCAAGAATCAACGCCCCCTCCCCACCCACTCCCAGGAAAGCCCGCCTTCCGGACCTAAACAAAGCTAGCCAATGGTCGGGGGCCGAAAGAACTGTCCAATCAGGACGGGGCCGACACGGAATATTTCCTCGAGGCCGAGAATTGGCCTTTTGATTGGCCGTTACTACAGTGTTTCCCAAGCCTTCCAGACCAATCAAAGGGGGTTCCGGGAACTCGGGAGCGGCGAAAGGAAGCCCCGCCCCTGAGCGTGACCGTCATGAGGAAGGCGCGCGCTCATTGGCGCTCTGGGGCTTTTCCCGCGTGCTCCCGGGGCTGAAGGACGTTCCCGGGGAAGCCGCTGCCGCGCGTGCGGTCCCGGTGGCGGTGGGGCCGCGCCGGGATCTCCGGGATCCCGCCTGCCCGCCGGCGGGGAGCGGGCCTGGGGCCTTGGCGCGGAGCTTCGCCGCGCTCCGGAGCCGCTCGGCCGGGGTCCGGGCGTCGCTGCCGGCCGCGCCTCCCGCCAGGCCCTGCCGCGGCCCGCCCGCCCCCGGTGTGCTCCGCTGTTCCTTTTTCCGTCGGCTTAAAATACTGGAACTTTATTTTGGTCACGCTGCCCGTGTGACCGCCGAGCCGATGACTCATAGGCGCCTGTCCCAGGATGAGGTCGCGGAGCGAAACCTCCGCGCGCGGGCCGCGCATCGGGCGAGACGAGTTCGTCCTCCCTCGTGCCCGCCGCCGCCCAGGGCTTCTCCGAAGATAGGGCACGGTGCCCGCTGCGCGCGGGCTGGGCGGACGGGGAAGGGGATCCAGGCCGAGGCCGGCTGCGCCCACGCCTGGGGATCTGCACCCTCCCCGCGCCCGTCTCCCCAGTCCTGCGGGGTGCAGGTGCCTCGCTCACGAGGCAGTGCCCCCACCCAGAAATTCCGGAATTTGCACAGGGGCAACTAATCTCGAACAAAGGAGAAGGCTGAAATCTCAAAGTTTTCTGGTTTTTTTAAAGAAGAAAAGTTGGAATGAAAAGCAGAGCTCCGACCGTCTCTGATCTTGTATGGTTTGCAGTGAGAACGTTTCATTCCTCTACAGTTTGGTTTTTTTGTGGGATTTTTTTGTTTTGGTTTGGTTTGCTACTATTAGCGACAAGCAGAGAACCAGTGAAAAAGTCGTTAAGTGTCTTCGCATTAAGATTGACTGTCAAAGTGGATTTTGTGCCAATCCTAACAACATGTGTTCTTTTTTCTGGTCTTCGCCAGGGAGAACTTCCTAGGTTTCCCAGAAATAAAGGTGTCCCCAAAGAATGTTTTGTATTGTACACTCGTTCTTCAACAAACTTTAACTTTATGAGCCTCAAAAAAATGCCAAATTTTAACAACTAGGGTACAATATTTTATTGATTAGCATTCTTAATGGCACCTGGGTTGACGATTTGTGTGCTGAAACATTCTTGAAAGTGTTGGTGGCATTGTAAATTAGTATAGCCCTTTTGAAAAGCAATTTTACAGTATGTATTAAAAGCTATAAAAATGTCTGCATCTTTTGACCCAGTAATCTTAATTCTGGGAATCTATTCTAAGGAAATAGCACTAAATGTCAAAAAAGCTAGATGTGTGAAGATATTCTTCACAGGACTGTACTTATTACAAGAAGAAATTGGAAGCATTCAAATGTGCAATATTGGGTATTTAGTAATTGTGTTATATCTACACAGTAGAACATGATGCTGCTGTTTGACGTTAGAAAGAGAAAAGCTTACCCACTTCCAGGAGTAGGGGTGGGGTTCAGAATCACGGTGTTCATTTGTAAAACACAATCTAATGATAACTGTACAAAACTGCATATATGTGTATGTTCTATTCACTAGTAGATAGCCATAATAGAGCTATGTTGCTTTTATAACTAAAAGAAAGATTAAATTAAAAAATGTTAAGCCAGGTACGGTGACATGCGGGAGCCTGAAGCAGGAGGATCCCTTCAGTCTACCAGGTTAGCAAAGGTCAACAGCAGGGCAACACGGGAAGGAAGGAAGTGAGGAATGTCATCCGGGCCTTTGGAGACTCACTGTCACCACTGAAATGACCAATATCACAGTTCTCAAAATGGGTACCAGGGACTCCCAAGTTCATTCAGTATATCCACAAGATCAAAAGTATTTTCAAAAAAAGCTATCATCTCTCAGAGAGCTCATCCCCCAAAAAACCAGTCTCTTCTCTAGCAGAGGCTACATAATGTAATCTCACAAGACAGAATGCAGAAGCAGGAGCATCCAGCGGTCTTAAAAGTTGGATTTTAAGGGAAATTTGCAAAACTATAAAAATAATTCTTACTGCTAATGTTTTGGAAAATTCAGCCATTCCTTGTTTTTAAAAATATGATTTATGTTAATCTGTAATAGGTTTATTATTCTTTCTAAATGAACTTAGTGGCTGTTTTTTAAATTTTTGTTTTAATTTCAAATACAGTACCTAACTCTTGATTAACACACTCACATAAACCAGAGCTCTTTGGTGTCTTCAATAACAGTGTGTAAAACAAGCCTGAAAAAAAAAAAAGCTGGAGACTCCCTGGACCAGAGAATGGGATGTTGGGTGAGAGAGCTGGGTGGTTTCCAGTTTGCTTAGGAAGGTAGCTGAGAGATGGGCTTTTGAAGTGAAGGAAGTGGCCTGCGGCAAAGTTCCATTAGAAAAGGGAGTTCTTAGAAGGTGTGCATCAGCGCACTGCTCCAAATCTTTGCCAGTTTGGGCCCCCGAAGTTCTCCAAGCAATGTGTGTTACCATCCAGAAGCAGGACCTGTAAGGTAAACAAAGGCAATATTAAATCAGTAGCTTTCTTAATCTCAAAAATAACATGTAGAAGACCCTTCTGTCCCAAGCAGCTTTCAGAAATAAAGTGACTATTACTACTGGTGAAGAGAATAATAAAAGCGCTTGGGCTGGAAGTAACTGGAGCTTTCCTGTGGACTAGAGAGGAAGGCTCAGCGGGGCCCAAGTGCAAAGCTTAAATGCTCCTAAAGGGAGCAAGAGAAGTGCATGATACCACATCCTGTTCACTGGGCACAGGACAAGCAAGAAAGAATGTGTTCTAGCTGTGTCTTCCCTAGGGGCTGAACGACTAAACGTGGTATCTAAGGGTTCTGTTTCCAGATGTTTTCTCCTCTTTCTTTGCTTTATTTAAATTTTTATTTCTGAGCTATTGTAAATTTGCATGCAGTTGTAAGAGAGCCAGGCACGGTGGTGCACGCCTGTGATTCCAGCACTTGGAAGGCTGAGGTAGGAGGATCATCATGAGTTTGAGGCCAGCCTGGGCTATAGCGAGACCCTGTCTCAAAACATGAAAATAATTTTTAAAAATGAAAATAATAGGGCCGGGGATTTAGCTCAGTGGTTTCACCACCTGCTGCACAAACACAAGGTTCTGAGTTTGATCCCCAGTACCAAAAAAAATTGAAAATAATAGTAATGATGCTAATGACAACAATGACGGTGATGATGCAGAGACATCCCACAGCCCCTTACCTCTTATGACAAAACATAAAACCTGTGGGCTTCATTAGAACCAAGCTTTCCCCACACCGTCCTTGCATTCCCACCCTGCAAACCATCACTTTCACTCTTCTGTGCACCCACCTGCCTCCATTTATCAATGAGGTCAGGCGTCACTACCTTGGATTTCCTGCTGTTAGGGTGCAAAAGTAGAGATCTGTCAGGTACTACAAATAGAGTGAGGTATTGGGGCCTAGAAAGCCTGAATTCCAGCTCCCCTAAAACATAATTTGAAGATAGAAAGTCCTGATTTGTGGACCAGGCATCAGTTGAAATTTTGAAATGAATCCGTACTTCACCCTTTCAATATTTCCTGAAAGGTAGCCAAGTCCAAAAGGACAGCAGGACTGAGGACCAGACTTTTAGCAATTAAAACCTAGAACAGAATGTTACCCTTCGTCATCAGAGTTGCAGGAGAGGTTGTTTAAACAATAGCTATAATCATAAAACTTTTCCACATTGCCCAGCGATTGCATAAAACATGGCTGAGCACACTGGCTCTCTGGGGGCCTCCTTGGAATTAGATCTAAATGCCTTTGATGGAATGTATCTCACCTTCATATGCGACTTCAGAATCATCCTGTTCTTTCTGGACTTCCCTTTAACACCAGAGGCTTTCTGCTCCCTCCTGAACCTTCTGGTATTACAGCCTGGTAGTTTTAATTGTTTATTCAGACCTGGAGTCAAAGAAATGGCTTCTTCTCTAAACAGGGAATAGGCTAAAGAGATGAGGCTTTGGTGGTTCAGAGGGGCACAAGTCCAAAGAGCTTCATGACTTTCAAATTTAACAGTTCAGGGCCAGGAATTTAGCTCAGTGGTTTCACCGCCTGCTGCACAAGTGCAAGGACCCGAGTTCGATCCCCAGTACCAAAACAAACAAACAAACATACAAAGTTAACGGTTCTAAGAGCCCAGAATCACACCTCTGTTTGGAGACACAGATGTTGGGGGAACCCCTGGGGTGCGGAGGGGCAGCAGTCTCATTGCAGGGGCCAAGGGCCCTTAGCAACTGCACAGCAATCTCTGCTTGTCTCTCGATTTGGGGTGGTGGCTCTGGGCAGCCAATGGAGATGACAGGTTTATGTCCGTTCTCAGTTTCTCTGGGAAACTTTGTTCAGTTGTTGAAAGGAAAATGATCTTTAAAAATACTTGAAATAAAAGCTGTTGATAAACTAGTGCTACCGTGCTGGGTGGCCACTGAGGAGCATCCGAGAAACATCAGACCGCTCCCCTGTACGGGAGTAAATTAAAAGGTGTGGGCACAGAGGCTCTTCCTTGTCATTAGCCTTTCCATTTTCAACCAAGGCAAGCAACTTGTTTTTCTTTAAGTATTAAGCTGTGGGGTATTAAGAATCCACTTTCAGGCCAGGGATTTAGAGCAGCGGTTTCACCACCTGCTGCACAAGCGCAAGGAAATGAGTTCGATCCCCGGTACCAAAACAAAAAAAAAAGAATCCACTTTCAAAACGCTGGTAAAACAGTGTGTACTCCCATGGATCTCCAACTTAACTGTTTAATGGGGAAAAAAACAAGGCACAAAGCATGAAGTACAATGCTTATACTAACGAGGTAACACACAGTTACCTTTGAAGAGAAAGGGGGGATGAGGCTTCCTTGGCATTTTATCCGGTTAAAATTTATTTAGTGTGTGCATCATTCAGCATACATTTATTGGGTGCTTATGACAAAGCAGAGGCTGATTCTAGGTCTGGCAATACAGCCCTGAACAAAAGAGATAAAAGTTCTTTACCAAGGAGCTAATAAAAGTGGAAAGACAGACGATAAACACACAAAGATATGATTGAAGGCAAAGATTGAAGGATAATGATGAATGCTTTTAAAAAGAAAGTGGGAGAATGAGAGAATGGTGGGTCAGGGAAATTCTGGCTGGGTCCTGAAGGAAGTGAGGTTGAGCAGTTATGGGTGGGGTAGACAGTGTTCGGGCAGAGGAGAGACAAGTTCAAAAGACCCGAGACAGATGCACAGTTGGTGTGCTCTTGGAGCCACACGAGGCCCTGTGGAAAGGCTGCTGGGACACGAATCCAGGGAAGAACCTAAGGCCGGACACAGAGCAACTCACATTCCACGGTGAAATCTTTTGATTTTATGCTAGGGATGTTGCACTACAAAGCCCGAAGCACATATTGAGCTGAGAGTATTATGAGTGTTTTTAAAGGATCCTGGAGAATTTACCTCGTGTGCGCAAGAGAGGAAGCAGACAGACTAGTTAGGAGATTGTTGTAGACATCAAGATAGGATGGGGCCTTAGACAAGGGGTATTTGTTTTCCATAGCTGGTGTTCGCTGACACAAACTGCCTTAGTGCCCTCCAACAAAGGAAAGGCAGCCCCTTACAGTTCTGGAGCCTGGAGGTCCAAATCAGTTTCCCTGAGCTAAAACGCAGATGTTGTTGGCAGGGCTAGATGTCCTCCGGGGGCTCTGGCCTCTAGCCTTCCCTGGGCTCTCCCAACTTCTTGTGCCTTACAGTTTTCACATCGCTGTCTGTTCCATCTGACTGTGGCCCTCTCGTGCCATTTGCAGGAAAACGGAAGGAACAGAAGAGAATCATATTAAGCAAAATAAGCCAGACTGAGAAAGACAAATATTGCATGTTTCCCCTAATATGTGGACCTAGGGGGGAAAGATGACATGGAAGTAAAAGGTAAATTGCTAGACAACAAAAGGGGGACTGAGGCAAGGGGAGAGGCTAAAGGAGGTAGTATGGGAGATAGGGAAAAAAGTTAACACGCCTGCTAGAGTATGTTCAAAGTTACTGTGAAAGACATAAAAGCTACTTTTAAAAACACAAATATATCGCTACACCAACACAGACAAATGAATGCCCATAAGACTGATGAAATTTAGCCAGGCGTGGTGGCATGCACCTGTAATCCCAGCACCCTGGGAGGCTGAGGCAGGAGAACCAAAAGTTCAAGCATATCCTGGGCAACTTAGTAGCTTAGTGAGACCCTGGCTCAAAAACTTTACAAAAAAGAAACTAGAAAGGACTGGGGTTATAGCTCAGTATGAAGACCCTGGGTTCAATGCCCAATACAGAAAACAAACAAAACAAAAACACACCTGGTGAAATTTGAAAAGATTAGTGTCAACTTCCTATTTATGATATTATACTAAATGCTACTATTAGAGTAAACTGAGTGCATTAAATCATCCTGTATTATCTTCCCAAGTGCATATAAACCTAGAGTTATGTCAAAATAAAAACTTAATTAGGGCGGGGGATTTAGCTCAGTGGCACCAAGCCTGCCTCCCAAGTGCAAGGTCCTGAGTTCAATCCCCGGTACCAAAAAAAAACTTAATTAACATAAAAGTCTCGATTCGATCCCCGGTACCAAAAAAAAAAGTCTCGGGCCGGGGATTTACCTTAGTGGTTCTGGCACCTGCCTTGCAAGCGCAAGATCCCGAGTTTGATCTCTGGTATGAAAAACAAAAAAATCTCTTTGCCTCCTTTATAGGAACCCATGGTGGCATTTAGGGCCCACCTAGGTCACCCCAGGTAAACTCCTCATCCCAAGATACTTAACTTAACCACATCTGCAAAAAAAGGCAATGTTTACAAGTTCCACTCAGAATCAGGACTGGCTATCTTTGGGAGCCATTATTCACCCAGAAACACCAGAAATCAGTGAAATTTTCCAGGAAGGACCAGAGTAAAGATTTTAAGCTTTTCAGACCCTACAGTCTCTGTCACAACCACTCAGCTCTGCTACGCAGCACAAAAGCAATCACGGACGATGTGTACACAAATGTTCATGCCTACCTTCCAATATAGCTTCATTTATAAAAACAGCTGGTGAGTGTTACACTTGATCTTAGCCAAAAGGCCGAGAAGCGATAGCTGGTGGGTTGTTAGATCAAGAGGGTGGTCTTACAGATAGGGGGATTTAGCATATATACATTGTTTGTTTGTTTGGTACCGGGGATCAAACTTGGGTCCTTGCACTTATGAGGCAGGCTGCGGAACCACTGAGCTAAATCCCCAGCTCAAGCATATATACACTGAAGGTAGATTACCCAGGTTTTGCTAACAGATTGAATGTGAGGTATAAGAGAAAATAATGCTTTGGGCCACAGTTTGACTCTTGGGATTTTGGCCCAAGCAATTGGGTTGTTGGTGTTGCATTTAAAGACACAACCCCCCCCCAGGAAGGGCCGGGGATTTAGCTCAGTGGTTTCGCCGCCTGCTGTGCAAGTGCAAGGACCAGAGTTCAATCCCTGGTACCAAAAAACAACAACAACAACAACAACTAGGAGAAGCAGGTGTAGTTGAGAGTGGGAATCTAGAATTTAATTTGGAATTCTAAAATGTCTATTAGCTATCCAAGTGGAAATATGAAAAAGACAGCTGAATATATGCATCTGAAACAATGAGAGGTTGTGGGTAGAGATACAAATTTGGAAGTAATCAGCATTTGATGGTACTAAAACCATGGGGGCTAGCTACACTACAAGAGGGAGTGTAATTCACTTTTACTCCACAGTAATTTCCATAGAGATAAAAATCAGGACTCTCCTACAAATATAAAATGATGCTGTGTCAAGAGTTTTTCTTCAGGCCGGGGACTTAGCTCAGTGGTTCCACAGCCTGCCCCGCAAGCGCAAGGTCCCGAGTTCGATCCCTGGTACCAAAAAAAAAAGAGTTTTGCTTCGGCTCTTTAATTAATGAGGGAGCCTGTAAGATGTTGAAGCCAATTCAAACTGGAAGAACAGAGGTATATTTATAGGAAAGCAAGAATGCTTGTTAAGATGCAAAACTGGTTAATAAAAATGGGGCAATAAAATGTCATGTTTGGAGTTCTTCTCTTTTTTTTTTTTTTTTTGGTACCGGGGATCGAACTTGGGACCTTGCGCTTTTGAGGCAGGCACTGGAACCACTGAGCTAAATCCCCAGCCCTGGAGTTCTTTTCTATAGGGCAAAAATCAGTTGCATCCCTGGGCAAGCGTCACCTGCATTACTGTCCATTTTCTATTCCTAGCTCGACTGTAGAAAGGCAGTTAAGGGCATTCGCCCTGACAGGACCAGGCACGTCATCCACCGGGCACACTGATCTCTGCTCATTCCCAGGTCTCAGCCCGTTTCTCCTGACTTTCAACATCAGTTGAGCACCTGCCAAGAGATTGGTACAGTACTGTGCTATTAAAGTACATCACTGAACAAAAGCCAGATCCCTGCCCTCAAGATGCCCACCTCCCAGGGGCAGGGAGGGGACACAAGAAACCCAGTACATAGACATCCTACAGTATGTGAGCAGGCAATGAGTGGAAAAACTAAAAGTAAAACAGGTGTAAGGGACCAGGAGGGCTAGTGCTGGGGAGGTGTGATTTTTAAATAGCCAAGGTCAGTGTTGCCCACTAAGAAAGTGACGTGTTACACTGTGTATACAGTGTATCAAACATCACATGGTTCCCAGTAAGTACTACAACTCTTATGTGTCCACTACTTTTTTTCATTAAGAAAAAAGAAATTGACATTTGAGCCAACACTCCAAGGAGTTGAAAGAGTCAGTCATGTGGATATCGGAGAGAAGATTGTTTAAAATACAGAAGGATGGGGGCCGGGGATTTAGCTCAGTGGTTTCACTGCCTGCTGTGCAAGTGCAAGGACCCAAGTTCAATCCCCAGTAGCAAAAAATAAATAAATAAATAAATAAATAAATAAATAAAATACAGAAGGAGTTCAGAATTTTTTGCGGGGGGGAAGGGTACCGGGGATCAAACTCGGGTCCTTGCACTTGCACAGCAGGTGGTGAAACCACTGAGCTAAATCCCTGGCCTGAGTTCAGAATTTTTAAAGGTTAATTTTTTAATTGGTAAAGAAAAAAATAAGCAAAAGAAAAAATCTGAGTCACATGTTGAATGAAAACAGTTTGTTTTCCTGCTGTGATATGTTCTTTCAAGTCCTAAGCATACCGTGATGCCATGGATATGAGATAAAAGAAATCAGAAGCGTTAGTTTAACAATACTGATCTTTCTAGCCTTTCAGAATGAAAGTTGGCTCTCCTTTTTTTATTAGAGGAGACACCCATCTGCCTCACTATTCCACCCACAAAGAGTCAGACTGCATGTGTGACAATGCTTAAAGGAAAAATTAAAATTTTAGTAGTAAATAGCAATTCAAAAATAGGTTTCTTGAAAGAGAATTTTGTTAATGAAAGCACTGCTCGGGAGTAGACCTGGGAGTCCTGCTCTGGATTTCTAAAACTCTGCCGTAGTAAATGGATGAAAATGAAGTTTTGTTTCTCTGCTCTTTATTTGGGAGGGAAAGGAGGCTGGGATTATTTCCATTTTAATTCAAACTGTGTACAGCACAGCGTTAAGACTTGTGCAAAGATTTTTCAAAGCACAATTTTTTTCCAGTGACAAAAGATTTCTTTCTTTTTCATCTTGTCAAATATAGTCACTCACAGACAAAGTCAATTTGCTCTTTTGCCTTCATGTTGTGCTATTTCCTTTTGCCAGCTGACTAACGTTTTCTAGGGCAGGTTGGAATTAATCATTCAACTCCCTGAGATTTTTCAGGCCAACCAGGGCCAAGGATAAAAACAATACGATCCACAGCTTGCCCTTTAACAAAAGACTTCACCCTTGACAAGGAGATGATCACACGTAGACCACGTTAGGAAGAACGATTTAGGGAATTTCACCAATCTTGATTCTGCAGATCCAGAAAAACATGTTTATTTGTCCCCCTAACTACACCCTAACTGTATTCCAGAAGTAGTGTCTGTTTCCCCAAGACAAGTCACCGTCCAATCTGAGCATAATTCCTGGTCTAATCGACCTCCTGACCCTCTCGGGCCTTGGTGGGCCTGGCTGCTGTCCTTGCTGCCCAAGCTGTCCTCACCCTTGAAGCTCAGCTCCAAACCCCGAGCGTCAGTTCTCCACCCAGCATCTTTGAGTAACCTGATGCCCTGTTCTTTCCACCAGGGTGGCATCTTAATTGGCCACTTCTGCAGAGCTGAGCTCAGGCTGCCTGCGCTCCCAAAAAAAGCCACTTAACCTTCTCACATCAAGGGGTTCAAGACCCAAAGGCTGAACATGGTCCGTGGCACACACCCCGAAGCAGTAGGCTGGGACCACCAGCACGGTGTGGCGGGCCAGCCAGGGTGCCAGAATAAAGGTCAAGGGATATTTGCCGCTGAGAGGCTCCAGAAATAATGTAAAATTGTTCTGTCCTTTTAAAAATGGAAAATGCCTTGGCAGGGTGATATATTATTTGCCTGGCTGCATTTTCTCTGTGTCTCCGTCAAGGCTTGAAAAGTACTGGCACTTCTGCCTTTTCAAGCGGAGCTCAGTGTAACTGGACCACATCTAATGCCTGTACGATGCAAATGAAGATTGAAACTGTTGTTTCCTTTGATGTGTGTGACTAAATGCTCAAAGGGGATATTTTCTTTTCGATCCTCCAGTGGATACAGCCTCTTTAAAAATACCTGTTGGCTCCCTCTTCCTATTGGCAATTGAAGTCATTCCTTCACTGGAGACAGAGGGGGAAGGTGGTGGTGATGAACGACTTTCCCCGAGAAGAATACCTTTTCCGTGTTTGTGATGATGGTTAAAGTTCTGGGGGGAATTAAGGAGCATGAAAGGCACGGTAATGATGGGTATCTGCAATGAGCTACCCAGGCTTGCCTGAGACAGTGCAGGGAGCCAGGGGGAGGAAGAGTCCTGGCAGGAACTCACACGGCACACCCAGGGGCATCGAGGGGCTGTAGGAGAGAGCAGTGGGCCAGGTAACAGCGCTGGCCACGCAGTCTCGGCCCCAGTCCCTTCCGCCCAGGGAGGAAACGATGCTAAGGGAGCTGGGAGCGCCGAGCTCCTCTCTGAGCCGTTGCTCTCTGCAAACAGACACGCAGGAAATCAATAGTTCTGAGCGCCTCAGAGCTGCGAGCTCCAAATTGGCTGTGCTGGGACCATGGTCAGAAGGAGGGGAGGCGTGGCTGGAATCCACCTCAGTGACTTCCTGGATGTTGGCACTAAACGAGGCAGTCTGCATGAGAAGCTACACTTAAAAGCAGGAGAGAGAGACAGATGAGAGAGAGGAGAGGAGAAAATTAACATTTGGAATGATTTATAAATCCTGATGTGGGCCATTGATTTATTTTTAACATACCTCCTTTAATCCTGGTGAATGGTGAATGTTTGCAGTGTCTCACTCTGGGAGGACACAGGGGAGCCGGTCACCTCTGGGACATTAGACAGTAGCTCTGGGAGGGCAGGGACTTAGTCATGCTGTGTGTCTGCACCTAGATGAGACAGACATTCAACGAGTGCCAGGACGGACGAATGGACGGACGGATGGATGGACGGATGGACAGACAGAGGGATGGATGCCCAAGGCGGCCCTGTTCTAAGGAACCAGCTATCTGTAGGCTAAGAAATTCACTTAGAAGAGAATTAAAGCCGGCTGTCAGATAGATGCTGAATCTGTTTGCGCCAGCTGCCATAACAAAATATCACAGAGCAGCTTCCACATCAGGGATTTATTTTTTCTCAGTCCACAAGCCTGGAAGCCCAAGAGCAAGCAGTCAGCACATTTAGTTTCTCCCAAGAGCGCTCTCCTGGGCTGGCAGATGACGACGTTCTCCATCCTGCTGTGGTCTTTCCTCTGGGTGCGCATCCCTGGCATCGCTTCCTCCTCTTAAGAGGACACCATGGGGAAGGATTAGAGTGACCGGGACAGTCGCATTTCAACCATGTAATCACCATTCAAAGTGCCATTTCCAGGGACAGCACATTCAGAGATACTGGACACAGGGCCTGAGCATATGAATTTCAGGGACAGAATTCATTCAGCACATCGCAGAGATGGACTTACACTAAAATTTAGTATTTTGGTGCGTTTTAAACAAAATAGCAGCAGGGCACACCTGTGATACCACACTCTGGAAGGCTGATGCAGGAGGATTATAAGTTTGAGCCCAGCCTGGGCAACTTAGTGACTTGGCCAGGTGCTGTCTTGAAATTTTTTTTTCTTTTTGGTACCGGGGATCGAACTCGGGTCCTTGTGCTTACACAGCAGGTGGCGAAACCACTGAACTAAATACCCGGCCCTCGAAATTTTTTAAAAGGCCTTGAGTTCAAGCCCCTGCTACCCCTCAAAGATCCCATTTCCTGCCATGCCAGTGAGTGCTACGTTTTCAGATCTTTCATCCCACACTGTCCAAAGGTGCAGCATGAGTACCCGCTGCACGTAAACCCGGCTGCAGTTCGTGTCTTGGTCGGGGTTTCTGTCTTTTGGGCTTGTGCAGGTGGCCGGGCATACCCGAGTCTGCACACCCAGAGGCAGGGGACAGGTCCTCAGGACAGAGCGGGGTGCCCGGCCACCTGCCCACTGCACCGCACAATCTGCATCGCCCGGGCAGGCCACTCGATGTCGCTGAGCACCAGCCCCTCCATCTTCAGGGGGGCCAACAACTCCGGCCTTGCCTTTCTCCCAGCATCACTGGGGTAACTCACAAAGCGGTCCGTGTGTCCACCTTTTGTGCCCCCATCCTTGCACTTGTGAGGCAGGTGCAGTGCCACTGAGCTAATTCCTGGCCCTATCCACCTTTTGTTTTAAGATTTCTTTCTTTCTTTCTTTCTCTCTTTCTTTTTAGACAAGTTCTCACTATATAGTTCAGGCTGGCCTTGAACTCACTGTGTAGCCCAGGCTGGCCTCAAACTCCCAGCAGTCCTCCTGCCTCAGCCTCCCGAGTGCTGGGATCATAGGTGTATACCACTATGCCAGGCCTCCCCTTTCTAAATGGGGGTGCATGTGTCTGCAGAGGAGGTAGCCTCAGGATAAACAAGGCACATCTGCTTAGAGTGTCTGTTCTAAAATAGGATTTTACAACCGCAAGGACCCGAGTTCGATCCCGGGTACCAAATAAATAAACAAATAAAATACGATTTTGCAGTAAAATCTGCAGAAGTACATTAGGAATCAGAATGGGGAGTTGGGATAACACGCAGTTAAGACAGATCTCACGTAAATGACATCCTCACCACAGCCTCGGTGCTCTGCCCTCCCAAGCACTTGGATGAAAAAGCCCAAGCAGTGCTGGTTATGTACTTGAAGATGCATGAAGCTGCTCACTGGACTGACGCGGAACAACTGTCAAGACACGCGCAAAGTGAAGAAACCCAGTTGTAGAGCAAGGTCCTCTCAAAAAAAAAAAAAAAAGCCAGGTGAGGGGACCCACATCTGTAATTCCAGCACTCTGGGGCCTGAGGCAGGAGGACCGCAAGTTCAAAGCCAGCCTGGGCAATTTCATAACTCAGTGAGGCCCTGTCCCAAAGTTAAAGAAAAAACAGGGGGACCCAGAGACAGGGACAGGGAAGTGCGAGGATGCAAACTCCCCACATTACTAGATTAGAATTTTAACTTTTTTTTTTTTTGGTACCAGGGATCAAACTTTGGACCTTGCACCTGTAAGGCAGGACACCGAACCACTGAGCTAACTCCCCAGCCCTGAGGCCATACTCTTAAGTGAAATAAATAGGACCCACATAAAATGTATTGTTTTGTTGTTGGTTTTGTTTTTG
>NW_004624818.1:4812384-4885657 GCF_000247695.1 Heterocephalus glaber
AAAAAACAGGGGGACCCAGAGACAGGGACAGGGAAGTGCGAGGATGCAAACTCCCCACATTACTAGATTAGAATTTTAACTTTTTTTTTTTTTTGGTACCAGGGATCAAACTTTGGACCTTGCACCTGCGAGGCAGACACCAGAACCACTGAACTAAATGCCCGGCCCCTCAGATTTTTAAAATATATACGCACTACCTATTTTTTAAAATGTATTGTTTTGTTGTTGGTTTTGTTTTTGTTTTTTGGTACCGGGAATCGAACCCAGGTCCTTGCACTTGCGCAGCAGGTGGTAAAACCACTGAGCTAAATCCCCAGCCCTAAAATATATTGTTTTTAAAAGCAGTGGTCCTACTTTTAAAATTAATAATCATTATTCAAATGATAGTTATCTCGTGAGGACACATAATTTTCTGAAGAAAGGGAAAACAAAATATTGGTCAATAATACACATTTTAAATAATAATACACAGTAATTGAGAAATAGTAAATGCAAAAGTTTAAATCCCCTCTCTCAGTGGAACATGGTGGTACACACCTGTAATCCCAGCACTCGGGAGGCTGAAGCAGGAGGATTGCTGCAAGTTTGAGGCCAGCCTGGGCTGCACAGCAAGACCCTCTCTCAAGAAAAAGAAAACAAACAAACAAACAAAAAAATTCCCCTTTCTCCTTAGCATCTGAGAATTATTTCCACCCAGGAAATAATTGTTTTGTCCAGGAAGAAAAAAAAAATCTGATCACACATCCTGTGAGAATCTCCCCACAAATGACACTCAGTTATTTAATTGGGCTGGGGATGTAGCTCAGTTGTGGAGGGTTGGCCTAGTGTGTATCCTCGGGGTTCAGTCCCTAGGACCGTAGAACGAACAAACAAGAACTTTAATCATAAGAACTTAGCTGTAAGACAAAAAAAGTAAAAACTGAAGGCCATTTGTTCCTGTTGCAGAAGCCTGGGTGACTCGTGTGTGTATGGGTGGCAGCAGGGAGAGGGGACAGGAGGAGCAGGACTTCCTAAAGCTGCCGAACCACGAGGCTCACTGAGAGCTCCTGGTGGTACCAAATCCACTGCTGGACAGACCTCCCGGATCTGCTATGTGGCCCATGCCAAACACAGCCGGAAGTTCCTGCCCCATGGGCTTTCACATGCCAGGAGTGGGAGGTCAATAGTAAAGTTTAATGGTGCATAAGTAAGGTACCCATAAGTGCTAGGGGGGATTAAAAACAAGGCAGGGAAAGGGAATGGGAAATCAAGAATGAGGGGCAAGATTTCCAGTTTCAAAAACAGTTTCACAAAGGGCAGCCCGAAAAGCCAACCATTGGAATGTTTGAGCAAAGACCAAAGTAACTGAGGAAGGAGCCTCCTGGTCTCTGAAAGGAATGGGAGAGTGTGTGCAAAGGCCCTGGGGCAAGCACTTCCTTGGGGATTTGCCAGACACCCCTGTAGTCAGGTTCTAGTACCCACCCGACCAGTATACGACACAGGCCTGAGAAAAAAATACACTAAGAGACAGAACTAAGAGAGAGAAGGCAGGGGCCAGGACGAACAATGCCAGTGCAACTGACAAAGGCTCCGGCCAGTCTCAGGCACTGACTTTTATCGGCAATCCATTGGGGGTAAAGGCGATGTGTGGTTTCTGTGGAAATGAATGTAAACAAGGCTCAGAAAGGACAAGACAGAGCATTCTGGAATTAGGAACAGAACAGACCAAATATGTGGTTGTACTTAGAACACTGTCCTTCTAGTCAGAAGGCTCTACTGTGGGAACGGAATTTGGGTGCGAGTTACCCTGACCTCAGCACATAGGCTTCAGCCAGACTCGCTTCTCCAAACCAGCAGACTGTGGGGCTAGCTCCTCACAGCCTCCCTGGGGTATGATCAGTATTATGACCTCTGCAGGAGTAGAGGAAGAGAAAGGAGGCGGAACTGGTTTTTTGTTTGTTTGTTTTTGTTGGGTTAGTTTTGTTTTTTGTGGTACTGGGGATCAAACCCAGGTCCTTACGGGTCCTTACGCTTGTGAGGCAGGTGGTGGAACCACTGAGCTGAATCCCCGGCCCAAGGCGGAACTGCTTTATCTGAGTAAGCAGAGGAGAGTGCAGGAGAGGTGCTCCGCGGAAGACCAGAAGACGCCTGCTGGCCGGAAGGACTTTGGCTGTCATTGGCGGAAGCGGTGTGATCCAACAAAGGCTCTGGAATCCTCAGCCTGGCCACGGTGCAGAGATGACGCTCAGCTGTGGGCAGAGGAGGGGCGGCAAGGGGAAAAGTGGGGAGACTGGTACAAAGGAGGCACAGAGCCCAGGCAGGAGGGGATGCCGGAAGGCCGGAGGACTCCAAGGAGAAGCTCCCCGTTTAGGGAGGAGGGAGGAGTAACTGTGGCCTCATCCCCTGGACCACCTGACTCCTCCAAAACGCAGCCCCTCTCTGCTTCTTCAGAGGAACTACGGACGCGGAGCTTCTCCAGCCCGTCCCGGGCTCACATTATGAGTCCGCTTTCCGTTCATCCTGCCATCGGTGGACTAACACGGAGCCTGGTGCCATTCATAATTAGCTAGCCAGCAACTTCTACTAGGGAACTGGAAAGCACCCGAAACACAGCCTGATTATCAGAGTCGGGGCTGCTGTGGCTTAGGTTCCAGAGGGGTAGAGCAGTTCGTTGATTTCATGGTTTTTTGTTGTTGTGGCTCAATGTGGTCAGTTTTGTAAATACCTGAAGGACACTGGGAAATCAGATGTGTCAGATGTTGGGTGTCCCTTTAAACAGGTATGCACTACTTAAAATTTGGGGGTTTTGGGTTTTTTTTTTGGTACCGGTAATCAAACTCAGTTCCTTGCGCTTTTGGACCAGGTTAAGGAACCACTGAGCTAAATCCCCGGCCCTATTTTTTGGTGTTGTGATACAGGGTCTCACTATGTAGTTCAGGCTGGTCTTGAACCCACTAGGTAGCCCAGGCTGGCCTTGAACTCATGGCAATCCTCCTGCCTCAGCTTCCCAAGTGCTGGGATTACAGGCCTGTGCCACCATGCTTGGCTAAAAATATACTGTTTTTAAAAGCAGCAATCCCACTTTTAAAATTATCATTACTCGGTTAGCATTCTCTGAGCACAAACAACTATCTGAAGAAAAGATAAGAAAAACAAAATATTGGTGAATAATAAATATTTTAAGTAACAGCACATAGTAATTGAACAATAGTAAAATTAAAAGTTTAAATCTCCTCTTTCCTTAGCATCTAAAAATTATTTCTACCCATGTCCAGGAAGGAAAAAAACCCAGAAAACCATCATATCTTACATCCTATGAGATTCTCCCTACAAATGGCATTTACTACTTTGGGAGGGGATGGATGTAGCCTCTCTCTCCCACAGGGGTAAACTGAGTCAGCTCCTGGCACAGGCCAAGGAGGTATGGCAGGAACACAAACAGCAAAGTGGGGTCAGGCACATCCTTTTCTGGGGCAGATCCCCTTAGGTCAGGGCCTCTCAAAGCGGGGTCTGTCGACTGGCTGCACCAGCGTTATCCAGGGACTGGTCATTAAATGTCCAGATTTGGGGTCCTCTCTGCAGCCCTGCTGAATCAGAAGCACCTAGAGAGGAGCCTGGCAGTCTGTGGTCCTTCAGCGATGCACACACACGCACACGCATGTGCACACACACATGCACACACACGCACACGCATGTGCACACACACATGCACACACACGCACACGCATGTGCACACACACATGCACACACACACAGGGGATCAAGTCACGGTTCCAGATTCCCAGCTTCCCTTTCTCATCTTCTTACCTTCAGGAGAGGTAAACTCTCCGCAGTTGGAGATGTAGTGCAAAAGGAACTTGCTTTGTGCCTCTGCTTCCTCAGGCCCCTATCCGGAGCTTTATTAATTTGCAAATTAACCCTTTTTATGTAACATGCACACCATATATGCAGAGCAGATCCTTTCAAAGTATGTCATCTCGGGCAGCCCGACCCATGATTCAACAGCATATCGAGACCCTTTTCCTTTTGTGCAGCGCCTCTCCACAGAGAGCAGCAGTGGCAAAGTTGCCAAGTGTTGTTGTTTTTTAAACACTGTTCAAATCCGAGGCTGGCTCTTTCGGTGTTTGTGTGACTGCAGTAAAACCAACTGTTGTTTTGGCGTGGCATCTTTCAATGTATCAGGGTTTCTCTCTAAATAGGATGGAGGGAAACCCTTCTAGGAACGCGCTGGCAGTTCCACACACATAAACTCGGGCCTCTTCCTTCCACGTAATAAAAGTATGAGTCTTTGCAGCCACCCTCTGTGCTGCCACGTTCACCAAATGTGTGTTACGAAGCACGCGGAGCCCCTTCTCAGACCCTTCCCACTCCGGTGGCCCAGGCGCCTGTCTTGTCTGTGTTGGTCTCTTCATCCAATTTGAAGTAGACCAGACATGGCCCGGAATTTCACCTGAGCAGCAGATGTGGAATTGGCACTGACTCAGCCCAGCGAGTTTTCCCGCAGGCCAGCAGGGACAGGTCACGCTGCTGTCCCCATCCACCAGGGATGGAAACCCTGGGTGGGAAAGAGAAGCTGACGGCCTCAGTGGCAAAGGCAGAAAGAGAATCCCCTCATTTTCTACATCATTCCCCAGAGGCTGCTTTCTCTGGGTGGAAGCAGCCCCAAGTGACAGTGACAGTCCTGGCAAGGGGAAGAGAATGACTCCATCACAGCCTTTCAGTCATCCAGGGTAAACTAAGTCAGCTCCTAGCACCAGATGGGGAGCCAAGGCTTGGACATAAAGAGCAAAGAGACTCTGCCCATTCCTAGGGGTAAAGGAGGTGAGTTGGACGTGGTAGTGTAGGCCTGTAACCCCAGCATTCAGGAGGCTGAGGCAGGAGGATTGCTGCGAGTTTGAGGCCAGCCTGAACTACACAGTGAGACCCTGCTTCAAAAAGTCAAAGGCCAAAAGAAAGAAAATGTAGATGAATTGCCAGTGACTCCCAGAACCTCAATTTACCCTCCCAGCTCAGCCCAGCCCCCTGCAGCAGGCTTTGCGAGCCCCCAAGGCCAAGCCCGAGCAGCAGAGGGGCCCCAAGTGAGGAGCTCCTGCAGCGTGCACCCCGTCCCTCGCCTGCTCCCCTGCCAGGCCTCCCCAAAGACACAATTAAATGCTGCGGAGAGTTCCTTAACAAGATCTGGGACCCTTGTGGCTTGTTCATGACAACAGGCTGAAGCCACTGCGGAGCCTCATTCCCCAAACCATTGCGTCGTCAGCAGTTAAATCGCACAAGAGAGAGAAGGAAATGGGAGAGGGAAGGCAATGGAGCTGTCTCCAAACTCCTACTTGGCCACGGTACCGTGGGATCAGCAGAAACCTCTCCGCCACCTCCACTGTGGTTTCCACCTTGACTCTGCAATTTGGGAGCCTCCTAGGAAGGGGCCGGCTGGATGGCCAGACCTGGGTTCCAGTCCCGCCCCACCGATGTGGCTCAGCAGCACTGGGCAAGTCATCAGGCCTCTGTGAGCTCTGGTTTCCTCATCGAGAAATCACAGCTGCTGCAGCACCTCGTGGGCTGTCCTGAGGATCAACAACGCCTGTCAGTGCTGTTTTTAAAACGAAAGACATGCAAGACAAAGATATGGCCGTTGCCTTCTGCTCTTTGTCCCTTATGTATCTGCACCAATTCTCTAGCTGCCTAGTCATTCATTTCCTTTTTGTTTTATTTTATTATTTGTTTTTTTTGTTGAGACAATCTCACTATGTAGCTCAGGCTGGCCTCAAACTCGTGGCAATCTTCCTGCCTCAGCCTCCCAAGTGCTGGGATCGCAGGCATGCACCACCACACCTGGCTTCAGGCGCTGTTTGTGACTCCAGGCGTATGGTAGGGAAGGACAGAGACGGGTCCCATCACATGGGGGAAGCACACATTCTAGTGGAATGACAGAAAAAGATAATGAGCAGCTGGTTTCCTATGTGACAACTCTGCAGTCAACAAAGATGGAAAGGGGAGAAGGCGAAGCCTCACTGGTTCCACAGTGCCAGAGCCTGGGAATACTCGGGTCAGGGCACGCTGGGCTCAGGGACAGCCTGGACCCTGGCCATGAGAAGGCTGGCTCCTGGGTCTGAGAAGCTGATGTGACCACCAGGTGAGGAAATAAGGGAGCCAGAACTCAGGGGACTTCTTGACCCTATGAGGAGTTTGGATCTTATTACAATTGGGACAGAAGCCCATTTGTAAGAATTTTCAGCAAGGAAATTCATATGATCTAAACTTTTTTTTTTGAGGCAGGGGTCTCGCTACACAGCCCAGGCTGGACACAACACTTTCCATCCTCCTGCCTCAGCCTCCCAAGTAGCAGAGATTACAATCATGTGCCCGGCGGACCTACATTTTCGAGAGCTAGGATTCTATTTCTTAATGTTTTCCAACCATTTATTGAATTCAACTGAATCTCACCCCCACTCTGCCAAGAATTAGCCACATGACTTTGGCCCTTCCCACGGCTCTTCTTTGAGTGCAGGAGGCTTTAGCCCAGGGCTTGTCAGCCGGGCAGACACTTCCAGCTGTCTCCCCGGACTGGGAGGGCAGGTGGTTCCTCCAGCCTCCAGCATCTGCAGAGTCTGTGACCTCAAACCGCCCGAGTGGTCATAGAGTCATCCCAGCTTCCCGGGCCTCAGTTCCAACTGGATTATTATAGCTCCTTTCTCCCCAGAACGACGCAAGCCCCTCCCCAGACTCTCCACCACAAAGGGGAAATTAACAGTAACATAAAAAGTTAAGAAGGTGAGAGAACATTATCACTCTTGTCAACAATAAAATCTGCTGCCGATGTTCAGTTGTGAAGACGGGTGCATCTATTATTTATAGAATACAGATTGTTAAATATTAAATACTCGAGCCTGGGACCGTATGAGGGTAAAACCAGGAGTGTGAGCTTGTCAAAATCATAAAGATGGCAACTCTGCAAGGGTGAAGTGCACCCACGTTTATTGCTGTTTTTAGTGCCCTGTAAATTAAGGGGGGACCCTCCGATGTGTCGATTTCGAGTTCTAAGTGTCAGGCGTTATCCTTAGTGTAGCATCTGTCCATACTTAACTCTGCTTCAAAAGTGCCTGCCACCCCCTTGCCTAGAAATGTTAACTCTTTCAGTGGGGAAGTGGGGAGAGACTAGGTTTTCTTCCTTATTTACCGTCACAGGGAATGGAAGGCAAGTAAAGCATTTTATGAGGTGGTCATTTTTCTTATGGTTTATTTGCATGCTTGTCCAAAGCTTTATGCTGATGAAGGCAAAAAAAAAAAAATACTTCTTAGAAATTGTAAAAGTCACACATGTTGCTGAAATTTTTCTTTTTTCAGTACTGAGGGTTGAACCCAGGGCCTCAAGCATGCTAGGCAAGTGCTCTGCCACTGAGCTACATTCTGAACCTTCTTTAAAATTTGATTTGTGCATGGCCTGGTGGCACATGCCAGTAATCCCAGCACTTGGGAGGCTGAGGTAGAAGAATTGCCGAGAATTCGCGATCAGTCTGGGCTACATAATGAGGTTAGGGCCAGCCTGAACTATACAGCAAGACCCTGCCTCAAAAATAATTTTTTTTAAGGCCCGGGGATTTAGCTCAGTGGTTTTGCCACCTGCTGCGCAAGTGCAAGGACCCAAGTTCAATCCCCGGTACCAAAAAATAATAATAATAATAATAATAATTTTTTAAATTTGGAAGCCAGGCATGGTGGCACATACCTGTAATCCCAGCACTCAGGAGGCTGAGGCAGAAAGAGCTAAGAGTTCGAGGCTCAAAGCCAGCTTGGAATACATAGCAAGACCTTGTCTCAAAAAACAAACAAATACATAAAAAATTTCATTTTGAGACAAGTTCTTGCTAAGTTGCCCAGGTTGGCCTTGAACCTGCGGGCCTCCTGCCTCAACCTCTGGAGTAGCTGGCATTAGAGACATGGGCTACCACACCCAGCCATTTTAATTTTTATATGATTTATCCATCAATTTACCCTAAATTGTTTTTGTCCTGAATTTTTAATGCAAAGTTTATTTTATGGGTTGTTTGTTTGTTTGTTTTGCAGTACCAGGGCTCAAACTCTGAACCTTGAGCTTTCAAGGCAGGCACAGTGCCACTAAGCTAAATCCCCGGCCCTTAATGCAAAGTTTAAAATGTGAACCATCTCCATTTGCTTCATGATACAAAGTAAGATATCACCAGGCCTGTCGGTGCCCGAACATCCTCTTGGCCTGCCCTGAGGACTCCAGGGCGTTTGGGCTTGAGTTCCAGATTTACTGCTCAAAATAAAATGACTTTTCCCTCTTACAAAGTGGACTTCCACATCCAATTTGTTTTTCTTTTTCTCTCTCTTTTTTTTTTAATGTGTTGAATTAAGCCAAAAGATTTCCAGGGAGGCACTTAATTCAAATACTAATTCTGCCCACTTGAATAGGCAGCCTTATGGTTAATAAGTGCTCAGCAGGGATTATGCATTAAATTATCTCCCTTAAATACTTGCTGATAGACTTATCAATATTTGGATTAATTTCAATATTAAAGAAGTAAATTTTTAACATTTCCATTTTAGATAGGAAAGAAAAACTAAGACTTAATTATATAACAGTTTTAACCTTGATTATCCCTCTTTCTGATTGAACTCCATACAATGATATTAAATTCAAAATTAATCTAGCCTGCAGGATGGGTAATTAGTCAAAACCAGGAGAAAGTCATGAGAAATTAACAATGAAATCGATTCCTTGATTCTATGTCACACCTCTTTCCCGGCACTTTGAGACATATTTTCAGTACAAGCTCATTGGCCTCTAACTTCCATGGAAGTTATATTCTGGAAAGATCTAAACTATTCCTTTAAGAGATGGGGAAACTGAGGTAAGGCCAAGTTCCTGAATGACAGGAAAATGAAATGATTCAGAAAGACAAAGGCTAGAGCTGGGTGTGGTGGTGCATGCCTATCATCCCAGCACTCCAGGGAGCCCAAGGCAAGAGCATCACAAGTTTGAGGCCAGCCAGGGCAACTTAGTGAGACCCTGTCTGAGAACAAGAAATGGAAGAGGAAGTGGACAGAGGGGGGGAGGGGAGAAGAGGAAAAGGGAGAAAGAGGAAGGGGAGGAGGAGGAGAAAGAAAGAGAAGAGGAGAAGAAAAAAGAGAAAGAAGAAACAATGAACTAGGAGAGAGGGATGTCATGGTTCATATCTAGATGCCCCCCCAAAGCCTCATGGGCTTTTGGGTGGTGACTGGATCATGGGAGTGTGATAGTGGATTAATCCACTGATGAGTTTATAGCTAAATGTGATGTTGGGAGGTGAAGCCTATTTGGAGGAGGAGGTCGTTGGGGGTGTGGCCTGGAAGGGTATATCCCGCCCCCCCTCCTTCCTGATGTCTCTCTCCTTCCTGCTGCCATTCCAGGGGCTGTTTCTTCTCTGGGATGCCCCTCTGCCACACCACCCTGCCTTGGAGGAGGCCAACTATGGACTCAAATGTCTACAAACTGTGAGCTAAATAAACCTTTCCTTCTTTAAATTGCAGTGTTGGGTATCGTGTCCCAGCAACAAAAAAGTAACTAAGACAAGGGAAAAGCCAGGGCTCAGGGAAACTGAGGTGGCTCAGGGAAACTGAGGTGACTCAGCTGAGGCGAGAGCAAGGGGCAGGAGTTAGAGGCAGCACGAGGAGAATTGCTTCCAAAAGCTGCTGGGAAGGTAGTGAGCAACCATCCAGCTTGGAAAGGAGAGCAGAGTGTGACAAGGAAGATCTCTAGTGAAAGGAGAGATTCAATGGAATAGATGGTATTGTGAAGAGCTTGAAAAAGAATTGAGGATAAAACTAAGACAATCCACACCAGAACAAAAGAAAAGAAAGGCAACTAGACACTCCTGAAAAACATCATAAGTCTGGAGGGGGTGCACACCTGTAATCCCAGTATTCGGGAGGCTGAGGCAGGAGGATCACCAAAAGTTTGAGGCCAGCCTGAGCTACATAATGAGTTCAGGACTAGCATGAACTGCAGAGCAAAACCTTGTTTTAAAAAACAGAAAGGAAGGGAAGGGAAGGAGAGGGGAGAGGAGGGGAGGGAAGGGAAGGGAAGGGAAGGGGAGGAAGAGAGAAAGAAAATGAGAAATAATGGTCCAAGATGAAGCAAACAAAATGTGACATAATGTGAAGCAGCTGATGTAATATAACAATTCTTTTTACATTTGGAAAAATGGGACAGAGTCCACTATTGGGCCAGGTGTTGGGCACTCCTGAGGCTGTCATGATCACAGAAAGCCATTTATTGGTTTTTAATTTTGATATTCAAAATGTAGACCATGCCCAGGCTTGGTTATGTTGCAGGGGAGAATGCAACCTGATAAATGTTATGATAAGGAAGGAAGAAAGAAAGGCAGGGTGACAAAGTAGAGGATCAGATGAAATTGTGGCCAGTTGATATACAAGAAATCAAAATACAATCCCATTATTTAAAGTTTGAAAAGTGACTGATAGAAGAATTTAAAATGACAATTTAAGTATCAATCATTAAGAGAAAAGGGGAAACTCAAAAAGTGACCCAAACAGAAATAGAAAACCTGAACGCTTATAGCAATTAAAGAGACTGAATTAGTTATCAAAAAATTACCCCCACCATGCCAGGCATGGTGACACACGCCTGTAATCCCAGGACTCTGGAGGCTGAGACAGAAGGATCCCTGCAAGTTTGAGATCAGCCTGGGCTACATAATGAGTGCAAGGCCAGCCTGTACTACATAGCTAGACTCTGTCTGAAAGAAAGAAAGAAAGAAAGAAAGAAAGAAAGAAAGAAAGAAAGAAAGAAAGAACAAAAGAAAGAAGAAAGAAAGAAAGTAAGAAAGAAAGAGAGAAAGAGAGAGAGAGAGAAGGAAGGGAGGGAGGGAGAAATAAGAGGGAGGGAGGAAGAAATTACCCGAGCAAACACACATTCAAAAAGCCTAGGCCCACAATTCACTGGATTCTACCAAATGTTTAAAGAAAAATTAAAACCAACCTTTCACAAACTCTTCCAAAATATAAAGCAAGATAGAATATTTCCCAACTCCCTCAAGAATTCCTTGGTACCGAAAACAGACAAAAGTATCACAAGAAAATCACACACAGTACAGATATCCCTCACAAAATACTAGCAAATCAAATCCAGCAATACCAGCAAATACTGGCAATACTAGCAAATTGAACCACATTAAAAGGGTTATGTGATCAAATAGGATTTATCTCAGGATACAATGTTGGCTTAACATATGAAAATCGATCAACATAGTACACCATATTAACTGAGTAAAGCTGAGATAACGTAACTATTCAATAGTTGCAGGCAAAGCATTTGACAAAACCCAACACCTTGTGACATTAACAGCACTCCCAGAACAGGAATAGAAGGGACTCCCTTATCTGTAAAAGGTCCAGTTAATATCATACTTGATGATGGCAGATTGAATATTCTTCTTCCAAAATCAAGAGTAACTCAAAGATACTCTCCCCCACCAGGCCCATTGGACATTGTACCGAAGGCTCTAAAGCCAGGGAAATTAGGCAAGGAAAAACAGCATCTAAATTGTCAAAGAAGTAAAACTGTCTCTACTCATAGATGGTATGACCTCATATATAGAAAGTCCTAGGGAATACACATGGGCGCACACACACACACACACACACAAACACACCACCTCCATTAGAACTAATAATTTCAAGCAATGCTGCAAGACACAGAAAGCAATATGAAAAAATCAGTTGTATGTCTGTGTACTACCAATGAACAATAGGAAAACAAAATTTAGAAAAAAATTCCATTTACACCTGCATCAAAAACTCAAAATTTAAAAATGTAGAAAAGAGGCCAGGGATTTAGCTCAGTGGTTCTGCTGCCTGTCCTGCAAGCGCAAGGACCCGAGTTCGATCCCCGCTACCAAAAAAAAATAGAAAATATCCCTTACTGGGGGCCGGGGATTTAGTTCAGTGGTTTTGCTGCCTATTGCACAAGTGCAAGGACCCAAGTTCGATCCCCGGTACCAAAAAAAAAGAAAATATCCCTTACTGAAAGAAATTAAAGAAGACTTAAATAATGGAATCCATGATCATAGATTAGGATACTTTACATCACTGATATGGCAATACCCCCAATTGGTGCACAGATTCAACACAATCCTTACCAGAGAGTTAAACGTAAAAAATAAGACTAAAAATAAAAATCTTAAACCAGGCGTTGTGGTGCATGCCTGTAATCCTAGCACTGGAGACTGAGGCAGGAGGATCACCATGAGTTCAAGGCCAGCCCGGGCTACATAGGGAGACTCTGTCTCAAAACAAAGCAAAAAGAAAAAAATAAAAATCTTAGAAGAAAATAGGAATAAAAAACTTTCATGACCATGGATAGGCAGTGATTTCTTAGCTATAACATGAAAAGCATTACTGACAAAAGAAAAACCAGATAAATTGAACTTCACCAAAGTTTTAAACTTTTATGATTCCAAGCACCATGAAGAAGATGAGAAGATAAACCTAGAATGGGATAAAATCTATCCAAATCATTTATTTGATCCAGGTCTAATATCCAGAATGTATAAGAATTCTTACAGGCCTGGGGATTTAGCTCAGTGGTTCCGTCACCTGCCTTGCAAGCGCAAGGTCCCGACTTTGATCCCCTGTACCAAAAAAAAAGAATTCTTAGAGCTCAACAGTAAATTGGAAATCTAATTTTGAAATATATATAAAGGCTGGGGGTGTCATTTACCAGTAGAGCTCTTGCTTAGCATGACTGAGGGCCTGGGTTCCATCCCAGTACCACAAAATGAACAAATAAATAAAAGTAGATAAGAGATTTGTATAGAAATTTTCCCAAAGAAGATATATAATAACCAAAAAGCTCATGAAAAGACACTCAAAATCATAAATAATTAGGAAATGCAAATCAAAACCATCTCCCACACACAAGACAGCCATAAGAAAAAGAAAAATAACAAAGACTAGCGAAGATGTGGGAAATTGGTAGCTGCCAATGAGTTGAGACGGGAAGAATGGAAAGTGATAATAGAGCTAGGGTTACCTTTCAGTGGGGTGGGGACAAAAATGTCCTGTATTTAAAGGATTTAGAGGCAGATGTACAACTTTGGGAATATACTTAAAACCACTAATCTGAGCTGGACATAGTGGCTCACGCCTATAATACCAGCCCTCAGGAGGCCGAGGAAAGAGGATCAAAGTTTGAGCCCAACCTGGGCAACTTAGTGTCTTAGCAAGACGCTGTTTCAAAATAAAAATAAAAAGGGCGGAGGATCCTGGGTTCCATCCTCAGTATCGGGGAAAAAAAATCTTAAAAAGGCAAACATTCTTTCAATAATCCGAGAGATTGAAGTCAAGGAGAAGGAAGCTGAGAGTACACTAGGGACACAGAGACAGAGGCTCTGGACAATGCTTCCAGGAAGCTGTCTCCGCACTGAAATCCTGTCACATCCCCTGCCAGGGCCAGATGACCCTGTCTGCACTTGAGCGAGGCTAATGACTGATACAGATTTTTCCCAACCAGCTGAGAGACGGGAGAGCGACACTGTCAAAAATGGAACGGTGAAAAGAATTAACTGTAAAATTAATTAAATGTCATGCACTCAAAAACGCAGTGAGACCCGAACAAGAACACGAACCAAGGCTTCTACAGTCAGCGCTCAACTTTTGCCTCCTCTTTCGTGTTCCCCCAACACCCCCGTCAGGGTGCGAAGCAACTGAGGACTCACGCTGTCGTCTGTGTCACTTCCCTTTGGCTTCTATCGCTTTAATCCCGAGCCACTCCCCTCCTGGGCTTAGTCTCTTGCTTAGTGACACACAGCTCAGACAGCTCTTTATTTGATCCAGTAGTCAGAAATTTAAAAAAAGAAAAAGGAAAAAACACAGTGTGTAAGGTAATTTTGTCCCAGATCTTTCCCTCCGAGTCATGAACATAATAGATTTGACTTTTTACTCGTGTACCCCCCTAAGAAGCATAAAAGAAAGGTTACACTGGCAGGCAGCTAGAAAAGAGTTTAATTAATCCCAAAGTGTGCACTTCATTTGGAAAGTGCTTCACAGAAGAATCCTGTGTCTACTGAACTAGATCCTTCAGGCTATTAGGCCTCCACTGAGGGTGAGATTTTTCCAAGGGAGCTTCGCTGCTTTCGGTGGGAAAGGCACTGCCATTAAACTGAGATCCACACGGGTACTGGGATGGAAGATGCTGAGGGTGCAGGAACTTTCCCCTTGGCAGAGGGACTTGGTGTCCCCGTATTTGTGGAAGGAGGCCCCCCAGTGCGGGCGGAGTATCCCCAGCGTCTTTGCCCACGCCACCCCCATCCCCAAGAAGGCGGCAAGGGGTCCCCTGCATTTTGCATGCTCCTGGTTCGCCAGCATTTTTCTAAAAGCAGATCCTGCCTTACCTTAGCAGATATCCCTGCTGATCAGAAACGAGTTGCCTGACAGCAAAAAGCACACTTGTGTTCTAATTCAGCATTTCTCTTATCAACTAGACAAGTGATTAAAGGGGTACAAAGCTCTGGGTCCTACACCACGGCTGAATCTTGACGGGCTGGGCACACTGTGTGCCTCCAGCCACAGGAAGTCCTGAGAGAGGTGAAAGCCGCAACAGGAAGTCCAGTGTAGGGCTGAGGTGTGGCTCCCGGCCTGGGCTACAGCACCTGCCTGGCCTGCAGCTAGACCCTGGGCTCCACGGCAAGCACTGCAACAGAAACAAAGATGAAAAAACCCAGAAAACAAAACCTGGGAGTAGAATGAGGCTGCCCAGGCTGGGGAAGGGAGGATGGGGACTTAGAGTTTAGTAGGGACACAGCTTCGCCATGCAAGATGAAGAGTTCCGGAGTCTGAAGGTGGTGGTGGCTGCAGAGCCATGTGAGTATCCCTCAGGGCGCTGGAGGCGCGCTGAAGAGCAGGTAAAGTGGTAAATTCAGGATACATATTTCACCATGATTTAACATGATTAATTAAAGGAAAAAGCTCAAGACCTATGAGGGGTGATCAAAAATGCGGTGAATGTTTCATTTTTCTTAAATTTATTCCAGTAAAAGACACCGTGCCATGAATCTCTCGCAAAATCCCACCCACCCCCCAGCACCCCCACCTTGAACACACTGATCCAATTGTTCTTGCCACTTTTTTTTTTTGGTACCAGGGATCGAACTCGGGTCTTTGCGCTTGTGCATCAGCCGGTAAAACCACTGACCTAAATCCCTGCCCCTGTTGCCACTTTTCAAAGTAATTCTGGAAGCCCTCCTTCACGAGTATCTTTAGTTGTGCTGTCTCAATTTCCTGAAACAATTGAAAATGTTTCCCTTTCGTGATCACTGTCACTTTGGGGAAGGGCTGGAAGTCGCATGGTGCCAGGTCTAGCGAATAAAGTGCCATGAACATTTTGAATCCATCAGGACATCGAGGCAGCCACAACAACGCAACCAAAAGACTCTCACAAAAGAGACCCTCCAGGGGGCTGGGGATTTAGCTGCTGCTCAAGCACAAGGACCCGAGTTCGATCCCCGGTACCAAAAACAAACAAACAAACAAAAAAAGAGACCCTCCAGAACTGCTTCAGAAAGTGGCAAGAACAAAGCCAGATGTGGTGTCACACATCTATGATCTGGGAGGCTGAGACAAGAGGATCTTATATTGAAGCCCAGCCTGAGCAACTTAGTGACTTAGTGAGACACTGTCAGAAAAAAAGAGAGAGAGAGAGAGAGAGAGAGAGAAAGAAAGAGAGAAAAGAAAAGAAGGGCGGGGGATTTAGCTCAGTGGTTCTGCCACTTGCCTTACAGGCAGAAGGTCCTGAGTTCCATCCTCAGTACCCCCCCCATCAAAAAAAAAGCGAGAGAGAAGGAAAGAAGGAAGTTCAAAACCAGGGCAGTGTTTTGATGGGGATTCATGGCAACATATCTTTTACTGTAGTAACTTTTATATAAACACACACCGTATATTTTAATCAGCCTTTGTATTCTATTAAAAAAATGGGCAGCGTTCTGCTTTGTCGCAGGTGTCAGCAATTCGGTGACTCCAGAGACAGCTCGAGGCCCGGGCCAGGGCACCGCCATGGGCATCGGAGGGTGAGCCGGACTCTTCTGGAGCCTGGGAGGGAGGAAGCTGCTCCCGCTCATGAGTAATGACTGTGGTTTTCTGGCAAACATTAAGGAGGAAGGAACTAAAAATACTTATCGGCCACTCTGCCAAAACTCCCCAGCCCTTGGAAGGTACCAGGCCAACGTGTTGAAACATTTCAGAGACAGAGGGCTCTGCCCAAACGCCAAGGTCAAAGCCGCTTCACACCTGCGCCTCTGCATCTGCCCACAGGAGGTGGACAGGCATCGAGCGCTGCCCCAGGCACTGTCCACCCAAGAGAGGCAGCAGCTGGGGCACTGGCCGGTCCCTGGGGTGCAGCCCAGAGATGCCACCCCAGCTGGGCATGCCAGGCAGAGCCCCTTCCGCTGCCAGCTGGGAGGGCTCAGACAGCAAGGGCAGCGTGGATATTTGCCTTCTGCTCCCTCGAAGCTGCAGGAATCCACGCCCCGGACACCCGAGGAGAGGCTGGAGAGGAACTGAGCTGGGCCTGGCAAGAATGCAGCTTAGGTGGTACAGGGTCCTCGAGACTGAGCCTCTCAGATCTCGGGGTCCCTGGGAGTCACCGGTGATCCCATCACCATGCAGGCGGGGGGCGGGGGCGCCTGTCCCATGGGCCACACCAAGAGAAACAAAGCAAAACCGTACCGGGCACAGAGGAAAAATGGAGATGGGGTCGGGGCTGGCAATGGTGACCCACACTCGGGGAACTCCTGGTTTGGAGAGGGAAGAATATTTTCCGATTCCTGCCCTTACCCTGCAGGTCAGCAGGGGTGCTGACGGCACACGACTCCGAATCCACCAGTGAGGATGAATTTTATTCGCTCAACACTGGCCAGGAGCCTGTGTGGTTTTGGGGAAAATAGGCACCCACTGTCCACTGGGGAAAGGGTATCCTTGCAGAGAGAGTTAGAGAAAGGTCCAAGATACAGTGCTGCTGGCTTGGGGGATGGGGAAGGGACCACAAGCCAAGGAATGTAGGTGGCCTTTCAGAGGTGGGCAGAGAGGAAAGAGATTCTTCTGCAGAGCCTCCAGTGGGAATAGAGCTCTGGCAACCCCAGGAAAACCCATTTCCACTGGCATGGTGGTGCACACCTGGCAGGGACCTGCAAGCTTACTGCTGTCATTGGCTGAGCTACAGCTCTACCAGGTGGGCACCTGCACCCTCACCTGCCCCAGGAGCTGTGAAAGCTTCTTGGGCCGTCCACTGTCCATCACTAAGCAATAACCATGGACTTCCTGCATCCAGACACTTCAGACGACTCTCAGGACAGACACCCACAGGAGTGGCAGGTGTCCCCAAAGAAGGTTAACGATCATTGGTGAAGCACAAAGGGGACAACCAGCATCACACACTTTCCTTTAGCTAAGAATTAAAGTCACTAGCTGGACATGGTGGCACATGCCTATAATCCCGTGGGGGCAGAAGGATCGCCATGAGTTCAAGGCCATCCAGGGCTACACAGTGAGGTCAAGGCCAGCCTGAACTACGTAATAAGACCCTGACTCAAAAAACCAAAAAAATAAAAATAAAATAAGAATTTTTAAACCTGCATGCTAACTATAAAACAAGAATTTCTAAAGCAACACAGTGAAATGGGCTAATCTGAAGCTGCAGATTCTGTTTCTACAAATGGAACAGGCCAGGAATTGGGCCTGCCAGGAAGGAGGAGCTGTCAGAGCCAGGCAGCTCCAGCCTCAGACTGAGATCTTGCTGGGCTCCTGGATTACGGAGCCTGGCCCTGAGCCAGGCATAATGTATTATAACTATAGAGTAAGTTATTCAAATTATGATCATTGCAGGAACCATTTTTTATGAGAAAATAAATTTTAAATAATAGCATTTTTAACTTTTTATGGTTACATTTGTCATGTGACCTGGAACAAGGTATATTTCTGCACTAAAATAGGACACATTAATTATCTCCAAAGTAATACTCACTGGGCGACAGCATTAGCAGGAAGACAGGACGGGCTGAATCAGACCGCCATCGTCTCCACCTGGGACACATGAGCCACACCCGGTGGGGACACATGCATACTGTACATGGACACATGCATAGATAAAGGCAGGCGATTGGGCCGCAGGCCTAGAACAGGTCCCAGAAAAGCAGAGGGAATTCCAAGTAGAACAGCAGATTCTAAGTCAGGCCCAGCACACATAGTTCATGTGTGTGTGCGCGTGTGTGTGCACGCATCTGCGTTTGCTTTGCTTGTTTATTTAGCTGTTAATCGAGCGATTAAACCCTAACTACAGTCCTGTGCTCCCCACATTCTTAGAAATGGGAAAGACACTTGCACAGTAATGAAAGCTCTCCAGAGCAGAGAACACTTCCGGTCTACACAGAAGCTTAGCGGACCGAGTGGCCCATCGGCGGATGGTGTGAACGGGAGGCTCCTGGCAGCAAGCGCAGGTAGACAGTAGATGGGAGATGTACGTGGTGCCTTTTGTCCTGGGGTAGAAGGACAAGAGGCTTATAAACAGCAACTGCTTTATACAGTGCCCCACCGTCCACACAATCCCTTTTCTCCATAGTTCATCACCTCCCCAGAAGTGTCTAGAGCACCAGTAGGGGCTGACTGTAAGATGAAAATGTGACCCCTTTGTTTAAGAAAAAAAAAAAACTACTAGGAATTTTAAAGCAATGACAGCAGAGACACAAGCCAAACACAGGGCCCTGTGGGAAGGCCCAGCCTGCCTGTGAGCTGCAGGAGTTCGCAAGATGAAATGAATCCACGATCCATGCATCACCTACATGGCCACAACTGGCCCTCCATCCAGCGACCCCTCTGCCTCCACCATGCGGCCTGCTGCAGATGACAGAAGCCCATCCAGAGAAGGAAATGTGTTGGGTCACATGCCTGTGGGGCAGAGAAAGTGTGGGCTTTGGGCACCCCACTCATCATGACTTCTGCTCCTCTGCCCTGCCATGCTCGCTGGGTCTGCTCTCTTGGGCTGGGGCTGTCATCCCGGGGGACCAGCAAGAATAGCCCTGGGCAGCTCTAGGCTCTGCCCTCCGTGCACAGCGATGTCCCCATAGCCCTCCCTTAGGAGCAGTGGCATTTCCTCTCCAGCCGTGCCTGAGAGAGAAGATTGAACTGATTTATAAACCATCCCTGCAATCATCCCTGCCGTAGGGGATGCTGTGCCAACCAAGAACAGCAGGGAGGAGATGGAATCGTCAGGATTGGCCTCCACAGCCCTGCCCATCAGCTGATCCCACCCCCGAAACCACACTCTGGCTACCCAATGGCAACTGTTTCAAGGATGACAATAAATGACCGCCCAGGCCCTGCCCCCAGCCTTTGGCAAAAACTGCCCAGTTGGCAGTTGTGTAGCACATGATATTGACCCTTAGCCGTATTTGACTGGACCATAACTCCAACCAGGGACAGCCAATCCATGGTATGCTGTATGCTGCCCTAACATGAGCTGGACCCATCAGCTCCTGACTCTGGGGCATTTGAAAGAAGAAATTGTAGAGCTGAGAAAATGTAATGATTAATGCTAAAAGTTGACATTAAAACATCACAAGGAGCCAGGTGCAGCAACACACACCTACCTCTCAGAACTCTTGGAATCTGAGACAGGAGGATCCCAAGTTTGAGCCCAACTTGGGCAACTTAGCAACTTACAACGCCCTGTCATAAAATAAAAAATAAAAATAAAAAAGGGCTGGGGATGTAGCTCACAGCAAAGGCCGAGGGTTCAACCCCCAGTACCACAAAATAAGTAAATAAATAAATAAAAATGAAACATCAAAAGGTAGAAAGAAGCCAGAGAGGCCCTGGTGGGCTTTGTAGAACTGAAGCCAGGAGGGAGAAGAAATGTGGACCAGTGGAATTTATAGCGCTGTATGGAGACAGCTTGACGTGACGGCAGCCATCTTGATTTGGAAACTCCATGACCGCTGAGTAGCCTCAGCTAGTTTTTTCTGAGTAGTCTCCTGGCAAATCCATTACTAGAGTCACATGTGGGCTTTACAGTCAGACCCTATCTCCAGGGATGTGCCTCACTCTTCTATATTACCTTAAGATACACCAGGTTCACTACAACCAGGATGAAGTCACTTTTGTCCTGATCATAAATATGCCCATCTTTCTGATCCAAACTGCAAGGAACCAACTGACTCTGCTGCTGCCCAGGACCCTACTGGATCAGTAAGTCCCCGATATCCTGCACTTTGTTCAATCCTGCCTCCACCTGCCTCTCTCTCTTCAGTCTCAGGCCACTGTGAGACCAGTTCTCTTACACCAGCACCAAATTGCCCCACAACAGGTGCGGAGACAAGATGTGGACTTACAGATGAGAAGCCGGGGGAGCAAGAGAGAGAGGGCTTCGAGCTGGGGGCCACCATAGTCTCGCTGGCTTGTGTCACAGTACAGCAGCAGAGTGGAACCCGAAAACCCCTACTCCTGGGGGTCTGGAACAGCCCCCTTGCTGCAGTGATTCTCAAACCACCAGCTTTCCCTGGGCCCTAGTAGCCTGCATATGTCCCTCTTGATTCCCAGCCTTCGGTCTTTGGGTGTTTTTTTCTTTTTCTTATGACCAGAGAAGCCCTGTCTTAAAGCAGGAATCTTAGATTTAATCGTACTTTTCAGCTGAGTACAAGAAGAGAGGCAAGAAAACATCCACTCATTCATTCAACACATGTCAAGATCTCTCTGGGCCCCGCGCCACTGTGCTCGGTTTTGGGGATGGCAAACACAAAACCGAATCCACAGCAGCCGGCACTGGAAGGGAGAAAGAAGACAAACAGGTAGACCCATCATATCCTGCAGTGTAACGCGATGGAGGGGGGATGGAAGTGATCGAGGGGGGTCTCCAACTCCGGCAACCTCAGAGCCAAGTGTCTCCAAAGCGTAAGCCACACTGGAAATTTATGCTCTGAGTGAAAATGAGATGCAAATGTTTGGTAATAAACAAGCATATGGCAAATTTATTTCGGCTCCCCTCCCCACCGCTTCCCCTGGATCTGTCATCCTGCTACCTCCAGTAGAAAGAATTTAAAACAAACAAACAAGGTTTATCCTGAGAGCTTTGCCCAGATTAGTTCTTACGGTGAGTAAAACCCACAAAAGCACAGCTACCAGCTACAGAGAACTGTGATAACAAAAGCAATATCCATGGTAACTGATCAGAAACATAGGAAATCTATGACAGATCTGTGAATCAGACCAGATGAAACCGACTTCTGAATCTAGCTAGGGGATGTTGGGAGAAAAAGAATTACACCTGGTTCAGAAAGAGCCAGGGGTCCACATTTCAACCCGCATCCACCCGTGTCAGGATTCCAAAGGAATTGCATTTTTCCCTGAAAATAACCAGGAAAATGAGGTCCCAAAACTGGGTGGGGATAGACAGGGGATAGCAGGACAGGGGAAGTGTGCATATTTTGATGGAGAAGATATAGTTACACTTTGCTGCTTCACTCGCACCTGGGTGTTCAATGAATGCACTGTGGATTCACAGATTCCTCATGGACACTGATCAGCTAGCAAAGGAAAACAGGAAGGCCATGTGATTGCGGAATCCTCTGGCCAGGACTCTGCAGCGAGAAAATCCCAAGGAAATTGGGTCCAAATTTTGAAGAAGGGTTTTAGCTGAACTCTCTGAGGCTTAGGAGAAACACGTTGGGAAGGTTTACCTCTGGAGTGTCCGTGTCCCCCAAAAGCCTCATGTGTTTGGAAGGTGACTGGAACATGAGATCACTATACTCATCAAAGGGTTCGTCCATGGGTGAGTTCAGTGTGGATATTCTCCACTTAATGACAGACCTGCTTAATGACTGTTCGGACCTACCACCAAAGCGCACTGTTCAGACTTATGGCCCTCTGCTTGGGCTCACAACTGTCTTTGTGTGTGTGTGTGTGTGTGTGTGTGTGTGTGTGTGTGTGTGTAGATTCTATCTTGTTTACAGAGTCTCAATGTCTTTTTTTTGTACAGTACATCTCGTTTACATAGTATTGTAATTTTTGCTGATCATCCTGTATAGCACTGTACTGTAATTTTATGTTCTGTTATACATTCCAGTACTGCACGTAAGAATTATGCAAATAAAAGCGAAGTCATCAGGTTGGAGTTTCCTTTGACCATTTCTTTGTTCTGAATATTGTAACATACATACTATCTACAATTTCTCATTTACTAGCCAATTCATTTAATGACCGAGTCACAAGAATATGACTCAGTCATTAAATCAGGAATCCCTATACCAGGGATTTAGCTCAGTGGCACCGCACCTGCCTTGCAAGCGCAAGGTCCTAAGTTTGATCCCAGGTACCAAAAAAAAAAAAAAAGAATCAAGATATGTTGAGTACATACATGTACCTACTCCCTAAGATGAATGTAAACAATATGTACTGCAAATATGTACTAATAAAAAAAAATTTTTTTTAATAAATGAGGAATCCCTGTAGTTAAATGTGCTGTTAGGAGGCGGGGCCTGGCCAAAAAAGAGGGGTGATCACTGGGGAGGTGACCTGGAAGTGTTTATCTCCCTCCCCAGATCGTCCCTCACCCCTTTGCTTCCTAACCTCCATGACATGACTGGCTTTCTCCACCCGACCCTTCCACCAGTCCCTTCCTGCCTTGGAGCCAAATGACTATGGACTGAATCCTCTAAAAATGTGAGCCAAGATAACCCTCTCTTCCTTGAAGTGCTAGGTGTCAGATATTTTGTCCCAGCAGCAAAAAAGTGACTAAGACACAAGTCCATGCTCAGTGTGATGGCTTAGCATCAAGCCCCTGGCCCAATGACATTCATGCTCCTGAAGCCTCTAATGTGACCTGCAGGATAACCTGCGACCCTGGGCGTGGGTGGACAGGATTGGGTGGCCAGTTTGTCCCCTTTCTACACTGGCTGGCATACTTGGCAACTAGAAACAATTATAGAGCACCCCCTCCTTGTCTCATTGAGACCTTGCTAACATGCACAGTGTGCCGTGAACTTCTGGAAGAAATAGCACTGCATAAATCACAAGGACTGAAATCTAATTTTTATATTGCAATAGAGAAAAAGCTAGCCTGCGGAGACGGCCCTAAGGTCAGCTGAAGGGAACAGCGATTGATTTGTTCATGAAGTCATCGAGCAACAAACCCCTGGCCAGCTGTGACCTGGCAAACACGCACACCTGCATCAGAGAATCCAAACTGTCCTCTTTCATACTTGGAAGACAGATTAATATCTCGGCACGCGGTGATTACATTAACAGCATAACAGCTGCCTGTCTGATGAATTGGAATGGGCAGTAGTATATGGAAGTTACATTTCAGAGTCAATGAGTTTTGATAATTGAGTTTAGCCCTTGCAACGACTACAGTTCTAGGAAATCTAGATAAAAAGTGTTTCAGCCTTTGTTTGCTTAAGTGCTTCCTGAGCAAGGACCATTATTAGCTTTGTGGGAGTTTTTGGAATGCTTTGTTTTCACTACATCCAGAATAAAACTTTGGTGGAGTTCTCCAGCCTCACTACCACCCCAGGAAGCTGTTTTAAAACAATTGCTACATATGAGTACTCTGGGAAGCTGAGGCAGGAGGCTCCCAAATTCAAGTCCAGCCTGGGAAACTCAGTGAGACAGTGAGATCCTGTCTCAAAATTTTAAGAAAGAGCTGGGGATGCACCTCAGTGTGAAGTCCCTAGGTTTAATCCTCAGTACCAAAAAAAATCAAAGTATGGGCTTGATGGTGGGTAGGGGCTGGTCCTGTCCCTGCAACCCCTCCCGCCTACTCATGGCAGTCCCTGTCCCAAGGAGCACTGTGCAGCATCCACAAGAGAGCTGCCTGTCTTTCCTGGTGAACAGAACAGCTCAGAGGCATCAGGGAGGACTTGGGCTTGGCTTGGCCTTCGGCAGGATCCATGTGGATGAGGAAAAGGTGAAAATCATCCAGGAAGAGGACCACCAAGGGCCAAGGGGTGGGGCGGGGATGGTTTGGAAGGCAGGGAACACGGGAGTTGACCAGATTGGCCAGATAGAGGGTGTAACTTGGGAGGAAAAAGACAGATTTGGGAATGTGGGCTGCCCCAAGACAAGGGCTAAGAGATTTATCCTTTGTCTTGTGTCCCGGGCCCTGGCACTCATCGATGCAGTTGGTTTGCTAACACTGCCCTGCCCAAGTTCCACAGCTGGGTGGCTTCACATCGGAAGTGTGTTTTCTCACAGGCCTGGAAACCGGAAGTCGGAAACCAAGAGCCCGGAAGGCTGATTCCCCTGAGGCCCTCTCCTGGACTTGCAGACTTCTCCCTGTGCCTTCCATCTGCACAGATGGCCCCCAACATAGGATGGCTCCACCTAGAACCTTTCAACTTTATGATGGCCTGGATGCCATACACATGCAGAAGAAACTGTACTGCAGATGTTTTGAACGTGGCTCCTTCCCCCGGCTGGTGATGTGTGTTGCCTTGTTCTTTCCCCATGCTGGGTAGCAACAGGAAGCCACAGCATCCTGTCAGCCAGGTGACCAAGAGGGGCACAGTGGGTACCCCACAGAGTACCATGCTGCTGAGCTAGTGTGTCCCCTGGGTTAGGTGTTCGATGTGCATTTGCAACTTATGGTATTTTCTACTTATGATGGGCCGACTAGGATGTGATCCCAAGTACTGTGTATGTGCACGTGTGTGTGTGTGTGTTTGAATTCAGGGTTTGTGCATGCTAGGCAAGGGCTGTACTATTGAGCTACATCCCCAGCTCTTTTTAAAATTTTGAAAGCTGAAAATGGTGGTGCACACTTATAAATTGAATACTCAGGAGGCTGAGCCAGAAGGATCATTATGACTTTGAGACCATTCTGGGCTACATAGTGAGTTCAAGGCCAGCCTAGAAAACATAGCTAGGGGCCAGGGATTTAGCTCAGTGGTGCCAACACCTGCCTTGCAAGCACAAGGTCCTGAGTTTGATCCCCAGTACCAAAAAAGAAAACATAGCTAGACCCTATCTAAATAAATAAATTAAATTAAACTTTGAAACAGGGTCTTACTCAGTTTTCCTGGCTGGCCTCAAACTTGTAATCCTCCTGCTCCAGACTTCTGAGTCTGTTATTACAGGCTTGTGCCACCATGCCTGGTCCAGTTTCTCTTTATAAAGACCCGAGTCCTACTGGATTAGAACCCACCCTACGGACCTTATTGAATTTAATCACCTCTTTGAGGATCCTATGTCCTAGCTGAAGATGTAGTTCAGTAGTAAAGCATGAGTTTACCACGCACAAGGTTGGGCTCAACCCCAGCATCACATAAGAGGAGAACAAAGAAACAAGACCCCATCTCCAAATTTAGTCACATTGTTAGATACTGGGGTTTAAGACTTGACCTCAACATATGAGTTGGGGGTGGCCATACATTGAGATTTATGCCAGGTGTGGTGGCACGCACCTGAAATCCCAGCACTTGGGAGGCTGAGGCAGGAGGATTGCTGCAAGTTCAAGGCCACCTTGGGCTAGTGAGACCTTGTCTCAAAAAAACAAAAAAAGACTTGGGATTTACATGTATATTATAATATATATGATATAGTATATTATGATGTATTATTTATTATACGCATGCAATTATGTTATAATGTTACCTGTTAAAATATATTGATATATTTAGGCTCTGTATTATATTTATGTTATATAACAAAATATTTTTTTTTTTAGTAAACTGGTAATGGTGCAAAATCCATTTGTGTGGCTCCAGGCGCAGCCCAGAAGTGGGGGTCAGAATGAGGGAAGCCCGGGCACCAGGAACCACGGAGCTGCTGTGAGACAGCGCCCGTGTAGGAGCCCTCAGCAGCCAGTGTGGTCGCAATGAAACGCTGCTCGGGATGCTCCATAGGAGTTCAGGGAAGAGTGAGGAGCCAGTGCAGAGGGCGTGCAAGGGACTGCGGAGGGCTGGGCCTCACCGTGGGAGGCTGTCGAGAAGACAGGGGGCCAGAGGGTCTGCGTTAATAAGAAGGTGGAGCCAAGTTTTGCAAACTGTCTAGCAGTTCGGGACAGAACCGTGTTGCTGGGGGCTTCTCAGCCCAGCTCATCGGCTTAGTAACCTGTGCCTCAGAGCAGGATATTTCCATATGCAGGTCTTTGCCTGGTGTCTTAATCGACCCTGAAGAAACGCCCAGAGGTGAGGCTGAGAACCCCAATCCGCAGGAAAACACTCCCTTCACCCAGTGGCTTGGTTTTTGCATTTTAATCCCGGTGGAATACACTAGGCCGCCTCACAAGCCCCAGCCCCCGACAGGAGCCAAGGAAGAGCGCCCCAGCCCGATCAATTCGGGGAACCCGACGTCCCCCATCACCCGAAAGGCAGCCTGTGTTTCAATGGAACCGAGGTTTTTAAAATGTATTCTTAGACAAGTTCGAATAACAATCTAGAAAGTCAGACTCCAGAGAACAATGAGAAAATGTAGAGAAGCCAAATATAAAAATCCTGGCACGTGCAAAAAATAATAATAATAAAATTTTTTAAAAAATCAATTCACTTTCACAGATTACATCTGGAAATTCCCAGGGGGATGAGTCAATTTTTTTTTTGGAAGAGAAAAAGAGATTATATTTTATGGGGAAAGATACAATAACCATTCTCTTCCTATAAAGCAAGTGATGGAAGATAGTCCCTGCTCCACAGATACACACAGCACATTTTCGGGGTAATACTAACAGGAAATCAATAGGATCTTTTATATGTGAAAAGACATTATCTCTCTGGACTCCCAGCATACCTAATCAAGGACAGAAGATCTTCTCAAAAACTTGCTACTCACCATTAATCTTGCTCCTGGGATGGTAAGTAGCCTTTAAATCCAGAGCTTTGTTTATTTTTAAATTGCCCTTATTATTATTTTAGAGATAATCACATTCAAAGTGCTGCTTTACTAGAGGCAGAGAGCCTCGAGGTGACATCGTGTGACAAGTGGTTCCACGGTAGGCCCAACGCTCCCGGAAAGCCCCTCCTACCCAGCCCTGCTCCGGGTGATGGCCATATCATTAGCCACCAGCAGCTTTATCAGGACGTAATTTGACAGCTAGGACAGGCTCAGTGGGATTGATGGGATCTCCTGGGTTTTGCCTTCATTGATCTAAAATAGAACCGAAGTTAACATTAGCAGAAAACACTCTGCACCGGGATCATCTTCCCTCGAAAGGCTCGGGGGACTGGTGTCTTTGAACATTTATTATACAAGTGTCCCCGGCTGGCTCAGCGACCAGATGAGTCTCGGGATATGCAAAAGGCTAAGTGTCCCAGTCTCCCCTCCCACACGATGATCCAACTACCATCTTATTTTCCCGAGAAACTCATTTAATCCTCTCAGGGCACAGAGCTCACTCACGTCACGTTTGGGTTCAGCGCCAGCTCTGCCCTTCTCTGCTCGGGCTGCCATAGCAAAGTACCAAAAAGAGAGGTAAATTTCCTGAAGTCCGGAGTCCAGAAACCCCAGGGTCCTCTGGTAGGCCCAGCCTGCCTGGCTCGTGGGAGGACCCTTCTTGCCTGCTCCAGCGCCCGTGGGTGCCTGTCCCATGACTGTCCTCCCCTGTGTATCTTCCCATCCTTGTCCCTCTGTGTGTGTCTGTGTCCAAACTCCCCGTCTATAAGGACACCAGGCATTCTGGCCCCGGGCCCACTCTAATGACCTCATTTTAGTTTAATTACTTAAAAGGTTCTGTCTCCAAATACAGTCCTACTCCTGGTGCTGGGGGTAAAACTGGACTTTAACGTATGAATTTTTCAGGGACACAAGTCCACCCATAACAGACCACAAGAAACTTCACACCTATTAAGTACAGTTGAGATAACGCCTACTGTGATTGGGCTCACAGTTTCCGGGCCTTAGCGTAGTTGACCTTCTGTGCAGATAATTGTTACGAGGGATGCCCTGTGCCTTATATAGGGCACCGAGCAGGATCTCTGGTCTCAACCCCCAGATACCAGTAGCACCCCCCTGTAAGAACCTAAAATTGCTGGGCGTGGTGAACAAACACCTACAATCCAAGCCCTTGTAGGAAAAGCAGAGGACAATGGAGATATTTTAAAACACCTGCCTTAAAAATAATTTTAGTGGGAGAACTGAAAATAAACAAGATAGATAGAATCTGTAGTATGTAAGGTGGTGATGTGTGGGAATGAGAAAAAGCCGAAGCAAGGAGGATGGGAAGTGTTGGGCTGGCTGACGTTTCCACGTGGGGGCCGGGCAGAGCTGGCTGGGACACAGGCACAGACCTAAGACATTGGGGGCATCAAGCCCTACAGATCTGGGGGGAGAGCACGGCAGGCAGAAGGAACAGCAAAGGCAAAGGCCCCGAAAATTCCCCGGTCTGACTGATGAGCAGGAGGCTTGACCAGAACCGAGGGGACAATGGGGAAGCTGGGAGACCAAGTCAGCGAGGGAAAGTGGAAGACGAACGTCGCTGTCCCTTCCCATCCTCACGGACACCTTCCAAGACCCCAAGTCGACCCCGAGACTGTGCAGCACCAAACCCTACAGATGCTGTGATTTACAGAGAGGATGTGGTTGCTTTTATACATTAGGCACAAAGTAAAAGATTCATCACAGTCACTAATAATAAAATAGAACAATTAAATTAATATAATAAAAGTTATATGAACGTGGTCTCAAATTTTTTTTTTTTTTGGTACCAGGGATCGAACTCGGCTCCTTGCACTTGTTCAGCAGGCGGTGAAACCACTGAGCTAAATTCCTGGCCCCAAAATATTTTATTTTTAATACACCATTCTTACCCTTCGGGGGCGGGGGAGTTAATTTGGTTTTTGGTTTTTTTAAGGCAAGGTCTTGCAAAGTAGTTCAGGATGGCCTTAAACTCATGACAATCCTGACTCAGCCTTATCATCACCCTCCTTGTGATGATAGATGATTCATGCCTACAAGAGAGGACAAAGTGAGGCAAATGAGGTGGGCATTGTGACACTGGAGTATGTTGCTGAGTGAGGGTCACTGGGGTGCCGATCTTAGAGTTAAGTGACTAACGGGAGGATAGCATACACAGTGTGGATACATTAAAGAGATGATTCATGTCCTGGGCTCAAGATTTCATCATGCTACTCAATATGGTGTGGAATTTAAAACTTGTTGTTTATTTTTGGAATTTTCCATTTAAAATTGTGGACCATGATTGAACTTGGATAACTGAAACCACGGAAAGTAAAACTGCAGATAAGAGGGATTCTGTTGCACAGGACTTGTGGGTCACAGTAAAGACAGTGCTCTGGGTGACACGAGAAGCCCACATTCCCTGCTATCCACGAGGTCACTCCAAGAAGGGGTTATGGGTGGTCAAGGCAGAAGATCAGGCAGCTGACTCCTGCCATTTCCAACAGAAAAAATGACCCAGGGAGGAGCATGGTGGGTGCTGTGAGATGTGGTGAGACACTGGGTGGATATGTCTGAAGGCAGAGATTGTGAGCTTTGTTGATGGGCCAGATGAGAGAGGGGAGAGAGAGAGAGAGAGAGATAGAGAGTCTTTGGCTTCGGCAAATGGAAAAATAAATGTGCTCTTAATCAGCAGAAAGAACAGGTTTGGAGGGAATATCAGAAACCTAGCCGACTGTTGGTTTTGACTGTGGGTATGTATGACATTAAATCTACCACTTATAAGTGTACCGGTTTGCAACATTTAGTATATTCACATCCACATTTTTGTGCCACCAACACCATCATCCATCTCCAGAACCAACTCTGAGGTCCACAGCGGCACTGGGGACAGTTTGCCCGAAAGTTAGGGTTTTCAAAGACAGTTCAGATGGTTCGATCATCCTGGGATAGTTAATAGTGGCTCTTTTCAGTATGAAAAGTGTTCCAGTTTGGGTGATAATATGGTCACCCCAACTACACCCCGGTTTTTCTGAAGTAGGAATTACTAAGCAATGCTTTTTGTTTGTTTGTTTGTTTGCTACTGGGCATTGAACCCAGGGTTTCCACATTGAGCCACACCTTCAGCCTTTTTTATTTTTTATTTTGAGACAAGGTCTCAGTGAGTTGCCCACATTTGGCTGCAACTTGAGATCCTCCTGCCTCAGCTTCCCAGAGTGCTGGTATTATGGGTGTGCACAAGGACATAGGGATTTGGTGACCCAGAATCTCTACTCAAGCTCCTCCACCAGGCCACATCTCAATTGCTTAGAACCACTCAGAGAACTGCTTACGTCTGTGTCAGTGGATGACAAGTGTGTACACAGAGCGGTGCCCTTGGTACCGCAGGGAGGGGGGTGCACACCCACGGTCCTGAGGTCAAGCACACAGCCCTGGGTCTGTTTCCCTCTTCTGTTCACTGGCGCTGATGCACTAAACAATGATGGATCTGGATTGGCAGAATCTTTGACTGTGGCATCGCCTGCTAGAATTTCCATCGTGCCTACCCTGCAGGGACCATCTGCTTGTTTACAGCAAATCTCACCTCACCTGTTGACATTTACACACACATGCCAAAAGCAAGAGAAAGCCTCAAGAATGAGGACTGTGAGGGTCTGGGGTGTTTCCCAGGGAGCCCCGGGCTTCGCTAGCCAGGTGGGCCGCAACACAGTAGGAAGCCAAGGAGCTACTGATATACATCCCAAAGTCCCCTGGACATCCTTAGAATAAATGAAATTCAGACAAAACAATAGTCCTTGTTTAATTCTGAAGTTTATGCGTATATCCGAACCATTCTAGCCAAGCCTTTTGTTTCCACAGAAACCATTTATGATGCTACACAAAAAAAGATTCTGACCAGAATGAGGAATGGAAAGTTGCTTTCAAATGAGCTTCAGGTAGAGGGAAATCAGAGGGGAAACTAAGGAGCTGTCCTCAAGGCTATCGTGGGTTCAGTAACAGTCACAAGATACCCAAACACAAATCTCACAGCCCGAGCGGAGCCCACTCATCCCACGGTTGATTCTGATGATCTTCTCAGCCAGGTGACACTTCCAAACACTGCTTTACCTTTCTGTTTTGTATTCCTAAGAAAAGTGTGTGTTCCTGGTCAAGGGGAAGGGCTGGCTGGCTGCTCTAACCCCGGCATGAAAAAACTGGGTGGAAGGAAGCAGAAGTCACCCAGTATGAGTTTCTTGAGGCTGCTGCAACAAATAATCTCAAATATAACAGCTTAAAACGACAGAAATGTGGCCCAGGGATTTAGCTCAGGTCCTGAGTTTGATCCCCAGTACCAAAACAAAACAAAACAAACACCAACAGAAATGTATTTCCTCAACAGTTCTGCTGTCCAGAAGTCCAAAATCTAGGTGTCGGCAGGGCCCACAATCCCTCTGAAGGCCACAGGGCCTGAGGACCCTTCTTGTCTCTCCCAGCCTCTGGTGTTCCTTTGCTCAGGGCTGCTTTGCTCCAGGCTCTGCCTCTGTTTCCTCCCGGGTCTCTCCCCCACCTTGTTTTCTTACGAGGATACCTGTCATTAGATCTAAGGTCCCCTAAATCCAGGATGACCCCACTTCAAGCTCCTCAAGTCCATCTGCAAAGCATTTTTCCAAATAAGGTCACAGTCACAGATTCTGGGGGCCAGGGTTGGACACATCCTGAGGCGCCACTACTCAACCCATTATATCCATTTCCCAGGAGACGTCAACCTGGCAGCTGCAAAACCTCACATTCTGAGTGTCTCGTGGGCGCACCCTGGGCCTGGAGGCTCTGGTCAGTTTCAGAAGGGCAGGAGAGCTCCTGTCACTCTAAGACCCGGCACCGCAGGGAATCTGGGGCATTGCCATGGCAATTCCACAACTTGAAACTTTTGTCCATGTGTACTGTTTGCAAAGAACTGGTGACCACATTGTGTGCAACACAGGTGCCCAGGACGAGGGCTGCTTCTGGAGTGAACTTGAGGTGCAGAGTTAGAACCCCCTGGCCTTCACCTGAGGCACAGCATTTGTGATGTTCTTGGCATTTCTCCCAACACTCGGCTGAGCTACCACTTTACACTTCCAGCATAATAGGAACAAGGAAGACGAAGAGTGAGGAGGAAAAGAAAGGTTCTAGGGCTCACCAGCCTCCTCCTCTCCAATTCAGAGTGATTTTGAAAATGCTCCCCTCTCCTGCAATGCCTGGGGAGCCCAGACGGTGGAGGAACAAACAGCAGGTGAAAGAGGCTGGTCAGGACTGAGGTCGCTGTGCTAGGCCCCCATCTAGGGACGGGGCGGTGGCAGCAGGAGGCAGCGGTAGGAGGAAGCCTGTTTCTCAAGGGAACTTAACCGCCTTGGAGGAGCCAAGTGTTGGCCCTTCCTGGGACTGCCGTGCAGCGAGGCAGGTGCAAGTGAGGGCTTGGGCCAGCTCATCAGAGTGTCAGGCTGCAGGGAACACAGGCGGTCGGCTGTTGATTTCCTTCTCCATAAAATCAGCTTAGGTGATGTTCCTCTTGTTAGCACATCCATCACCTTCTGGATTCAGCATCCTTCTCGGGCACCATGCTGGGGCCTTGTGTAGCATGCTTCGACAGGAACACAGGGTGACTTCCGGGTGTGACACTGAGCCCCTCCCCTGTGATCTACGGAGGAAGATGCAGAGGAAAACTCCCCTTGTTGGCAGAGACAGGTTTTGCTCCCATAATCCTATGGGACCTAGAATACTACACACCTAGAATATTCTCCAGTCCTATAATAAATACATTAAGACCAGGGTCTGCCTAATAACAAAATCCAAGACGAGAAAATCAAAGCCAAAGTACTGTGTCACCACGTGTTATCCTTACGGAAGGTCACGCATATGGAGGGGAGGGGAGAGACAGGGTCTCACTACGTAATTCAGTCTTAAACTCACTGTGCAGCCCAGGCTGGCCTCAAACTCATGGCAGTGATCCTCCTGCCTCAGCCTCCAGAGTGCTGAGATTACAGCTGTGTGCCACCATGCCCAGCTGGTCATGGATTTTTTTAAAAAAACAGGAACATCTCATACTTTGTCCCCAAAGTCTAAAACCAGCCACCTCTGGACAAACAGACAAGTGTCATGTCCTGAAACCCTCCTAGCTCTGTGCTGACCCTCCAGGGGCGGCTTGCACTGCCCACCCGCTCACTGGGACCTCAAGTCTGCCCTCTGCTGGTGAAACTGCACTCACACGTTGTCACAGCTGGGAAGAGGGGGCCTGGGCTGTGGCCGGGAAACCAGCTTCCTTCCGGCACACACAGTAATGCACGCCCATATCTTCTAACTCACAGAGACTGCAGCTCAGAGCCAGAGCTGTTGTGTGGACGATGTAACATTCCCTGCCTCTGGGTCATAGATAACATCTGTACCCTCCGAAGATCCCAGGGAATTTTAAAATAAAGCTGCTTTTATCACATGGATATCCAAAAGTCTCCTGAAATATCAACATACAAATTAATCTACAAGAGAATGAATGAATGAATGAGTAAATAAATAAATAAATGGGCAGTAATTAAAATAAAAACTGGGGCCCAGCCTGATGGCTATGCCCATAGCCCTGGCACTCAGGAGGGTGAGGCAGGAGATTGCCTTGAGTTCAAGGCCAGCCTGGGCTACATAGTGAGACCCTGCCTCAAAAAAAAAAAAAAAAAAAAAGGAAAGAAAAGAAAAACCAGAATCTAGATCCTGGCTTCTTGATCTCCCTAGCTTGATGAGCAAGGACTTAACTTCTCTAAACCCAGTGTGCTTAACTGTAAAACAATGCTGTTCATAATGGTGCAGAGAACTGACTTGGTTAAATGAGATAACTGGTCAGGTAACACAGTGGCCGGCACAAAGTAAAAAAAAAAAAATTTTAGGCGGTGATACTGGGGACTCAACTCAGGGCCTTCACACTGAGCTACATCTCCAGCCCATTTTTTCCAGGAATAATAGATTTTTAATTTTTATTTTTATTAGTCCATGTTTGCAGTAAATAATGATTACTTTCACTGTGGAGAGTTTGTTCATGTACATAACACATCTTAATTCTTTTTACTTACTTTTTTATTTTTTATTTTGAGACAGGGTCTGGCAAAGCCACTAAGTTGCCTAGGCGAAGCGCGAATTTTTTGATCTTCCTGCCTCTGCCTCCCAGAATGCTAGGATCACAGGTGTGCACCGTCACACCCAGCTACATAGAAAACATTCTTCAGGTCCAGCTAAATAGTTTTCAATTGTTTTATTCGAGAAGCAAGTGGGCATTGAGATCTTTGAGGTTCACGGACCCTTTGTCCTCGTGTGGATCTCCAGCAGGTGTGACCCCCACCACCACCAGGGTCAGCAATATCTGCAGATGCTACACAGTGCCGGTGTGCCAGGCGGGGATGGCACTACACAGGCAAAGCTGCGCTTCCTGGAAGCCGAGCACATCCGGAAGCCACAAGTGCTGGGTGGCAGATGTGGCCGCCAGCAGTGGCCCGAACTTCCCTCCCTGGCCAGTGGCGTTTCCACCTCCAGCGTGGCTCCCTGGGTAGTGGTAAGAAGGAAAATAAGGGCTCTGGATTCAAGAGCTCCCACATCGAGAAGTCAAAGCTCCAAACATGTTTTTTAATTTTCATGCTGATGAAATATATACAATATGGACCCTACTTGGGACCAGCGGTGCAGCTCAGTGGCAGACCCCGCACCTTAGCATGGAGAAAGCCTTGGGTTCCTCTCCAGAACCCAGGGAAAATTACCTTTTTTATTTTTTGAGACAGGGTCTCTTGTGTTGGTCTTGAACTTCCAGGCTCAAGGATCCTCCTGCCTCAGCCTTCCCAGTAGCTGAGACTACAGGTATCACTGCCTTCTAGAACTTTCTCATCTTGCAAACTGAAACTCTGCACCCATTAAATAACAATGCCATTGCCCTCTCCCCTCAAGGACTCCTAAGATTTTTGTAAGATAAAATGCTGGTGTGAAAACTAATTAGGATCGGCCAGCCACACCATCCCAGCACTCAGGAGGCTGAGGCAGGAGGCGCACCATGAGTTCAAGACCAGTCTGGGCTATAACAAGTTCCAGGCCAGCCTGAATTACATGAGGAGACCCTGTCTTACAAAAAAAAGAGGGCTGGGAATTAGCTCCGTGGTGCCACCGCCTGCCTTGCAATCAGAAGGTCCCGAGTTCGATCCCCAGTACCAAAAAAAATTAAAAGTTAGAAGAAAACACAACCAAAAGTGTTTCTTTTACCCTAGCATTTAGTTTTTTTGTTTTTTTGTTTTGGTACTGGAGATTGAACGCGGGACCTTGCGCTCACAAGGCAGATGGCAAAACAACTGAGCTAAATACCCAGCCCCCTCAACATTTAGTTTTAAAGGACGCATCTCTTCAAACCTGACCTTACTCTTGAGGTCAAGTCAGGTTCCCATGCAACCATCCCCAGCCACAAAGCTGGCTTTGCTATCACCTCCCAGGCTTCCCACTAGGTAGGGAAGGGAGGCAGGCAGTGCTCAGGTCAGGACGCCTGCATCTCTCCAGACTGATACATTGAAATCCCACCCCAACATCCAGCAATAGGAAGTGGAGCTTTGGGGGAGTAAAAGGCTTGTGAGGGTTGAGTCCTCATGAATGGGATTAGTGTTCTTATCAAGGGGACCCCAGAGATGCCCCTACCCTTTCCACCAGTGAGAATACAACAAGAAGGCAGAGGATGAATGGAGAAGTGGCCCTCACCAGACATGGAGTCAGCTGTCTCTTCCATCTCAGAATTCATTTGGCATCAATTTGAACAAGAAACACCTAGCTGATTGGTTCATCACAGTTCTGGGTGTGTTTGGATGACGGACTTACAGATGACAATGGAAGACCCACCCTGGGGGTCGGGTGGTACCAACCAATAGGCTTGAAGCCTGCATGAAATAAAAGGGTAAGAAGGAGGAAGTCTGCCCTTTTGCTCCCTTGGAGGAGCTCCAGTCCTTGCCAACACCTTTGGGCATCCATCTCCAGCCTTCCAGCACAGCCTACAGCACAATGAGCTGCAGGCCTTCGACTTTCAAAGTTGATCTTCTGGATCTCCAGTGCATAGATGGCCCTTTTGCATTCCTCTACCCCTGACTCTGCAGGTGACCACTGTAAACCTATTATCTTTATAGTAAATCTGTTCCTCTAGTGAACCCTAACCACCTAGTTCAATAGTACTTTATTGTAGCAGCCTGAACAGACTGAGACAGAGATCTGGCCACACTGCAGAGTCATCTGCTTCCTGAGACCCAGAGAGGCCCTGCCCCCATCCAGGAGGGCTTCGGGCTTTCCTGTGCAGTTTCAGCTCCTGGGAGTCCTTGGTACTCAAATCCAAACTCCAAATTCCAAACTCCATCAATGGAGGAAAGCATTTACCAGCTTCTCCTCTGCCATCATCTTTTGTTTCCAGCCCTCTTCTCTTCCCAGTTTTAGCACAAATTAAACATACGAATGTCCTTGGAGCATTTATTGAATGCCAGGCACACAATGCTGTTGGAAACACAAACACAAAACATTTCAAGCATTTGCTTCAAGGTGCTTACAGTCTATTAGAGGAAATAAATCTCTAAATGATGGAAATTTGTAAATGGAATGTGAGTGCTACAAATTGGCCAAGTGGCATAACATTGTGTTAAATTCTAAACTGGGCTCTTTTAGCCCAGTTCTGGAATTTCACCATACAAAAGAATTTATCTTTATTATTCCTGATGAAACACATGCAAAATCTGATCTTGCACCCCTGAGAAATCCCAGAAAAATAATAATAAGTGGAGCTAAGCAGGTATAAATGCAAATGGACAAAATGGATGGGAGAAGAGATGACGTCAGACAAAAGATGTCAACAAAACTTTGGAAGATATAAAATAGAGGTGCTGGGCCACTTGGAGAGGGAACTGGTTAGCACTGCGGGACCCCAGAGGGGTTTGTGAATCAGGCCAGCAGGGGTGTTCACAGTTTATGTAAAGAATAGTGGCCTCGGGCCGGGGATTTAGCTCAGTGGTTTTGCCGCCTGCTGCACGTGCACAAGAACCTGAGCTCGATCCCCGGTACCAAAAAACCACAAAGAATAGTGGCCTGGTGTGGTGGCACGCCTGTGATCTCAGAAGGATTGCCATAAATCTGAGGCCAGCCTGGGCTACACAGTGAGTTCAAGGCCAGCCTGAACCACATAGCGAGATGCTGGCTCCAAAAACAACACAAAATGAAAACAAAGAATAGTGAAGAATCCCAGCTCTCCTTCCCCAGTCTGCTCTGTCAAACAACTATACCACCAACCCTACAGGAGGTTCATTAACCGGGAGGCTCAGCAAGAAGGCTTTGGAATCTAGATATCAGAGCTGCACTAGACACCAGATGCTGCAGCAAAAATGGGGATTTTGTGAACACCTGGGTACTGAGGTGTATTCTACCAAAGCTCCTGACATGCAGGGCTTTTACCTGCCTCTAGCAAGAGAAAGGACTCCTCCTCTCTGGGGAAAAGAACAATCCACATAAGAGGAAAAAACTACAGATCTAACATATGCTGGGCCCTATGTGATGACCCCCCAGGATGCTTATCAGAGGGCATCTTCCTACGCGCACATGGAGCTCACATGAAGAGAGAGCCAAGGGTCACCACAGCCTTGGGGGAATTCGCTACACACAGAAAAAGGCCAAAATAAGTGGAGGAAAGGGAACTAGATTCTTTTTAGAAATAGAAACGTGAAGGAGTAGAATACAACTTAAATATGTCCTCTGAGATATGACAAAACATATTACATGTAAGAAATTCTTCTAAAGAAAATAATCATAATGAGAAGAAGTTCTGGGAAATTTTAAAACATAGTTATAGACATTTTTGGAAATCAATAAAAGGATTGAGAGATATAACTGATGTGTCTAGGCCAGGCATAGTGGTACATGCCTGTAATTCCAGCACTTGGGAGACTGAAGTACGGGGCCTACCATGAGTTCAGGGTCAGCCTGAGCTACATAGTGAGTGCAAGGCTAGCCTGAACTACAAAGCAGGACCCTATCTCAAAAAATTTGGTATGTCTAACAAAAGACTAAAAAGGACACAAAAAAGACACAAGAAGAAAAATTTTAAAAAACAACATAAGTGATCCAGAAGTTCCAACATCACAATAAACAGACTGTGAGAAACAAATATGTTTTTCCAGAAGTAATGGGCTCACTTTGACAGCACACATACAGAAGTAAAGAACATAAGTTTTCTGGCTTAAAGAATCTATTGAATCCAGGCAAGGTGGTGAATGCCTATAATCCCAGCTCTCTGGGAGGACGAGGCAGGACAATCATGAGTGTGAATCCAGCCTGGGCAACTTAGCAAGACCCTGTCTCAAAATAAAAAATTTAAAAAAGGGCTAGGGATGTAGCTCAGTGTATCCTGGCTCCAATCCCCAGTACTACAAAAAAAGAAAAAAATCCACTGAGTGCACAGCACAGTAAATTTTAAAACATCCACACAAAACATATAACATGACATTTCTTAACACCAGGAATAACAATTTTTCCAAATAAAAAAGAAATAAGCAAGACACATACCAAACCTCAAGAATTAGAATAGAATCGGCCTTGTTGTTAACAATACTGAGAAATTGAAGTTGGTGTAACAATGCCTTCAATATTTGCAGCAAACATTTTTACAATGTAGACTTTTATACCCAGCCAAACTATCTACCTGTCTACCCTCTCTAACAAATATAAAGAATGTCCAAGCTCTAAAAAAGTGTGGGAAGGGCCCGGGATTTAGCTCAGTGGTTCCACCTGCCTCTCAAGCACAAGGTCCCAAATTCAATCCCTGCTACAAACAAAACAAAACAAAGGCCTAACCTTATCAAAAAATGTGGGAAGATTTGCTCTATCAAAACAATAGAATAAAAAAAAAAGAAAACAAGGCATCCAGGAAATGAGGGTGCCAATACTGGAGAGAAGACCTGGATCATCTCATGGCGATGGTGTTAGGAAGATGCATGATTGAAGCAAGGTGTAGGATTCTATACATAAAACTCTGGGAAAACCAAACTAATTTAGAATGATAAGCCAGGCATGGTGGCACATGCCTGTAATCTCAGCACTCGGGAGGCTGAGGCAGGAGGATTGCCATGAGTTTGAGGCCAGCCTGGGCTACATGGCTAGTTTAAGACTAGCCTGAATTACATAATAAGACCCTGTCTCAAAAAAAAAAAAAAAATAGAGGGCCGGGGATTTAGCTCAGTGGTTTCGCTGCCTGCTGCGCAAGCGCAAGGACCCAAGTTTGATCCCCGGTACCAAAAAAAAATGTAGCTAAAGTGGATAAGGACGCAGCAGAATGCTTTTGTTGACAGAAATTATCATAAATGTTTCGAATCAATTCAGGCCATGCAGGCAGCCCCAAAATAGACACTCAGGAAAAGGACTTCTAAAAGTGCTTCAGAAAGCAGCAAGAACCATGGGATAAGTATGTTCCCAGCTGGCTGAGGGAGTATTTTGAGGGGAATTCATGCAATGGGCCCTTCAGTATTTTTTAATTTTCATTTAAACATTCACTGTATGTGTTCCGCACGTCTCATAGCTTCTCTAACATCCCCTCCTTCCACTCCCCACCTTCACCAGCTGCATGATCACAGGCTCTCTCCCTCAAGCACAACAAACTCCTGCCTTAGTCACAGCCCTTGCACTGGAAATGTGTTCCTTCAGGTGCAGCCAAGCTTCATCCTTCCCATCATTCAGTGCAAAATCACCTCTCCAGATAGACCTTCCCTGACCCAACCAATACAGAATAACCTCCCTCCATGTGAGACATGCCACCATACATCGCCATGTTGTCTTTCACTTTTCACTGGAAATTACCTCGTACATTAACTTATTTATTGTGTATACACACACACACACACACACACACACACACACACACACACATTAGAGGGTTGACTCTACAAGCACTGAAGCCACTTCCCCCGTGAGAATTGCTGAAACTCCAAGCCCCATTCTTGGACTCTGTCTTAAAACTTAAAGAGAAGTGGAAGAGACACTTTGGAGGAACATACAAGATGTTAAGAAGAAGGGAACATAAGAGGACTGCCAAGCAACCCTGGGCCAGTGGAAGTCAGACGACATGAACTTGAACTTTGTGTCCACCAAATGTCCAAGAAGGCACAGTGGAAAGCGATCCAACTGCATCATCCAAGGAAATTGATGGATCGGGATGGTTAATATAGAGGGACCAAGGATTCAGAGTCACAAACAGTGGAAAAACCAGTCCCGGGGCAGGAAGGAAGGAAGGAAGGAGGGAAGGAATTATGGATGGGTGGGTGGATGTAAGGAGGGGTAGATGAATGGGAGGATTGGTGGATGGACGGATGGACGGATGGACGGAACGATGAATGCATAAATAGATGGGTGAATAGATCGTGTTGTAGGTACAATGCTGAGTTTCAAGGCAAAAAGCTCTGACCTGGAGATTCCGGGATTAAACGCTTCAGAGGGTGACTCCCAGAAGCTCCTAGTGCACCTGCCCTGCTGCCAGTCTCCGCTGCCACCCGAGGCTGCCCTAGGGGAAGGCACTCAGCCCCACCCAGCCTCATGGGTGGCTTCGCAGCAGAGGAAAAGCCCTGGCTCCCCATGACCCTGCCTAATTAGCACCTTGGCTAACAATGTCAGTGACAAGTCACTAAAGGCGGAGGGAGTAGATAACATCAAGAAAATTTAATTCTTGAGTGCTGTGAATTCTTGCTTCTCTCCTCTAGCTAAGGTGGGCCCTATCTCTGTTAGCAGGGTTATCAGCACTCAGGAGGGAAAGGAGGAACTGCTGTGAATGGCAAGCAAGCTTTAAATCCCAGCTGGACTTGGTGACAAAGGAATAATAACATGACCAGAGGTAAAGTTTCCTCCTGCATTACAAAGAAGCTGTGCGGATTCGGCCTACTGGGAGAAGGGGTGGGGCAGCTGCCCCCTCTTTTTTAGGACTCTTAAGAAAAGAGGGCAGACTAGGAGGCCCTCCAGCTGAGCTTGCAAACAAAACTAGAGAATGCCCAGTGTGCTAGTCAGCTGTTACTGTAACAAACACCCAAGTAAAGTGACCTTTAAAGAGGAAAGGTTTGCCAGGTGTGGGTGGCCACACCTGTGATCCCAGCACTCGGGAGGCTGAGGCAGGAGGATTGCCACAAGTTTGAGGCCAGCCTGGGCTACACAGTGAGTTCAAGGTCAGCCCAAACTACATAGCAAGACCGGGTCTCAAAAGAAAAAGTAAAATGAAGAGGACAGGTTTGTTTTGGCTCGCAGCTTTGGAGGGTTTGCCTATGACTTGTTGACCCTCTTGCTTTGGGCCTATGGCTGAGGAAGCCTGAGAGAGACCTTCAAAGCCCCAAGAGCTCCGGGCAGGACACATCTCTTCACTTTTGCGTCACCTCCTATGGCACCAGGCCACCGAGCTTCCAGGGACATTCTTAACCCAGACCCTGGCACCCTGTTACATCTGGATCACCCAAACAACATTTCATTAAGTGTATGCCTTCCTGTCTCTCGAGTGTACATACACTAAAAAGTTATTCATTCTTTTTTTTTTTTTTAAGTTATTCATTCTTTACGTGAGATTCAAAATTAACTGGCCATGCTGTGTGGCTCCAGCGATTCTTTTTTTTTTTGTATTGGGGATCAAACTCGGGACCTTGTGCTTGTGAGGCAGGAGTGGCGCCACTGAGCTGAATCCGCGGCCCTGCTCCAGACATTCTGTCTCCAGTACATGCTAGAGGTAAGGGCCAGGGAACTGGATTGAGCCATTAAATGGAGGAAACCTCCCCAGTGACTACACAGAATGGCTGCACAGGGACCCAAAATGTTTTAGAGTCATTTTGAGTATGAGTAATAGTGGAGATAAATGTCCTTATATTTACATTTAAAGATTAGAGAACTTAAAAGCCAAATGTGGTGGTGCACACCTGTGATCCCAGCACTTGGGAGGCTGAGGCAGGAGGATCACAGCAAGTTCGAGGCCAGCCTGGGCTACATAACAAGACCCTGCCTCAAAAACCACAAAAGAAAAAAAAAAAAGATGAAAGAATTTAAAAGCCAGGCACAATGGTACACATACTCTGAGGCAGAGAATCATGCTGAGTTCAAGCCCGGCCTGGGTTACACAGCAAGACCCTGTCTCAAAAATTTTTTTAAAAGGAGCTGAGGATGTAGCTCAGCAATGCAGCGCCTGCTTGGCAAAGGCGACACCCTAAGTTCAACTGCTGCTACCAAAAATTAATAAATAAATAAATTTTACAAATTTTTTTAAAAGATAAGAGAATCCCACATCATTTTCAGTATATGCACATATATAAGCCAGATGTATGTGCATGTACATAAACCCATACACACATATAAATATAGTAACACAGTAACATAGATGCATTATATAAATACACTATTTTCACAGCTAAGTTACAAATTTGTAGCTCTATCCAACAAAAGAAAACATAGTGGCAAGGCCCTGAGCTCAGGTGGCTGTGGTTTTGGCAGAGGCTCGGCTTGAGTAGTGTGTTGATCAGTTTTTAGCTTATAAATCTGTACCGGCCCTGGCTTCTATCATTTTGCCCATCGCAGACCAGGGTTTTTGGAAGGGAGCCAGGAGAGAGCCAACCTCTGAAGTAATCACATTGCTCGGGCCTGCTCTGCGTGGAGGTGAGTATTCCATTTATCACAGCCACTGTCCAAGGAGCCATAACACAAAACGTCGCGGGCCCAAGAGAAGACAGACACAGAGCATCCCTGAGTCTCAATTGATTTGTGCAAGTGGTGCTAAAAACCAGGTCATTCTCAATCACAGAATACCTGGGCGTCGTGAAACATATGCTGTGTTCCGTTTGCAGAACTTCTAGAGGCTGTGTTTTCCTAAGAAGGGAAAGCTTGGCAAGAACACCTCTACCCAAGTGAGTATTAAACCCCAATTAATGGCTACAAACCTGGGGGAAAGGAACAGCTCAAATATGAAATTCTCAAAGACTAGCAGGTGCCATAGCCCCCATCACTGCTCTGCAAAGAAGGAAAACAAAAAGCCTGTAAAAATCTCTGGAGAAGCTGACAGGCCCAAGACACTCGGGCGCTGCTGCAGGGAAGCTTCACACAGCTAAAGAAACAGTGCTCCATGCTCAGCCGGCCTGACAGCCTGTTGCAGACAGACTCTTGCTCTCGAACAACCAGGCAACGCACACCTAGGTGTCTCCTGCCATCAGATCCTAAGAGGCCGGACAAGTTGGAAGGGTCGATACAGCGGCCCAGATGGTGCACATCTGACCAAAAATTAGAAAGAGAAAGAAATCAACTTCTCCAATCTGCAGACAGGTGGCAGGGGTGTCCCCAGAGGCCGGCTTCTGAAGGGCAACCAGGATGGCTCCCATCTGACGGTTAGTTAAGAAGCAACTAAGGTTCCCGAGAAAGAATAAAGAATCGGCACAGGTCAGCAGGAGCGAACAGGTGACAGGAACCTGAGCGGCTGCCCACTTCTTTTGATAATGGCACCATTTCGAAGACATTTAAATTATTTATTGTAACCAAGACGTCTTTAATAATGCACCAAACAGCAGGCACCAGGTTGAAATCAATTAGACTCCCTTGCTAAATTATAAGGGAGAATTTACAGCAGAATGGCTCTAGGGTAGGAACCTGGAGGTGCACACGCATGCCACGGACAATTATATGAGGAGGCAAACCGGCAGAAAAGACAACCAGGTGCTCCTAAATAGCAGACAGTGATTTTTTTTCCTTTGGTGTTTTTTTCTTTTTTTGGTACCGGGGATCGAACTCAGGTCCTTGCGCTTGCGCAGCAAGCGGCGAAACCACTGAGCTAAATCCTCGGCCCCCTTTGGTGAAACGGTGTCTCGCTATTACTTCAGGCTGGCCTCAAACGCATGGCGATCCTCCTGCCTCAGCCTCCCAAGTGCTGAGATTACAGGCGTGCGCCACCATGGCGGGAGATTTTTTTTAAATTAAAATGCGAGATCCCATTTTCTGGCAGACAGGCTTCTCTGGGTGGCCAAAATTAAAGACACAAGTCTCATCTGGGAGGCAAACAGAGGTCAGCAAGTGGGTCAGGAAGCCTCTGCGAGGATGGGATCTGGGACCCGGGTCGCGGATCTCTGGGCTCCGGGGTACACGGTGCCCTCTTCCCAGGTTTGGGGACAACAGTGGTGCCCCAGAGGGGCCCGTCACCGCAGGATCCCGAGGGACACAACCTCGCGGATTGGACGTTAAAGTTTTTCTTCCGCGCCCAGCCCTGGCCGCGCGGGGGCGCAGTGCGCAGGCGCGCTCCGCTCCGGGCCGCTAGGGGCCACTGTGGTGCGGCAAGGGCCCGCGCTGTCCCGGCCTCCGAGCGCCCGGCCCTCTTGAGCACGGCCTCGCCGGTGTGGCGGGGTGAAAGGTTGCGAAGATGGCGACGGCCTTGAGCGAGGAGGAGCTGGACAATGAAGACTATTACTCGTTGTTGAACGTGGGCAGGGAGGTGAGGCCTGCCGCGGGGCTCGGCGGTGCAGAGGCCGGGCCGGGGCGTCCGGGAGGGCGGCGCTCGAGTTACCGCTCCGCCCCCGGCCCGCTCAGTCGCGGCCCGGGGCGGAGGCCGCGTGACCCCGCCGACGTGCGCGCCCGCCACCCCGAGCTGTCCCCACCGCGCAGCCCGGCCCTCCGAGCGCCGGTGCTCTGCGCCCCCGTAGGGCGAAGGCCGCGCCCTCTGAGGGGCCCGAGGGCTCACGGCCCCGGGTCCTGGCCCCGCCCGCGCCCCGCGTACCTGCTTTGGCCCAGGCCAGGCTGTGTCACCACCCCGAGCCGGGGGGACGGAAAACTGAGCCTCGGACACCAAGGTCAAGGCCACCGGGAGCCTCCCGCGGCTCTGTCTGGTCCCCGAGAGTCTCGTGGAGTCGTCCCGCCTCTGGAGCGAGTCCAGCCTCCGAGGCGAGCGTCTCCTGCCCGCCTTCATTTTCCGGAGCCGCTGTGCAGAAATCGAAGGCAGATCCTCCCGAGACTCATTGGGAGACTGCAGATTAGCAAAGAACCCTAGGCCAGGAGAGAAGGGTGCCCTCCTGACAGCTGCGGCGTTCGAGCCAAGTGCTTTTACCCAGTCTCCCCCAGAATAAAAAAATAACGCGAAAGAGTCTGGCTGGCGCACACACGTTTGCGGTGCGTTTCCTCGCTGACTAGCCTGCGTCTGAGATCTGTCCTGAAGGGCGAAAAGGCTTCCAAGGTCAGGTCATAGTGCGCATCAGCGCCGAACTGCAGGCCTGGACTTTCAGCCCTGCCAGAGAATCCCTAATTCCACCTCTCAGGTTGTCTGGTGATCCAAACTAGCCAAGTTTGGCCGTCTTAAGAAATTGGCTCTGTGTGCGTGGTCAGTTGGTCTGTGTGGTGTTTTAATAACTTTTTTGTTGTTGTTTTTTGAGTGCTTGCTTTGGTGCCACCTTGCTGATCGGACACTTCTTGTTACGTTAACTCTTTGAATTCTCACAGCATCCCTTATTTTGACAGTCCTTGTTTTATAATTGAGGAATCTGAGGAGTCATAGGAAGACTGAGCAACTCCGAAATCACACCACTAGAAGGGCAGGAGTTGCGATTCCACCCTGGGCAGACCGGCTCAGGAGCTTCAGCTCTTGACCTCTGCAGTGCTGTGGCCTCAGTTTACCAGACCTGAGACTGCAGAGCTGCTAGTTCTGGCCCTGTGTCCTTGAGCACCCCACATAAGTGACCCTTAAGTGTGTTACCCACTGTTCACTATGGAAGAGTCTTCGCCAATTCAAGTCTTGTTAAGCTGTCGCGAGGCACCCGGGGGTTCTTGTTCTCAATGTATTGATGCTAAGGCTTTGAGTAAATCGCTTCTTTGGACTTCAGGCTCTCTCTCTTTGAATGAGCCTCTGCCTAGTTATTTACAGGTTTTTTTGTTTGTTTCTCTCCCTCTCCTAGTTTTTGGAAGCAAAGTGGTAAATGAAGCCATTCTTTTCTGCAGTCATCCTCTCTTGCCACTCATTCATAGCTGGACTGGGTCATCAGTAATTGAGCAGCCATTTACCTGCTTTCCAGGCTTACTGACCCATATCCGCTGAAACTGCTGGAGTGTTAGGGTCTATCCTTATTGAACCAATAGATGGGAGGCAAAGAAACACTTCTTTTAATTTTTTTCCTCCCAGTGAGTGCAGGCACTTCCCATATTTGTAGTAGGAGGAGATGAAATCTTTGTGAAACAAGTCCCTGTGCTGCCTTTGTGGCCAGACTCAGTGCTAAATGCCAGCTTCAGGCATGGGGTGCTGATTTTCTGTCTCAGGGTTCCACTGCAAGAGAAACTCTGAAGATGATAGTGATACTTGCTAGGTGTCCCCCCTATGAAACTTGAACTCAAAACAGCATGATTTAGTTAGTGAAAAGAAGTCATCTGAATCCCTACATGTAATGACTTTTTAAAAAATTAATTTTATTGGTACATTTTAGGTATACGATATAATGACATTCATCATTGGAAATTTTCGGCTTTACATAATCTCTCCTAGTTCTTATGTTTTCCCCCTTCCCCTGCCCTCCCTGTCTACAAAGACTTTGTTTCCAGTTTTTCATTTTCTCATATTAATTCCATTCTCTTCTTTCCTTTCCCCTACCCCTGCCACTTCCCCTTCCCCTGTGCCCCTTTTCTTCCTATTTCACATTATCTCTTATACCTTTTAGTCCTTATTTACACTTTCAGTTTCTCACACTAGAGAAACTATTCGGTATTTACACATGTGGATCCTATTTATTTCACTTAAGAGTATCGCCTCAATATGCATCCATTTAGCTATAAATGTCTCTAATTTCTCAGTTTTTATGGCTGAGTAGTACTCCATTTTATTTTTTTTTAAACCCACATTTTCTTTATCCAGTCTCCAGTTGACAGGCAGTTGGGCTGCTTCCAAGTTTTAGCTACTACAAATTGTGCCGCTATAAACATGGGTGCACATGTATCACTGTGGTATGATTCTTTTAATTCTTTGGGAAAGATACCCAGCAGGGGAATAGCTGGGTCAAATGGGACTTCCAGTCCTAGTTCTTTGAGGTATCTCCATACTGATTTCCACAGTGTGTAATGACTTGTTTGTGTTTTTGCTGTCAGTCCTAGGGCATGATGTTGTTTGAGTGTAGCCATAGAGGAAGCAAGGTCCACTTCTCTTCAGAAAGCTCAGTGTGCTGTAGAGTTTAGAGACTTTCCCGGAAATCTCAAATGAAACCAGCCCAAGAAAAAAAATAGGGGATTCTGTTTAAAAATTATAAAGATAACAGCTATACATTTGCTCAAATACAAAAATTTCAAAAGTCGCCTTTTAAGGATCTCCCTAGGTTTTTTTTATTGGTTTGTTTTGTTTTGTTGAGGTAAGGTCTTGCTTTGTAGTTCAGACTGGCTTTGAACTCACTATGAAGCCTAGACTGGCCTCTAACTCCCTGTGATCCTCCTGCCTCAGCCTCCTGGGTGCTGGGATTACAGGCATGTGCCACCACACCTGGCCTTCCCAGGTTTTAAACTTTACAATATCATCTTAAATTTGTATTCCTGAGAGTGAAGGAGGCAGCTAGACAGTACCACCAAATTCTGCTACAAGTGAGACTCGTGATCTTTAATGAGTCCCTTTCTCTGTGTTCTACATTTCCAGCTTACAGAGTAGAACCCTCATCTGCCGCCCTCACCTGGCAGGGGAGTCGTTTGTCATTCACGGGGCAAGCCAAAACCAGTTGGCTTTCTGGTTCAGTGTTGTTAGATTTACGATCAGGGCCCTAAAAATTTTACCTGGGGGTTGGGAGGGGGCCGGTACTGAGGATTTAACCCAAGGCCTTTGCACTGAGCTACAACCCCAACCCTTTTTATTTTTTTATTTTGAGACAGGGACTCACTAAATTGCCCAAGCAGGACTGAATTTGTGGTCCTCTTGTCTCAGCCTCCTAGACTGCTGGGATTACAGGCATGAGCCACCACACCTGTTTTTATCTGAGACATCTAGGATGATTTCCCAAAATTTATTTGGAGAAAGGATTCATTTATGGTAGATCAGAGTGAAATCTTCTTTTAAGTATTTTTATGGAAATTTTAATTGACACATTTTAAACCTAATTCATTCCTAGATAATTGAGTCTGATTCCTTTCTCAATATATTGCCTTTGAAAGAATTCAATTTTTTTTTTTTTGGTACCAGGGATTGCACTCGGTCCTTGTGCTTGCGCAGCAGGCGGCGAAACCACTGAGCTAAATCCCCAGCCCAAGAATTTAATTTTTATAGCACATCATTGAGTCATGTTTTTAAATCTCTGATCCCAATCAGTTTAGCCTTGAGAAACCAACCTCCTTTCCACATTTTAAATACTTCCTAAAAAATACACAGCTGTTAAGTTAAAAAAAAGTTTTTCCCAGGAACCCATGTATAGAGGTTAGTGTTCTGTGGTTTTCATCCTTCTAGAATGGCCAGGAAACTGAAAGCACAAAAATGCCTTCTGCCAAAAGCTTTCCCTGAAGCCCTTTGCATTCCTTCCCTCCCTCCGCAGTCTCCTTGTCTGGGTTTCCCTGACAGCAGGTTACACCAGAGTGCGGCGCCTGTGCGAAGAGAGGCCTAGAGGTAGAAGAAGATCAGTGGGTCGCTCTCAGACATGACCTGGGCTCAGAGTCCCCTACAGAGGAGGGGGCAGCAGCCCACAGCTGGGTCAGCTCAGCCACCTGTGGGTGTGGGACTGTAGAAGGTTGTCTGAGCTGCGTGTGCACAGCCCCTGGGGCGTGAGGTGGCTTGCACGTTCAGTTAGTGTCAGTGAGGACACGTTTCGTTTTGTTCAGCGTTTGAACAGTAACCCTCATTAAATGTGTGGACTGGGCGTGTCGAATTAAGCCTGGCTGTCCCCAACCAGAAATGATTCAGGTGGCCACATTCCTCAGGCCAAGAGGCTGAGTACCAAGAATTTTGGCCCATGCTACTCGCCTCTTGGGTGACCTTGAACAAGTCCTTCCAGCGAGCTCTCAGAGCCTCCTTTTATTTATCTGCAAAATGGAGGCAACAGCGCTGCACTGCAGAGATCATTAAGAGGATAGAGGAAGAGCCGGGCATGATGGCACACAGCACTAGAGAGGCTGAGGCAGGAGGATTGCCTCAGTTCAAGGCCAGTCTGGACTACAGGGTAAGACCCTGTCTCAAACAAACAAACCAAATACCTGGAGCAAAACAAGATAGAGGGAGGCAAAGTGTACACCTTACCGCCAAATAGTCCTGGTTCATATCCTATTTTTTCTCTGCTAGGGCTTTGTGCTTCTTTGCTAGTAGTTTAATCCTTTTTGGGTTTTTTGTTTGTTTTGTTTTGTTTTTTGAGGTGGAGTCTTACTGCAGGCTGGGCTCAGCCCTCCTTGAGTGCTGGGATTACAGGTGTGCATGTTCTGGTCCTGTTTTCTTAACACTGAAATGCAGGTAACAGGTAATAATCATGTACTGAGTGCTCGCCGGGATGGATGTGCCCTGTATGGTAAGGATGTATATAAAGTACCTGGCATAAACAGGTATTCAGTTAATATTTATTGTTATTTCTTGGATTTTGGTGTGAGATTTTGCTTTAAAAGGCATGCGTGCAGGGCCGGGGGTTTAGTTCAGTGGTTCTGGCGCCTGCCTCACAAGTGCAAGGTCCCAAGTTCAACCCCCAGTACCCCCCCCGCAAAAAAGCTTATCTAAAAAAGCATGCATCTACATATGAAGCCTTAATACCCCTCATCTTGGGTAAATTTGCTATTCTCTCTCATAGTGCTAAGGAAATGTGTACCAGGATGGCGATGGGCTCGGTGATAGAGCACTTGACTGGCACACACAGGCCCCGGGGTTCCGTCTCAAGTACTACAAAAGAAAAGATCATCGTGCCAAAATTTATACTAAGCATTAGTTATAATTCCCAAAGTATTCTTTGCTCTTTTTTTCAAAATCCTGAGTCTATTCTCTTTTAGGGACAGTTATCTTTTTCAGCCAGGCATGATACCACATGCTGTAATCCCAACACTCAATAGGCTGAGGCAGGAGAATCCTCTTGAGTTCATGGCCAACTTGGGCTATGTAGAAGACCTTGTCTCAAAAAAAAAAAAAAAAAAAAAAGACAGTTATCTTTCTGAACTACGCTTCCTGTGGAGAGAAATTGGGAACTGGGGCCTTTCCTGGAAGCTGGGGCTAAGCCTGGCAGTAGGAATAACCAAGATAGTGTCTGGGTTAAAGATGGGGGGGGGGACCCACAGGTATGGTTGTGAGCTGTCTGAGCTGTTGGTGTGAAAGGGCCAGGCAGGAGGCAGGAGGCTAGGAGCATGGGGCTTGAGAGTGAACAGGAGGAAGAGTCCGTGAGGCTCTTGCCTGTGGATGAGGGGAGAGCCAGGGAGATGTCCAGCCAGTTCCAGGGTCACCTCAGTGTGGTCAGCAAATAACAAGGTTAGATGTAAATGTGCATTCCTTCAATGAGCTGTGAGCCAGTTATTACCTTCCCGCTTTGGGCATTTGAAACAGTTGCCTCTTGAAATTTTTGTGCTCTGCTTTTATATTAGTGACCAGAACACCACTTTTTTGCTTCCTTAAAGAGAATTCAATTGAAAATGTTTGTTTGCCATGAGTTTAATAATAAAACAATAGAAAGGAAAATATGGGACTCAGGCAGGGTGTTTGTTTGACTATGGAATTTGGGTGTTTACATTTATTAAGCTTTTGTTTTCATTTTACCTTTTCAATTTATACCCTACGTTGTTCAAGAAAGAATTTAAGACAACTAACATGAAAAAATAAAACTGCATGCTTTTTCTTAAGGGCCACACTTCCAAAAAAAACCCAACCATTGGCAATCTTGCTGCCTTATTTAAAGCCACTTATGGGGCACCCACATTAGTCTCCCCCGGAGTCACTCAGGGCTGGGAGTGGAGGCTGCCCCAAAGGACACCCTGGCAGCTGGGCTCCTGTCGGGCTCCGGTCTGTGGGAACCACTCGTGCATGTCGTGGAGTGCCGTGTGAACTCACTGATCTGCAGGAGCCGAGAAGCCCCCCACAGTAAAGTGTCAGCCCCACAGGGATCGACCACAGGAAGTCTGCATGTGCAGAGAGAGCCAAAGGTCAGGCTTTTAAGGGAAAATAAGGCAAATCCCTAATGTGAAGATAGGATCGGAACCAAACTCGAAAGTTCAGCAAGAGATGTAGAGCTCGTTCCAGAGACTTGGCCTTTTTAGTGTTGTGTCTCAAGGGTACCAAATAAATACGTGGACATGGCCAGGAGGAGTAATAAATACCCTTGCACAGCAGTAGGAGAATATTCCCTAAGTCCGTGGCTTGAGCTCTAGTCAGAGATCTGCCTCCCCACCCCTTTATTCTCCAAGCTCTGTTCTCTGTCCCCGGAGATCTGTCTTGAAGGACAGGGTTCTTCTCTGCCCTATGAACCTTAAAGATAATGTGTCTCCTGCCTAATATTATTATTATTGTTATAAAGAATTCTGTCATTACTGGTTGCCTCATCTTTTCTTTAGGATTTCTATTGCCATCTCTGGGCAATATGTTACACGAGTTTGGTTTTCTTATTAACTCTGGGTTAAACAGGAATCAAGGTGAAATAGAATTTACTTAAGTGTCAAAGGTTATTCCTACCTGTAGAAACTCAGAATTGTCTGAGCAGCCTCCTGACTCATGATTTGATCGATTCTCTCCTAAGCACTTGTCTTTCCCAGTTTTCCCGATTGAAGAGCCCGCAAGCGGCCACAGGAGGCCGACTTCCTGTCACGGTAGCGGGAGTGCGTCCGCCTGAGCACTGGCCCCAGCAGAGGCACCACAGTGCTCAGGAGCCCACAAGTGTCTCAGGATGACTCAGGCCAGCACCTTCCTGCTGAGCACTGAGCGCTGAGCATCTGCTGGTGACGGTTGGACATGTCTGCAGGTGGTTAGTGCCTCAGAAGGGTCCCTTCAAAAATGGTGGCTTTGAGGAGCAGGGGCTGGGGTTGGGGGCTGACTTGACCTCCAGTGGGTCGCTTAACCTCTCCAAACCTGTTTAGTGACCAGAGAGTTTTATCATTTTAAGGAGTATACGCTGAGGCCTAAGTGCTTAACAAGTGTGGACATGTGGTTACTGCAGATGCCAGTGTGCTTTTGTTAGTATTGCGAGTGTGGAGCGTGAACCTTAGGAAAGAATGCTATTGACTGCATTATTTGGACAAGTCCTTGTTCTGGTGTACGTATTGTGTATATCTGTTCTCTCTCTGTAGGTTTTCTTTCACTTTCATGAACAAAATTTGTTTAGAGCTGGGCCACACAAATTACTAGCTTTTGGCCAGCTCTCCAGGCATGGATCCATGAGCAAATGAACTTCCTTCTCCATCTTAGACAAGCCGTTTGACCTTTTTCCCCTCAGTGTATTGGTCTGTAAGATGAGGGAATAGTACCAGCCACAAGGTGGTCTGTAGCATCAACTTGTTAATGAGAGGGAATCGTGGAGATTATTTTGTTAGCTGTGAATCTGTACATGTGCATTTGTGACACCTTTGGCAACCCTGAAATTCTCAGCTTTTGAAACATGCCCCCCTTTTATGTTCCCCTTTTTAAAATGCATGTGATTTTCTGTATGCATCTGTTGGTTGTCTTAAATCCTTTTTGAACAAGGCACAGAGTATAAATAAAATAAGTGTTCAAATTTGCTTTCTCTCCAAGCCTGTCTGCCCTCAGCGTCTTCCTAACCCTTTGTCCAGGCGGCCCCAGGATGGTTTTTTCTCCATTTCATGTTCAGGAACTGAGCCCCTTTGAGCGTCCCAGGGATCAGTTCTCTCCACACCAGTCCCTGCATTTCTGTCCAACTTCTAGGTGGCCACTGGTGGCCACAGCTCTAAATTCCTCACCAGTTTCCCTCAGGTCTGTCCTCAGGTCTGTTTTCGTGATTGTGTGTGGTTCAGGGGATTGAATCCTGGGCCTTCACATCCCCTGCTCGTTTTATTTTTATTTTGAGACAGGGTCCCAGTCACTCAAACTGGCATCAAACTCACTATCCTCCTGCCTCAGCCTCCCAAGTAACCAGGGTTACAGGCATATCCCACCATGCCGGGCTCCAACTTTGGTTTTGTCTGTTTTAGTCTAGCTGTATCAAATTCATATTAAGAAACACTACTGGCTATGTTGTTTCTTTTTCCTTCCCCTTTTCCTTTTTAAATTTTTATTTATTTAGTTTTTGTGGTACTAGAGATTGAATCTAGGGCCTTCACACTGAGCTACATCCCCAGCTCCCCACCCCAACCCCACTTTTTTTTTTTTTACAGGGGATGGAACTCAGGACCTTGTGCTTGCGAGGCAGGCGCAATGCCACTGAGCTAAAACCTGGCCCAGATCGGGTATATTTTCATAGTTTTTCTTTTGTCAATAAAACAGTGCTGAATTTCTGTAGTAGATACAGGTTAGTCTCGTTTTAAGTTCTGTTCTACTTAAAATGTTCATTCAAAGGTCAGGCAGAACGAATTAGTACAGATTGTGCCATGCTTAGCGTTGTAGAAAGGTTCCAAGTACGTTTTGGGGTCTCTCACTGTTGATAAATCCCTTGATCAAGACCTTATTTCCAGACTCCCAAAGATGTTCCACTTGTAAATGAAAGGGGGAGAGGCTGCTTTGTTTTCTTTTCTACCTTGGGTGTTGCCGACAGCCCGGCTGACATCAGTGAGCTCTGGGATGGAAGGGCGCACACTGGCTGCTGCTCTGCTTTCCCTGTCGTCTGGTAGGACAGCCAGGTGAAAGCGGGCAGGCCGGGCAAAGGGTGAGCTGTTGCTGCGTCTTCTAGCACAATATTCCCAGGCCTGCACCGAGTCTCTGGTTGCCAGACTGAAAACTGAGCTATTTCTTCCGACAATCAGTTCCAGCAGGCCGGTGGCATTAGGGTATGGTAGAGCTGAGAAGCCAGGGATGTGGCTCAGTGGCGCTGCACCTGCCTGGCAAGTGCAAGGTCCTGAGTTCGATCTCTAGTACCAAAAAAAAAAGAATATGGTAGGGCTGTATATGAGAAGGATTTTATTGTGTAAAATGTCAGGCCATAAAGTTGGAGCCTATACAAAGTAAAGTTCTGGGGTTGCTCCTAGTGCCCGGTGAGCACACGGCTTAGTCCCCTTCTCCGAAAAACGCCCTTGCTCAGGCACAGCATCCACGCTGGCTCCGTGTTCATTAGCTCTCAAATCTGCTTTTCCTTCAAGGTGCATGAGCACTAAGTATCATTTTTTTAAAGTGCAGCTTTTTATTAGCTGGTGCAGTTTATTTCAGTCAGATTATTGTGGAACATGTGGACAGTAATGAATCTTCAGTTGTGGCAATTAGGCACACTTTCCCAAATCCACAGTGTAGCTTGTGGAGACTCAGCTACTGAGATTCTTCAGTTTGAAATGAGAAGCTTCAGCAACAAAAGCCTGGTGGCTTCTCTGTTCCTAAAGGGAGCGCGAGCACGCGGTGTGGCTAACCTGTTGCTTCCGAGCTCTCCTTACCTTCAGAGTCTCGAGTTAAATGGTGTGATCCTGGCGGTCACAGGGCTGGACACCACGCCTGGCCCATGGTGGGCTGCACTTCCTGTCCCCGTGTGACCAGGCCTGACCAGGGCATGAGTGGAAGCAGTGTCCGTGGGAGCCGGAGGTGTCCTGTTCTCCCCTCTGCCATGCCGATGCGCAGGGTTCTGAAGGGCAGCTTTCTGTCAGCCTGGGCCAAGGACGTCACCAAGAAGAGCTGACCAGAAGTGGACAGGAAGACAAACCCTTGGAGTTTGGGGGTTTGCCACGAGCTGTCATCCAGTTTGGCTGTTCACAAGCTTTTTGGTGTTGGGGCCTTTGACATTCTGAAATTACTGAGGGTCCCAGAGCTTCTATTTATGTGGCTTATAGCTTTTGATATTCAATCAGAATTTAAAGCCTAGTAATTGATAAGTTTTTGTTGTAAAACAAGAGACAGATAGAAATATCCTTGTATTTCAGTACAGGCACAAGAAAAACATAAGGATTTCAAAGTAACCATAATGGACAATAGTGAGGTTGTAGGCATCTAGGCGACATTCTAGGTATAACCAAAGACAGCAAGGGAACCAATTAAGTTACTGTCCGAAAACTCTTTAATTTATAGCCTAAAACTACACTTTGGAATTTTTGAGAAAACAAGACATAGTATAGTAGATTCCATCGGCCAGTGACAATGGTGTCAGCACACGTCGTGCACCCTAAGGAAGGCCCCTGTCCACTCAGGAGAGGAGGAGGGTGAAAAGCAGCAGTTCCATGTTACAGTGTTATGAAAATAGTTTTGACCTTGTGGACTCCCTGACAGCATCGTGTTTGAGCCTTGTTAAATGAAGATAGAGCTGGTGTGGTGGTGCACACCTGTGATCCTAGCACTCTGGGAGGCTGAAGTGGGAGGATTGAAAGTTCAAGACCAGCGAGGATGTTAGAGACTTAGCAAATCCCTGTCAGAATAGAAGAGAGAGAGAGAGAGAGAGAGAGAGAGAGAGAATAAATACAGTGGCAGGGGACTCTGAATACGTGCCAGCCATAAGGTTGATTGCAGAGATGGTCTCCCTTGCCAGAATTCAGTAAATGAAAATGTAACAACTTCTTCAGTTGCTTGATTGTTTAGGGAAACAAATGTGATGACATTGGAGTTGGGAGACTTTCCTAAACATGACATCATGGCAGAAGTCAGAAAATAGACAGTTCATAGTTTTGACTAGGAGGCTGAGGCAGTTGGATTGTAAATTCAGCCCCAGCCTGGACAATTTGCAAGTTAGGGAAACCCTATCTCTGTAACTAAGTGCAAAAGCCTCTGGGTTTAATTTTCAGAACCCAGAAGGGGGTTGGGGCCTAGCCACATGTGGCACGGTGCACTTTTAGTCCCAGCACTCAGGAGGCTGAGGTGGGAGGGTCTCTGGCGCCTAGGAGTTCAAGGCCAGCCTGTCTAGGCATGTGTCTTACTAAGTTTTGCAATAAGGAAATGTGCGTCATCCAACTGTGTTCCTTTTCAAGATAGCTTTGCTCTTTTGGTGCCCCTTGCAGTTCCACATGGGTTCAAGGACTGGCTTTTCCATTTTTGCCAGATTGCATTGGAATTATGCGATGAATCTGTGGATTGCTTTGGGTAGTATTAGCATTCTAACAGTATTGTCATGGGATGATTTCCTTTTCAGATTGTTCATTGTTAGTGTTTAAAACACAAGTAAGAGCCAGGCATGGTGGCACACACCTGTGATCCCAGCACTTGGGAGGCTGAGGCAGGAGGATCCAAAGTTGAAGCCCAGCCTGGATAACTGACTTAGTGAGACCCTGTCTCAAATTTTAAAGTGAGGAAAGGGCCCTGGGGAGTGTAATGCAACACGAGGCAGTTCAGTCCCCAGTACCACCAAAAGAAAAAGGGTTTGTGCGTTGACTTTGTATCCTGCGGTGCTAAATCCATTTTTTAGTTATAACAGACTAGGGGGGGGGGGCGGTTAGAGTACTCTGTGTACAAGGAGTATCATCTGAGAACAGAGATAGTTTTGCTTCCTTTCTAGCTTGGAAGCCTGTATTTCTTTTTCTTGCCTAATTCTCCTGGCTGGAACTTCCAGTACTTTGTTCAACTGAAGTGGCAAAAACAAACATCCATGTCTCGTTCCTGATCTTAGAAAAGGCCTTTCAGTCTTTGGCACTGAATTTTTCATATATGCCTTTTTTTACGTTGAGGTAGTTCCTTCAATTCCTACTTTTATTGAGTGTTTTTATCACGAATGGAAATTGAATTTTGCCAAATGCTTTTCCTGTACCAATTGAAATGTGCAGTTTCATGATATGGGTTTTTTTATTTCATTCTGCTAATACAATGTATTATGTTGATTTATTTTCATATGTTGAACTATCCTTGCATTCCAAAACTAATCCCACTTTTTTGTAGGTATAATTTTGTTGGTTTGGTTTGGTTTGGTTTGGTTTTTTGAGACAGGATCTCACTTTGTAGTGTAGTGTAGGCTGGCCTTGAACTCACTGTGTAGCCCAAGCTGGCCTCAAACTCACAGCAATCCTCCTGCCTCACCCTCCTAGGTGCTGGGATTCTAGGGGTGTGCTGCCACGCCCAGCTCAGGGGTAGAATTTTTCATCATGCTGCTAAACTTTGTTTGCTAGTGTTCTCTTCAGGATTTTTGCATTGCTGTTCACAGATACTGTTCTGTGGTTCTGTTTTTGTGGAATCTTTGTCTGGCTTTGGGATTGGTGTAATACTGGCCCCTGAGAATGAGTTTGGAAGCATTCTCTCGGCTTTGAGGTTTTGGAGAAGTTGGGGAATTGCTCCTAGTTCCCTGTTTTTAAGTGTCTGGTCGAGTCACCAGTGAAGATTTCTTGCCTGGCAATCCAGTCTCCATGCCAGTCATTGGTCTGTCTGGGCATTCCGTATCTTCGTGACTTCTTCTCAGGAAGTACTGTACTTGTTCTTTTTCCAGGTCCTGATATTAATCTGTCTTCCATTACTAAGCAAAATACTCAAAGCACAGCACCTTCTATGAAGAGGCTTATTCAGTCCCGGTTTGGGGGCTCCAGGGCGTGGTGCTGGCTCCTGCTCACTCTGGTGGAGGCCTTGGGGCAGTAGCAGGGCAGCAGTGGGAGCCTGGGCAGAGCACGAGGTCCCAGTGACCCTGCCACCACCCCCAGGCCTCACTGCCCCATAACAGCACCACACTGGGGCCCAGGCTCCCCCTGCCTGCGCCTCTGGGGGCACATTTAGACCACAGAGCACTCCTTAAGCGGACAAGCTGGATTGTGGTTTGACATCTTCCTGCTGTTGCTGCTGTTTGTGGTGCTGGGGGTCAGACCCAGGCCTTGTGCATGCTAAGCGTGTGTCCTGCCACTTGCACTGCCACTGAGGTGCATCCCCAGCATGCATGCTTTCTCTTGGGGTCACTCTCGTTTCATCTCGTAAGTTTTGCTATTTTGACTTTTCCATTTATCTGTGTATTTTCTAATTTCTCTTATTGATTTCTTCTTGGATCCATTGAAGAGTGTGTTGTTTGGGCGGGGGATTTAGCTCAGTGGTTCTGGCGCCTGCCTTGCAAGCGCAAGGTCCCAAGTTTGATCCCCTGGTACCAAAAAAAAAAAAAAAAAGAGTGTGTTGTTTAATTTCCACAAATATATGCATTTTCCAGTCTTCCTTTTGTAATTGATTTCTAACTTCATGCCTGTGCCAGGCCTGGTACTTTGTATGATGTTGGTCTTTCAAAATCTGTAGAGACTTAATTTGTGACCTCCCACATAGTCGTCTGTCCAGTGAACATATAACTGGATGATTAAGGTGATAGAACTTTTCAGACTTAAAGCTTGATACATCTCTTAATTTTACTGTAGAAATTTAGAAATAAGTATGTAACTTTAGGTATCATTTTTAATGATATCTCATTACATTTTGAAATGATACCGATATTTTTATGATAGTGAAAAAGGTTATCATTTATGAAATATCGAACCAGTGACCTTAGCTATTCAGTCATGATGAAAGGCCCAATCTAACCTTTTATTGAATGTGATATTTATTAAAAATGAAACTTCTCATTTCCATTACTTAATCAATAGCACAGTAAGCTATTTATTAATATGATTAAAAGAGGTCTTGGAGGCTAGCTATTCTGCTTCTTTGTCATCTGCTTTAATTCTAGTACCCAGGAAAGAGCATTTTAACCTTGTAACTTTTATAAGCTACAGGAAAGAATAATTAAAATTTCCAGGAAGAAAATAATTTGTAAAGGTTGTGTAGGAAAAAGCAAGCTCCTTTTACATCGTCACATGAATAAACCTTCCAGGAGAAAGCATGCTTTATTCTCCCGTTATTTGGTGTTATTTATACCTAAGACACCAGGGTTTGATACTGGTAGCGTGTTGGGAAGTGAGGCAGGAAAGGTCCTCTGTCGTTAGTGTTGGTCCCGAAGGTGCCTGAGATAAGAGGAAGGAAGAGGAAAGAATGTGGAGACCAAAATCCAGAAGCCCGAGTCTCAGGGAGCCTTTGTGCTTTTCATGATACAGAATTGTGGACAGAAAAGCACCCATCTCCTGAGCACCCAGCTCAGTGAGTTTTCCCAAGCAGGACTGCCACCTGTGGAGACTGCTGTTACCAGGCCACAGTGTCAGCTAGTGGAGCTGAACTGGGACAGTGATGGTACTGGAAGTAGTTCCGTTCCTGCTGCGTGCCAGGGGTGGCTGCCTTGGATGTGCATTCGCTGCCTTCTGCCTTGCAGTGAGGCAGAATGCTCTCATCCGGATGAGGAGACAAAAGGGTTGTAAAGAGCTACAGCAGGCGATGGCACTCACCTGTAATCTAGTGTTCAAGAGGCTGAGGCAGGAGTACTGGGCCAAGTTTGAGGCCAGCCTGGACTGCATAGTGAGACCCTGTCTCAAAAAAGAACAAGAAAAGGCTGCAATTTCTAAGTTTTTGCTGCATCTGAAGCACTTTCAAATCACCGGTCATTTCATTCCCACACAGTCCCTGGGAGGTGTATTATCCCATTTCAGGTGAGAAAGCTAAAGGTCAGAAAGCCCACTTGCCCAGAGTCACAAGCTCAGAAGTGACAGATCTGATACCCAAACACAGGCCATTTGACTCCAGAGTCCACGTTCTCAACCAGTGAAATGGAAAGTCATCGTGTGGAGTAAATCACACAGATAACCAAGTGGAGAGGGAGGGAGAGGCAGCCAACTACAAACTGTTTAATGGCATTGTTCCCAAAGGCCACCCAGGAGAAGCGACCGTGGTGGGAGGGGCAGGAGTCTGCTCATTTTTGGAGGCTCGGGTGGATGCTCCATCTCAGGACCCTTGACCCTTCCCGATGGGCAGCTAATGGGAACCTTCACGGAGCTTCTGATTGAAAGCAGCGTGAAGGACAGCCTGCCTGGCGGCGTCTCACCCCAGCTCTTCTGAGTAACAGGCCCAGCAGGTCGGGGCTCAGACAGGAATGGGCCCACACGGCAGGGAGGTGGCAGGGCACGGAGCCCGACCCCTACTGCTGCCTCTCCGCTTGGGCACAGGGGACAGACGGACTACTTGTCCTCTGAGTGTCTTGGGGTCCCATTTACCATCTCCCTCTTTGCAATCTTCAGAATTTGTCCTGAGAACTTCAGCTAAACTCATGCACATTTCTTGGGTCCCTAGTATCTGAATGACATGGTGCTGTAGAAAATATGTCTGTTTCGTGCCAAAAACTATAACTAAAGCCCAGTAGTTTTTTTGTGGGGGAGAAGGGAGGGTAAAAATAATTCATTAGTTCTGGAGGGCCGGGGATTTGGCTCAGTGGTTCCGGCCCCTGCCTTGCAAGCTCAAGGTCCCGAGTTCGATCACCAGTACAAAAAAAAAAAAGCATGAAATTCATTAGTTCTGGAAATGAAAGATTCTGAAAATTTGTGGAAATTATAAAGAAATACCGTGTAGTGTTTTCCTTTGCAACCTTGGTCCCTGGGCTCATTTTCCCTGTGACCTGCTCTAGTGCACTGCCAGGTCCCGGTGGCCTCACTGAGGACCTGGGCCTGTTCTTCCACCCAGATGGCTGATATCTCAGTGACCCACATATATGTATATGTAGCAGTCATCAGAACGCTGGGGCTGGCCCCCCAAATGGACTGCTGTTTACATCTGCCCTTTCCACAGCAGGAGCACTTTCGGCAGCCCAGAGTGCTCACCGGGGTCAGACATGGGGTTCCCCACACAGACCCCAGGGGCTGAGTAGGCAAAACCTCGGAGTCAGCGAGGAGGCCAAGGAGAGGACGGTCACGTGGCCCTCCTGGCCTGCGATCTGTGGCTGACACCAAGAGCCCTGGCGTCACCTGGTTAGCATGCCACGTACTCCCTCTGGTGGGCCCCAGGAGGGAGTTTTGTGTTGGGCAGGAGCCTTTGGGTCAGGTTAGTAAAGCATGTTTGCCACTTTTAGAATCAGAGGTTGAATGAGGGGCATGTGTTGCTTTTACCATTTTGTCTTTGGTTTTCTAGAATTAGTATGATTTAAGCCTTTGTCAAAAACTGATGCGGTGGCTGTTGTTTCTGTATAATGGCATGCAGCTTTTGTCCTTCCGAACATATTCCCAGGTGTGATTTATGTCCGATAACTTGGGTTAAGAGGAAGCGGGTCCCTGTGGCGTTTTAGCTCCAGCTCAGACACAGTGAGCCCATATAGACGCAGAGGCCCTCATTCCATCTGATCGCAGTGTTCCCCAGCAAAATAGTCGCTATTGATGTACATAATTGATCACTTTATTAACTGTGGAAAAAAGAAGCCTCATTGAGGTAATAAAGCATAACTTCATTATATCCTGGATGGGGAGAGCAAACATGTTGGAATGTGGCTGACAGGTTCCCATTTCAAGGCTGATTCTGATCATGATAATGTTTAAGTACCATTGATTGCGCTCTAATTGAATTTTTCTTTCTTTAGGCCTCGTCTGAAGAGCTAAAAGCTGCCTACCGGAGGCTGTGTATGCTTTACCATCCAGACAAGCACAGAGACCCAGAGCTCAAATCACAAGCAGAACGACTGTTTAACCTTGTTCACCAGGCTTATGAAGGTCAGCGCAGGGCTTGGCTTCTCCAAAACATGCTGGTAGCAGATGCTCAATTTTTAAGAGACTTGATTTGTAGAGGATAGAAAAAGAGAGTCCTTAGAGGTGTATAAAAGAGGTGGTTAGTTTAGTAGTTTGTACTGACAGGGCCCTTTGAAAGAGTAGCATTTTGCTTTGGAAATCAATGTGTCTCCAGTAAGTAGAAAATGAAAGTCCAGGTGAAGTAACGCGCCGGGTCTGGGCTGCAGGGGATGCTCAAGTTTAAATCGTTTACCACTTTCTTCTAAAGGGAACTCAGAGAAGGAAAAGGCTGATCGTTACAGAGAAGCTTTCTTTGTTCTCTCTTTTGTGACATGCTACAAGGACATGTTCTCATCTGAAGACAATTTCATTGTTTCTGTAGCATTTGGTTAAAGAAAGATTCTAACAAAAGAAAGAAAGTAATGTTAAAAGATGGTTAATAGGAAATAGGACCAATTAATTAAGATTTTTAGGTATATCTTACGTATATCAGAAAGAAAAATTGTGATTTATTTGTTTATAAAATATTAAAGTTACTAATAGATACAGTTTATCTTTTGGGGATGATGAAAAGTTCTAGAAATAGAAAGTGATGACAGTTACACAGCCTTGTAAATGCTTCATGCTGCTGAATTATACACTTTGAAATGGAAAGTTATTTCACCACAATTTAAAAATTTAAAACAACAAATATATGAGCTCACTCTTAGGCTATATATCAAGTAAGAGAAGTTGTTCATTCCAGAACCATCTGGTGATTTGCTGCTTGAGACCAAAGCTAGATAATAATGCATTTCTTTACATGATAACAGACTTCTCACTGTAGACCTGACGGCGTGTTTCACGTTACAGCTTTACCGAGAACTCAGATGTTAATTACACTGAGAATCAGGCCGAGGTGCGTGATAAATGTGAGCCCCTCGTGTTGTCTCATTACCAAATTTAACTCTGTTCACACCATTTATGGGGTTGTGATCCAAAGCCTGTTCTTTTATTATAGTCCGTTGTCCAAAGGCTGCATTAGTTTTACTGCTGTCTAAATTTATCCGCATAGGTTATGTGTTGATTTGGAGATTTGGGGACAGCTAGCAGGGAAACCTACCTGTGCTTATGAAAATGCAGCCGCAGCAGCCCTGGCCCCAGAATTACGCTTAAACGAAGACAAAAGTAAAGTAGTGAATAGCTGTTTTCTTACTGAATCTTAGGGGTGAACTCACACAGTTTGGTTCCCATGTTTTCCAGTGGTCAGTGTTTCCTTTCCCCACTGGATTTGAGTATGGATAGGCTCATTTGTGTCATCTTTTAATTAGGCCTAAAAATCTATGGGAACTCTCAGGGGAAGATGCAGAGGTCCTGAGTAGAGAGAACCCAGCAGAGCAGGGGAGAGAGAATGACTGTCGCCGACTCTTCACTGATGGTCAGGCTCAGTTTGCATAGCCTTTGGATAGCTCCTGTCCTTGCCAGGAAGTCTTTTCCTTAGGTATTTTAGGTGATATGGCCAACAACCTTCTGGGAGGTATTCATGTATTTTGGGGTTTTTTGGTACTGGGGATCGAACTCGGGTCCTTGTGGTTGCGTAGCAGGCAGCGAAACCACAGCTAAATCCCTGGCCCTATTCATTTTTAAATGACGGACAAGGGTTTTTTTGTGGTTGTTTTTTGTTTTTGGTACTGGGGATCGAACTCGGGACCTTGCGCTTGCGAGGCAGGCACCGGAACCACTGAGCTAAATCCCTGGCCCTCATTTTTAAATGATTTGCAAATAAAGAGGAGGCTGTACATACACACACACACTCTCTCTCACACACACACACACACACACACACACACACAGGATGTAGGCTGCCTTAGGTATTAGTAACACTCTAATAAGTCACATTTTGTGCTAAAAACTAGAATCAGCTGGGTGTGGTGCACACACCTGAGATCCCAGCACTTGGGAGGCTGAGGCAAGAGGATTGCTGTGGTTTTGAGGCCAGCCTAGGATACATAGCCAGTTCAAGGCCAGCTTGAACTACATAATGAGACACTGTCTCAAAACACCAAAAAAATAAAAACTAGAATCAACTGTCAAGACTGTGTACATTATATGCTGTGCAGAAACCAACCTAATTGTTTTAAAAACAGGCGCCCTTTAGTGACGAAAGAGCCAGTGCAGTTTCCAGGTGGTGCACCCTGTTCACAGTGCACACAGCTAGGAGCCTGGTCCCTGGGGGAATCGGTTCTGCCCACTTGTGGCCACCTTTAAACACAGCTTGGCTTGGAGCCCAAGAGCAGTTAGGAGGGAGGTCTTGGGGGAAAGGAAGGGAACCTCCCAGAAGATTGTGATGGGAGGAAGAAGAGCAAGATGAATTTGCCTAGTGACATTGTTGCCAGTGCTTTCAGAGAGGACTGAAAGGTGAGTTTTGTACTTGGTAATGTTTGATTTTTTTTTTAATTCCAGTGCTTAGTGACCCCCAAACCAGGGCCATCTATGACATATATGGGAAGAGAGGACTGGAAATGGAAGGATGGGAGGTAAGAGAAACTGCATCTGGGGTCCCAGAGAAGCCACTGAACAACTACAAACAAGCAGCCCCAAGGCTGTCTTTGGGAATATTTGAGACACTAGATTTCCTTCCCTTGCCTTGTGTGTATGTTAGAGGTTGAGTTCTAGAGTGGCTTTGCCGCTTTGTAACTGTATGGATTGGAACAAGTTGGTACTCTGCTGAGGCTTAGCCCTGGGTCAGGAACTGCGTGGAGGCGACTGCTTCAAGGCTGCAAATCTGTCTACACTGGCTCTCCACCGCCTGTGCCTCTCCTCCTTCCTTGTGCACAAGAAACTATTTAGGGAATGCTCCTCCTGAGAATGCGTTACACATGCGAACAAAATGGAAGTAAAGACCAGTTGAGAAGTACTGCATTACATTGCCCATTATAACCTCTCTGATCGTTGTGTACTATAATATCAGAACATTGCTAATGGAAGGAAGGAGACAAAGTATGTACCAGGTGTCTATAAAGTAGATAGCCCTGGGCAGCTGTGTGCTGCGTGAAGAGTTATATAAAAATTCAGACGCTTCTGATGCAGTTTTCTTTCTGTCTGCCGATGACGGGTTCTGGAGCCCTGGGCAAGTCATTTGGCTGCTTTGTGCTGCCATGGCATTATCTGAAAAGTGAAGATGTGAAGATCAAGTAGAAAAATGAACATGAAAATTATGTAAAACTCTAAATTGCTGTAGGAAATAGGTATTATTACATTTAATTTCATTAAAGCAACTTGATTCTGATCCCTAAGACATTTTGGCAGCCTGTTAGTTAATAACTGAATTGTTATTTTGGGTGTTTTTATATATTATATATATTTTATATTTTTTTTTATATATTATATATATTTTGGGTTAGTTTTAACTTTTTTGGATCTTTTTTCCCCCCTTGATCATAAAAGATTTCCCTTGAAATCCCTGTGCTGTTTAACCTCGAGAATGCGCATCCCTGTCGCTCCTGCTTTTAGCGTGAACACCTGCTAAAAGCCTGCAGATCCAAGAGAAAGGAAGCAGAGCAGGTTGTGACCCTTTCCCTCCTGCCGGACATTGGTGGCTTGTGGCCATATCTGCCTGGAGCCGTGTTTGGATTGCTCCACTGGAGATTTCGTGTGAAAATCCACCAGATGTTTGCCACTGATGTAGGCTCCCTGGTGAGGCAGCACACAGTCTACCAGGCTGGGTTGCCCACCTGGTCCCCGTCCGCACCTCCCTGTCAATCCACTTGCCCCACCTGGTTCACTGGGCAGTTGGTTTGTGGCCTCTGACTTGATAGAAACAGCAATGCCTCGGGTTGCATTCGTTCATTAGAGCTCAGTGCTAAGTCTGATAGCTTAGCCTGTGTTTTTATCCAAAAAGGAAAATGGAATCCTGTTTTCTTTACTTAATTTCTCCTCACCCATCATACACCACTTTAAAGGTCCCTTGTTTAAGACATGGATTGGTTACACATTTCCAGTGCAGCACTTGGAGTCACCAAAAGCATTGCTGTGGCACATATTCTACTGATCAGCCTCGGGTTTAGTTCCCAGCAGCATTATTCCAGCTCTCCTGGAGCACGGGGGCCTTCCGGCAAAATATTGCATGACTTCCTGTTACAGATTACCTCCCTCCTGGAAATGAAGCAGATCCATCCAGACACCAGTGACTCTAGAAATGTCTAGCATGGGGGACCTGAGGAGGGGTGGAAATGATGGAAGGGTGTTTTGTGCATGTACAAAATCTGTATCCCAGTATGCACTAATAAAAAAGGATACAGAAAAAAAGAAATAGGTAGGCATTCACAGTTGGTGAATGGATAGACTTTCTATTCATATCTTTTAGTAAATTACTTTAAGGAAATAAAGTTGTTGTGGGTCAGAATTGGCTTATTTTTTTCATACTGATGTGAAACCATGACTGCAAGATAAAAATGCCTTCCAGGAGGAGGACAGGAAGACAACACCCCAGATACTGACAGTGCTAACTTGCCAGCTGGGAGAGCGCAGCCCATTGTTCGCACATAAAGGCAGAATCTCCCTGAACTCCAGCACCTTTCTGCAAAGACTCAGCTGGATGGATTGTTTATTACAAGCCATAGTAGTAGCTTCAGCCCAGGAGGATGCACTCTGCCTTTCATGCTGGTGCTGGTATTTTTAGACTGCTAGACTTGGGTGGTTGCTGGAGGGTATCCATCTACCACCTATTTATTATGTTGAACATATGGGTAGTTGGCGAAGGGCGAAGCGCATTGTTGGTATGCTAAGTGTCTGAAAGGCCTTCATGCCAAAGATCTCAGAGCACTGACATCTCTCCCGTTTCATGGTGGACGCTGGAGGTAAAATTGGTGCTTCTTTAGCTTGTATAAAATATCGGCCCTGTTTTTGTTCATTAGGTAAATTTTCATGCCTTTTTTTTTTTTTTTTAAAAACCTTCAAGAGACTCTCATTAACTGGCAGAATTCTCAAGGGATGAGAAGTAACCATTCCCGGCTTCTAAATCAGCCATGTTAGATATTGGAGTTAAGTCAGTAATGGTTGTGTGAATGTTGAAAAGAAAATTTATTTCTTCTTCAGAATGACAAAAATCAAACTGAGCCATGAGTACTCTACTCTGCCAAGGGCTGCCAAGTGGAATGCAGACCACATACTCAGCTCTTCAGATTGTAGACTACATTCAGAGCTGCAGCCCTTGGCCCGGATCATCCACAGTTCGAGGTCCTGGACATTATCCTTACTTCACTTTTCCCTGCCTTTGACATCAGTCTCTCAGTGTCTAAGAAATCCGCCTCTATATTAAGAGGTCTAATACAACCAAGACCATGAGAAGCAAGGAAAGACCTAGAACTCACACTGCAGAGGAGAATAAGGGAACATGAGATTGGGTCCTGGCACCAAGGAAGGGTATTAGAGGAAAAACAAGTAAAATCTGAAAAGTCTGGGTTTAGTTGACAGAAATAAACTCGTGTTGCCCTCTTAGCTCTCACTGGTGCTCTGTGGTTAGGTAAGATGTAACATTAGGGAAGCTGGGTGGCTGGTATATGAGAAAGTTCTAACTGAATATGTGAAACTGTCCCCAAATAAAAAGTTGACTGAGGGCCAGGGATTTAGCTCAGTGGTTCCACTGCCTGCCTTGCAAGCTCAAGGTCCCGAGTTCGATCCCCAGTACCAAAAAAAAAACAAAACAAAAAGTTGACTGAGTAAAATCATAGAATTTTGAACCCAGGCGGCCCCTTGGGAATTGTATGGTCTGTCCTCATTTGGTAGCAGAGAGCTGAAGCCTAGAGGTGACTTGCCGGAGGTCCCCAGGAGTGAGCCCCATGTCAGATGCACAGCCTAGGCGTCTGCTCTGTTTGCCACTTGCCTGTGCCGATGTTCTTATTCCCCTCCATAGGGTTGGTCTTCAGGCCACACAGGGTGGGCCTCTCGTTGGTGGTCCAGGTGAGCAGGGCGCTGGTGTGGACTCCAAGCTCGTGACTCTGTTCCTGAGAGGTGGTGACCAGGCCTGGTACTTACAGGCTGCACGCTCCTGGGTGCTCTCTGTGAGCGCTGCTGAGCTCAGGGACAGCGACTCCCAGGTGCCTGAGTCCTGGCCCAGTCTCCAGTGTCGTGTGCTCCATCACCCTGTGGCAGAGGACTCCGAGTGAGGTGCCCGCCCAGCCATGTGGCCTTAGTGCTTAGCACCAGGCATGCAGCACCTCGCAAAATTGTGTAAAACATACTGAGAAAGCGAACAATCTGGCACCTTTGGACCATTTTTCCCTGTAGCTTAGCTCAGTGTACAGCAGAGAGGCAATCATTTGCAGCTGTTGACTCAGTCTCCGAAGCTTAAATGACTAGAGTCCCTAAACGCCCATCTTTCCCTGCCTTGCCCTCTGTGGGACCTGACACTGTCCAGGTTCGTTTTGTTTTGATTTAATTTCCTGCAGGGTTTGAGCCCAGGATTTAAATGCCTGCAATCTCACACACTGGTCTGTGAGAAGAACAGTACGTAGGCACAGTCATGGGCTCTGTGTTGCGGTTAAAGCTATGAGTGAGCAAACTTCGTGTTTTGTTTTGTTTCTGGGAGTCGTAGAGGGGGTTGGGTTTTTGGCTTTTTGTTTTTGAGACAGGACCTTGCTATGTAATCCACACTGGCCTCGTGACAGTCCTTCTCCTGCCTCAGCCTCCCCAGTTGGGAGAACTGGCATGCACCACCATGCCCAGTGCCAAACTTTTGTTGAATCTGCATTTTTAAAACCCAGATTCTGTTCATAACACCCGATTATGGAGCCTTTCATCCAGGTCAGAGGAGCCTGCTGACTCAGGGCTACATTGAGGACCCACTTCCCCTCCAGAACTGAGTCTTGCACCTGACACACTCGTCCTTAGTAAGGGGTCACTCAGGGTGCCATGGCAGAGACTGGAGGAGTCTGCTGAGGTTTCCAGTCACCAGCGATTTTCAAAATATAAGTCGTTTTCTCATGGATCTTCAAAGTTAAGTGGAATACCTGATTACCTGCATTCCTCCAAAGAGCTTTTGTTTTTCTTTTCTTTGGATGAAGGAGAGGCTGACAGGAGGCTGGGAAGGTTTGGGAACCCTCAAAGTCATGCCTGGCTTCTGACTAGAGGCAGTGAGCTTGCCGGTGGCCGCCCGAAATGCTCCCGAGTGAGCCAGGGCGGGCGGGAGCCAGCCTGCCTGGGAAGCATGATGTGACAGGGATTTCTCATGGCGTGGGTGGCAGTCACTTTCATGCCTTCCAGGACTTTTCATTTCTGCTGGGTAATTGTAATGTGCTTTATCTTTTTTTTTTTTTGGTACCCGGTCCCGGGATCAAACTCAGGACCTCGAACTTGAGAGGCAGGTGCAGTGCCACTGAGCTAAATCCCCAGCCCCAAACTTTATCATTTTAAAGCTACATTAAAAAGAGTCGATTCCTTTTTAATAATTATTGATTTATATTTTATCTGAGGGGAAAATATTGTTCTCTTTTCTTTTTCTATTTACCTTCTGGTCTTTTTTTTTTTTTTTTTTTAGATAGGCAGTTGTCTGTTTTTCTGTTGTTAAAATTAAAATCAAGTTGGGCCAGGGATTTAGCTCAGTGTTGCTGCGCCTGCCTCAAAAGCACAAGGTCCTGAGTTCGATCCCCGGTACCGGGAAAAAAAAAATTACAATCAAGTTGTAAAAAGCTTATGTTATGAGTACATGTTAAAATATTTAGGTACACCTATACATGCAAACATACATGCAAAGAAGGTTTTTAGGAAAGAGACCAAAAATGCTAACCTGCAAGAAGAGGGAAGGTGGGGAAAGCAGAATCTTTCTGTACTGTTTTTTTGTTTGGTTTGTTTGGTTTTTTTTCCCGTACCAGGGATCGAATTCGGGTCCTTGCGCTTTCGCAGCAGGCGGGGAAACCACTGAGCTAAATCCCCAGCCCTTTCCGTACTGTTTTTATTGGTGCTTGTTTATCATGATTTGTTTTGTTTGGGTTTTTGCATGTATTGATTCTGGAATTTCCCAATAGCTTTTTCCAGTACCGGCCGTCACTTTAGAAGCGCTCTCAGCTGCGTCTCACAACTGCCTGTATTTCTCCCACACGGGGAACATACTTTGGGCCCTTGTCCTTACCCACCTCTTGGCTGCTCACGGTAGAGGAAGCGTAGACCCTTTTCCATCCATCTGTGCTGTTTTTCGGGGCTCTGAGCCTGCCTTCTCTGCCTCCCACCCCCACCTTGTGCCAGTCTCCGCTGGTTTCTTCCTCCCCTGAGCTAAGATGGGTGCCGCGGCGTCATTGCGCACCCCGCCCGCCTTATACAGAGCCTGCTGTTCCGTCCCTAGGAGGCATTGGGCTGAGACCTGCGTCGTGGCATGGCTGTGCTGAGGGGCCTGTCACCGTGTGGGGAAGGGTCCTACAAGTCTCGGGCACCGCGGCATTGGTGGTACCTCTTGACTGTTCCTGCTGGGACCTGGGCTCCCTGGGAAGTTGAGGCTGTGGGATTCTCGCTGGAAGGATCCCGAGTGCCAGGGAAGCGGAGGTGGGAAGGGCCGAAGGCTGCCTCTCCAGGCCCCAGGAGAGGCGCCCTCGGCACTTCATGTGTTTTCCTCGCTTCCTGGGTCCTCAGCCATCGCTTCGGTTCTCCCGCAGGTGGTGGAGAGGAGGAGAACTCCGGCCGAGATCAGAGAAGAGTTCGAGCGGCTGCAGAGAGAGCGGGAAGAGAGGAGGCTGCAGCAGCGAACCAACCCCAAGGTAGGTAGCTGCGCATGCGTGGGAGGCGGGACTAAAATAAAGCGGGATGGGTTTCTACTGTGTAACAGCATGCAAACTTGGGCGGGACAAGACTTCCCCTATTTTATCGCCCAGTGGCATCTTTCTGGAAGGAAACTCCCCCCAGCCATCTGTAGAGCTGCTGGTGGGGACCTGGAGGTAGATATGTCAAAGCTATGGAGGGAAGGCGAAGCCAGACCCCGAGTTTCCCCAGGAGCCAACATTTCCCAAGCAGAGACTTAGGCTAAGTCTCCTGCAGCTATGCTGCCCAAATCCACAGCCCTGCAAATCAGACAGAGACATGTAGGGAAGGACACCTACCTCCCAGCCAAGCATCGAGGCCACAGGATCCTAGGCATACCGGTAGGCTCAGGAGGGCCAAGTCTTGCAGAGGCCACAGGGCAGTGATGGCAAACCTTCTAGAGCTTTCTGTGATAGCAGACAGCTGCAGCCTGCGTGCCAGTTTTACCACCACTGCTTTAGGGCATTTCCAGTTTACACCAAGCAGGGCCCGACCTTCTTCACCCAGGAGATCCATGCTGTGAACCCAGCCACCGGTGTAAGGTGACCCAAGTCCCTGGTGGAGTTCGAATTGTTTACCCGTGACAACACAGAGGCAGAGAGTTCCTTGCAGTCCCATGTAGAAGATCTTTTTCCTTCCTTGTGTGGGGAGACTGTTGAATACGCCCCCCGGCCCTGTGGCAAATGGGATAGATTGTCTCTTTGAGATGCTCCTAGTCTGAGTGGCTGACTGGGCCAGTATACTGTTCTTCCGCCACGGCCAGGAGACAGCTGCATCTGTGTGATAAGGAGCGGGTGGCCTGTCCGGCTCTTCCACGCCTCTTCGCGAAGGCTTCCAATCTGTGTCAGCCCAGTGTTGCTGGAAGGAGAGGTGAAGCCATAAGTTAATAAAAAGCATCGTTTTTTTTTCAATGTTCTAAATAGAACAGGGCCAGCTTAACTAAACTGGGAAGCACAGCAGGGTAGACCTCTGATCAAATTCATTCTAGAACTGATTTTTTTCTTTTTTTTTCTTTTTTTTATAAACTGATTTTTTAAAGACCCTCAACAGCATTTAAAGGGCCATGTTTCCAGAACAGGCCTACTTGCTTGAATTCTGTATTGCAAAGTGTGTATGGTCATCCCTTAGTCTCCCACAGGGCTTAGGTTCAGAACTTTTCAAATTCCACAGGTGCTCAAGTCCCTCATCTGAAAGTGTGTGGCATTACTATACAACGTGCCATTCCTCTCTTGTTCTTCAAGTTCTCTTTGGCTTATACTGTACTCTTATACCTATGATACAACATCCTGTCATAATAACAGTGTAAATGCTGTGTACACGGTTGCTATACTGTTTGTTTAGGGAAGTAAAAAGTGTACATGTTCAGTACAGATATATTTTTTTCTTGACTGTTTTCAGTCTATGTTTGGTTGAATCTGTGGACATGGAATTGTGGATCCAGAGGGCCAACTGTATTTGTAAATGCTAGCAGCATTACGCACCCATCAGTCACATGCACACATACCCAGCAGGTGACAGCTTCAGTTGTGCAGAATTCTCCTTTGGTCAGAGGGAGGTAGAGGCTCAAAACACTAGCTCTTCTGAGTCAGGGAGCTCGAAGCACCTGGAGAGTTGGCAAGGTCTGAGGTGCCCCAGCTGGGCCAGCACCTCCCCTGCCGGGGTGTCCCCACCTGGCTCAGGCCAGTGCCCTGGGGGTCTGGCTTGGAAGGTCAGTGTTGGCAGATGAGGTGCGAGGGGGACAGGGCAGGCCAGGCAGGGGGAGCTGTCACCCTGGTGGCTCTGCTCTTCCAGCTGCAGTGCTGCTGCCTCCCACATTGCCAGCAAGTAAGCCATGCGGGTGTGGCCGACGTTGACAGGCCCTGTGTCGCGTGTCTGTAGGCTGTGTTTCTGTGCAGTGAAGGGTCACAGCTGGCACATTCAAAGGGGCACGCAAACCATTTTAAACTAACACCTTGCTGCTTTCATAAACTGCTTCCAAATAAGTCAAACATTCCTGCAGCATTTTTAGGAGGGAATATGAACTGAATTTTTTTCTTCCATTTCTGAGCAGGTTTCATGCTTTTCAAGGTGAGCGGGAAGTCTGGGACATCTCCTCCTAAGAAGGGTGCTCTCCTCTCTGAACAAGCCCACAGCGGGAGGACTCTTGGACCCCCAGCACCCCAGCTTGTCAGGGTTACAGGCTGGGTGACCCCGTGACCCTGCCGCTGGGAGCCTGTTCTCTCTGTCTTCCTGGCGAGTCAGGAGCACGGGTCTTGCAGTAAGCTGTGTGGACCAGTGGAAAGACTGGGTGAAAAGCAGGAAGGCAGAACTCAGAGCAAACACCTGCCTGTGTTTAGTTTTCTCATTTGTAAGATGAGGACCTGTGTCCTTCCCACCATGCCAAGTTGTTGAAAGATTGAATAAACATAAAATCGATGTTGACTTATGAACAGAACGGAAGTTTGCCATGTAAATGCCAAGTGGCACTAGAACTGAGGTGAGGCTCAGAACCTAGCTGTGCTCTGGGATCTCCTTCCACACTGAGGGCCAGGTCCTCGGCCCTGAGGCTGGGTCGGGTGGGCCCTGCCGGCTGGGCACAGACGTGGCCCTCTAATCGTGCCCCTGCACTTCACACGTCAGGTGCAGAAGGAACAAGCAGAATGCCAACTTCAGTGTAGTGCTGTCGTGTGATGAAGGCTATGCATGCACCCATGCACTCCAAGGGCAGCATGGTAGAGCTGTGGACCTGCGGTCAGGAGCCCCAAATCTGGGCTCAGATTCCACTTCCGGCCTGTGCTTGGTCAGGTGTGTTCTCTGGCCCACCCAGTTCCTCTCACCATGCAGTATTGGGCCTCAGTGCAGTCCAGGGACCCTGCTCTGTCTTCTGCCTCACTGCGCTTTGTGGAAGTGAAGTCTTCCATGTTTCCTGCTGGAAAATCCAAGCCCTGGTAGCTGGCGGCCTGGTGTCTCCAGGCCTCTACAGGGACCCCACGTGGGGAGGGAGTGGGTGGTGACAGCTCACAAGGCCCATCCTGAGACCTGCTGTGAGCCTGGAGTCTGATGAGACCTCCCTGTCTACCCTTCCTCCGTCTTTAGGGTCCTGTTTGGGGGGGGGGGG
>NW_004624818.1:4885757-5144711 GCF_000247695.1 Heterocephalus glaber
TTTGGGGGGGGGGGGGTTGGTTTTTTGGTACCAGGGATTGAACTCGGGATCTTGTGCTTACAAGGCAGGCGCGGAACCACTGAGCTAAATCTCCAGCCCAGGGTCCTCTTTTTGTCTGTCTGTTCCATTCCTGTTTCTTGCCTTTTAGAGACTAAGATCACAGAATAGAGAATAAGACTGCAGTTATTCTGTACTATGTGTACTTTCTATTGGTTAGTTTAATTCCTTCCTCTGTTTGTTTTTTGAGTCAGGGTCTCACTATGCAGTTGAGGCTGGGCTCAAACTCACTGCAGTTCTCCATCTCAGCCACCCAAGTGCTGGAATCATAGGCCTGAGCCATCATGCCTGGGTTAATTTCTTTCTTTTTTTTAATGCCCCTAAATCTCTCTGGGCAGCAGCCAGTCGAGCATCTTCAGAAGGTGACTGGATCACAAGCAGCTGTCTGGCGTGGTTACCTCCTTTGTCATGAACTTGGAGCCCACGTACAGTGAAGGTTCAGTTAGGGGTCCTTGGGGGGCCCGCCTGTCCCTTAGGGCCTATATTCCTTTATTTTTTGACCCTGTTATGAAAGAGTTTCCTAGAGATGGTTATGTTATTTTCTGGCCCATTCCACTCCTTCCGTACTGCAGAGATTGATGTACACTCTGGGGAGACCTTCTCCAGTTTTAGAAAGGCTCTGTTACTCATGCCTTTCATGCCATAGCTTAGAAACGTAACTCACCTTTACCTGGAAAAAATTTAATCAAGGAACGCATTTAACCACAAGAAATATGTTCTTAAAAAAAAAAAAAGAAATATGTTCTAAATCCCAAAGCGTTTTCATAAAGATAGATAAGTACATTGCTCACTTATTTTTATGGAACTTTTTGTTTGTTTGTTTTGGTGCTGGGGATCGAACTCGGGACCTTGCGCTTTCGAGGCAGGCAGCAGAACCACTGAGCTAAATCCCTGGCTGGAACTACTTTTTTAAAGAGACTTCGGTCACCATGCCTGACGATCATAGCGTCCGCCAGAGCCTCAGCCTGTTCCCGGAAGTGCCCTGTGTCAGAGAGCGAGGTGGCTCAGCTGCAGGGTGAGGGCCTCTGCTGCAGCTGGGGGAGTTGTCACTCAAGGAGAAGGCAGCCAGCTGGGCCACCCTGGGCCCCACAGCAGTGCGCAGTGCAGGGTGGGTCCCAAGTGACCTCAGGGAACGTTCTTTGGAAGTGGGTGTCTCAGAGCCCTCCTGGGCTGGGCAGTGATAAAATGGGCAGAGTTCACATCGCCTCTCCTCCCTCACTGGGGGATTTGCAGTCAGGAGTTAGCGCTGAAGTCTCAGTGGACAGAGATGCCCCGCCTTCATGGCCACATGGAGAAATACAGACACAGGAGCAGCACACTGGCGCTCACCACAGTCCAGCTACTTGGGAGGCCGAGGCAGAAGGATTGCTTGAGTCTATGAGTTCAAGAGCAACCTGGGAATGCAGTGAGACCCTGTCAGAGAGAGAAAGGGGGTTGGCATCAGGCTGGCGCAGTGTGCCCACCTCTGCTACCAGCACTGAGGAGGCCGAGGCAAGAGGATCACTGAATTCAAGGCCAACTGAGGCTGTACATGAGACCCTGCCTCAAAAAGCGAAGAATAATAATAATAATAATTTGGCCCGGGTGGTGATGAACGTGTTAATCAGCTTGATTGCAATCACCACAACACAGTTATACACGTGTAAGATCATATCTTACACCCTGAATATATGAAATCTTCATTTGTCAGTTAAATACTTTGAAATTTGAAACCAAAAAAATGAACATAATTTCGAATTGTCCCTTCCTGCCTGAGTGAACAGCTGGTACCGAGTCTCCCAGAGAGGCTTTCAGACGGTATCACTTCCTGCCTAGTGGCCGGAAGCCACCCTCGTCACAGCCTGGATCTCCGTAAGTGACAGTGAAGGGGCTCAGTGAGGGACAAAACCAGGAGTCTCAGAACCCAGTGAGTAAGGCCAAGGGTTAAACCACGGAATAAGTGGTACGGGGAGAAATTGCTATCCTAGAGGGTGGAGGGAGAAAATAGTAGCTTTTAATTGACTCCCAGGCTTGATATGAGCAACAAATTGGGCACAGTGGCACATACCTAGAATCCCAGCTACTCGGCAGGCTGAGGCAGGAGAATCACCCTCAGTTTGAGGCCAGCCTGAGCTACATAAAGAAACACTGTCAGAAAAAGCCAAGGCAGGAGGGAGGGAAGAAAAAGAGAAAATACACACGCATGCATACGTTAATACGTTCACGTGCACAGAGCAGCTCACTTCTTCTCCCGCCTTGCCTCCTGCCTCCTGCCAGGGGGAAGCCCTGTCCTGCATGGCCTTCGCTGTGCTGCTTTGACAGCTTCCTCACAGAAGTGGCGGCATGAGTGTGGAGCGCGTGCCGGGCACATCCCCAACCAAAAGAAGTATTTTTGTGTTTACTTAAGCGACATATTGGTCAGTTTTTAGGTTTTTGAGCTTTTTATTTTTTCCCTGTATTTTTTTCACTTTTTGTGGTTTGCAGATTAATTGGTCACGCTTCATTCAGTGGACTTGTGTATGTCCTGAGCGAGCCGTTCGGGGCATTTTCAGACTGGCCCCGTCTGTGTGTGCTCCCAGGCCTCGCTTGACCCTACGTATCCTGTTCCACAGCACCGTGGCTCCACCCGTGAGGGCCGCAGTCATCCCTGTCCCTGGACAGGGGCGGGGTGTCTCCAGGGCTTGCTGGCCCCGTGAACATTCCCTGCTTATCTCCATGGATGGGGCTGTCTCGGTGCAAGGGTGAGAGTGGGGGGTGTGTGTGTGTGTGTGTGTGGAGGTGTCCAAGGCACCCTGCTGCCCCTCCTTACCCCACAGCCTTTGTAACATGCTGGGGGTCAAACTTGAGCCCTTCACACTGAGCTATATTCCCAGCCCTTTATATTTTTAATTTTTATTTCAAGGTGCGGTCTTACTGAATTCCCCAGGCTGGGCTTCTAGGGCTCCCGGGTGCCCAGGCACTGAGGCTGCAGGTGCTGAGCAGCATAAGGCTTTCCCTGGTCACCAGTGACACCTCTTACCCACCACCATTGCCGGCTCTGTCCCTCTGACCCTCGTGAATGTGTGTGTCATTGTGGGAGGGAGGGGAGTTTCAGGAGGACACTGAGATGGACACGTGTGTTCAGTGCTGATGGTGTAAGCGAAATGTAAGTCTGTTTCCTAAGACAGTTCTATTAGAAAGATGGCACTGTGCATCCATGGCATTCGTGAGAGGAAGGAGCCCTGGCCCTGCCTGCCGCAGCTTCTTCAGTGAAGAGGAAGAGAATCAGAAACACAGTGGGGTAGCGTTGGCCAGGGGTGGGAGGGACGGTGTGGGAACATGGGCTGGGGCCCGTGATGGAACCGTCCTCTGTGGGGACTGCAGTGGGGACACGCGAGCCCTCACGTGTGATGTGATTTTGTAGAAGTCACACACATGCGCGCGCACGTGAGAAAAAGGAACACAGGAGGGAGGCCTGGATGAGCTCCTTGGAGGGTATCCATGTCGAGATCCTTCAGGGGAACTGGACAAAGGGTACATGAAATCTCTCTTGGTATTTCTCCCAACTACATATGAACCTCAATTATCATTTATCACATTTCTCAGTCAAAATCTGAATTAAATCCTGCGTGGTGGCACATGTCTATAATCACAGCTACTTAGGAGGCTGAGGCAGGAGGATTGCAAATTCAAGTCCAGCCTGGCCAACTTAACAAGTTCCTGTCTTAAAAATTAAAAAATAAAAAGGACTGGGGATTTAGCTCAGTGGCCCCCCGCCTTCCTTGCAAGCGCAAGGCCCTGAGCTCAATCCCTGGTACCCCAAAAATAAAAAAATAAAAAGCACAGTAGAGCATTTGCCTGGCACATTCAAGCCCCAGTAACACATAACACACACACACAAATTCAGTTAAAAAAAAAAAAAAGACATGATAGCCGGGCATGGTGGCACATGCTTGTTATCCCAGCCCTCAGGAGGCTGAGGTGGGAGGATTGCCATGAGTTCAAGGCCAGCCTGAACTACTTAGCGAGTGCCTATCTCAAAAAAAAAAAAAATCCCTACAGCTGGCTAACTTAGCCACATCACAAGAGTGTTCACTTTATGAAAAGAAAGTGAGTGCTCTGTAGTTGACATGAGCACCCTGGCCCACTGTTTGTTGTCATGCAGCCCATGGCTAAGAGTAGCTTTTACATTTTTAGTGTGGTAAGAAGTCCAGAGAATATCTTGTGACACAGGAGGATTATGAGACTCAGATTTCACTGTTCTTAGTTAAAGTTTTATTAGAACACAGCAGTGCACGCTTGCTGCATCTTACCTCTGCTGGTTTTGTTTTTTTTTTGTTGTTTTTTTTTTGTACCAGGGATTGAACTCGGGACCTTGCGCTTGCAAGGCAGGTGCCAGAACCACTGAGCTAAATCCCCAGCCCTTACCTCTGCTGTTTAGGCTGCAGCGGCAGCGCTGAGGCTGGGGCTTCGTCCAGTCCAAGGGCGCTTGCTCCGTGTGGGCAAAACCTGGGTTCCATCCCTAGTGTGACGAAAAAGGCCGTGCCAAGAACAGCAGGGCTGAGCGGGCTGAGCAGCCCTACAGCAGCTGCCCACATCCCCAGAACATTTTTCTCTGCACAGCACAGGGGTTGGACGACCTCGCCCCAGAAAAATATGGTGAAACATGCTAGTAGCAGAAGATAAATGGTTTCCAAGGTTTGTAAGTTGGACTTGATGGCAGAGGTTACTTAGTACTTTCCTCTGTATGCCCTTTTCATGGAAAAGTATGATATTTTTGATTTTTTGAGACAGGGTCTCACCGTGCAGTTCAGGTGGCCTTGAACTCACTGTAGCCAGGCTGGCCTTGGACTCATGGCAGTCCTCCTGCCTCAGCCTCCCTGGTGCTGGGATTACAGGCGCGAGCCACCACACCTGGCAGGAAAAGTGATTTAATGACACTTTAATCTGATGTATATCAATCTGCAGATGCTCGATGGGAAGTTGTTGAACCCAGGGTAGATCGCTGCTTATCTCTTGCTTTGTTTCTGATGCGGTCGAAATTTAGATCTGCCAGGTTGCTCTCACATTCGCGACTCTCCATCACCTACAAGTGTGTTGTCTCGGAGCGGGCTGAGCGCGGGAGAGAAGCCCGAATGCGTCTCCTGGTGCCGTGCCCGCCCTTCTCCCTGGAGTGGGCAGCAGCAGGAGGCAGCCTGCCGAGCCCCTCCACCTTACGGAAGTGTCCTGTCAGCCCGGGGTGACTTGACCAGTCATCTCCAGCCCAGGACAGCTGATCTCGCTGGCTCGTGAGTTTTCCGTCATTGCGTCCTTGTTTAGGGGAGAAGCAGAGGGGTTGAAAAGTGGTCCCTGGATGATGTTTTAAACTTCTGAAGGCTGCTCCATGCTCTGGTGATTGGCTGATCGTCAGTGTGGCCTTAACCCAAGTACTTACCGTTTAAAATTCTTCACTGGGAAAGGAAATAAAACCGAAACCGTGTGGAAGCTTTGGCCGATACAATTGGACAAATAATGAAAGAGAATGAAATAATGCCCGTGGTACGTTGCCTTTCCCCAGAGAACCACCCGATGCTGCCAGGTCTGAGGAGCTGGACGCGCTGCCAGCTGTAAAAAGCCCTAAAAGCAGCAGTTTCCAGGGCGACCGCCTTGGGCCGACTCCCCGCACAGCCGCCAGGGGGCGCTGCAGAGGTCGGGTCCGCCCACCTCCTTGCTCAAACCCAGTGTTGTCAGTGTCCTGGCCGTGGTCTTTCGCTAGGGATTCCTTGTCATTCATCGGGCTCAGATAGTTTTTAAGGGAGGGGGGGTACTTAAAATAATGAAAATTTTATCATCATTTAAAAACATGCATTAATGAATACTGCTCTTATGTTGTCAGTCTATAAAGTGGCTTTTTCAAAAATTAAGTTTTCTGGGCCAGGGATTTAGCTCAGTGGTTCCGCCGCCTGCCTTGCAAGCACAAGGTCCCGAGTTCGATCTCCGGTACCAAAAAAAAAAAAATAAACTTTCTTAAAACACATACTTGGCCACATTTTAAAATTGTATTGATGATGTGATCATGAAAAGCACAAGCCGGGGCTGGCAGTGGTGGAGCACTCGCCTCACAGAAGCAGGGTTCATTGTACTCACAGTACATGGGCCGGCCTGTCTCCAGCCCTGCTCTCTGGGTACATGCTGGGGTGCTGTAGGATGGACCCCAAAAACGTAGTGCCTTGCAACGGCACTTTGACCCTTGGTTCTGGGCTGATTGGGCCCCGTGGCAGTTCTGACCTGGTCTCCCCATGTCTCGTCATCTGCAGGCGCGAGCCGGGTGTGGAAGGTGGATCTGCTCATGTGTCCCGCACCTCAGCCGTTGGCCAGGGGCGGCTGGCCGGCAGCAGAGGGCCTTCGTTCTTCTACCCCCAGCACTCTAGCCTGGGCCCCCTCACCACACAGGCCATCCTTGAATTTAGTGTGTGGCCCAGGCTGGCCTGAACTTATGAGCCTCCTGCCTCTGCTTCCCAGAGTACTGGGATTCCAGGCCTGCACCATCACACCGGGCCAGAGTAAATTTTTTTTTCTGTCTCCCATTTCTTCCTACCTTATTATGCCTGTGCTTATTTACCTTTAAAGGTATTTTATGTTTTAAAGAGTTTTAAGGTGGTTTTGTGACATAAATGTTGGTGGAGAAACATTTTATCTGTGCAGGCAGTGTGTAGGTGGCTTCATGCATCCTGTTTAGTCTCTGAGGATCAAACCGGCTCCATGTCCCCTGCAGGAATGCCTGTCTGGCTCATCGACCTTGCAGATGTGCAGGCCAGTCCTCCGGTCCTCGCAGTGCTTTCTGGCTCTGAGAGTCTGTGGACACTGCTGCTGTGAACTATGGCATTCATGCTGTGCAGTTTCATGGTGGCCTAAGCTGGGGACCATGCAGTCGTATGCCTGGCTCAATTAAAGCCCCTCTCGCCGCTGAGACGTGGCCTCGTCTCATCTCCTGTTCCACAAACACCACCCCTGCCTGCTGACTGCTTGTTTTTCTGCTCTAGGGAACCATCAGCGTTGGAATAGATGCCACTGACCTTTTTGATCGATATGATGAGGAGTACGAGGACGTATCTGGAAGTGGCTTTCCGCAGATTGAAATTAATAAAATGCACATATCCCAGTCCATTGAGGTAAAGCACACACACACACCTCTCCGAGTGCAGCACAAGCCTGGGTTAATGAGGCACGGCACCTCGAGCAGCTGGAATGAGCATCTGCTCGGGTTCTCGTCTTTATTTATGAAAGGATGTAATTAGCCACTTAAAAAAAGAGAGCGAGCTGCGGGCACAGCCTTGTTACTGCTGTGCCTGCCCATGAGCCAGCATGAATGCCAGGGCCAGGCACTCTCCCCAGGGCCCAGCCCACACCCTCCGGAGAGGTTGATGCCCCAGGCCAAATGGAGGCCAAGATCGTGGCTCAGGGAGGGAGGGACACCCCTGAGGGTAATCCAGGAAGCAGTGTCTTAAGGCGCACTCTGTTATGTGCTGCCTGGCCATGGGTGCCCTGCATGTGAGCCCTGAGGTCCCTGAAATGTCACCTTTGCACCCGCTGCTTGATGTGGCGAGGTCAGGAGTCTGCTACAGCAACCTCCGCCTCCTTGCCTCGTTCATTCACTGAGCACATCAGCCTACAGCAGTGCTAACTCGGGGGTCCTCATCCCCTCTTAGAGCAAATAAGAGCCCCGGAAGTCCTCAGTCCCCACAAGACCCTGGGATGAGTGAGGCTGGAGAGGCCTGGGTCCCACAGCAGGAGGCGCATGGCAGAGTGGTTGTGCTGTTCCTGCCAGGCAGGTGGAGAGCCCGCCACCCAGGCCCAAGTCTCCCGTAGGTGTCCAAGTTTCCCCTGAAGCTCTTGTACAATGCGCCATCACCGCACATGGTAGCACCTGCAGTTTGGGAGGTGGGCAGGGTAGTTGTGTCTCCTGTGTGTGTGACGTGCAGCACACCTGCACCTCCGTCCTGAGCCTGTGCTCTGCTCACCATGCTGCTCGCCAGCACTTCTGGACACGTCTGTTCCTGACCAGAAACATCTCTTCCTAGGCCCCCTTGACAGCCACGGACACAGCCATCCTCTCGGGAAGCCTCTCCACCCAGAACGGCAATGGAGGGGGCTCCATCAACTTCGCACTCCGCAGAGTGACCTCTGCAAAAGGCTGGGGCGAGGTAAGGTGCCCCAGGTCGGGCTGTGTGCACACGGCCGCATTTCTGATGGTCCCCTCCAGAGCCTCGTAGCAACATGACTGGCCCCAAAGGAAATGTGTCTCATGTGCAAGGAGCCCTGTCCATCTGGCCAGTAGTTTACAGGTGCCATGGCATAGGCCTGTAGTCCCAGCACTCTGGGAGCTTCAGGCAGGAGGATTGCAAGTTCAAGCCCAGCCTGGGCATCTCAGTGAGACTCTGACTCAAAGTGAGTAATTTTTAAAAGGGCCAAGGAGGCCCAGGGATGTAGCTCAGTGGTTCCGCCGCCTGCCCTGCAAGCACAAGGACCCGAGTTCAATGCCCGGTACCAAAAACAAAAAACAAAAAGGACCGAGGATTTAGTTCAATGTTAAGGACCTGATTCAATCCCCAGTACAAAAAAGAAAGGTGGAATAAGATGTCCTTTCAGAAATCCAGCCTCCGAAACTCTCGCTGTTGTTTCCTTTGAGCAAGCAGAGGCACAGGCGGAAGCAGCACCTGCCTTGGTGCCTGTCCATCGGGCAGTGGGCTCCGAGCAGCTAGCCCTGCCCGGCACATGGAGCCACATCAAAATAACATGGGCGTGCTGCCGTGAAAGTCACCAGGCTGGTAAAGGAGGCGGCCAGAGGCTTCCGTGCCAAGGCTTGCCTCGTGGGGCAGCGCAGGAAGTGGGCACCAGGGGGCCGAGGCGGAAAGGGGCTCATCACCACGTGGCCTTGGCTGGGAGGTGGGGTCCAGGCAGGCCTGGGCACGTGGTGCTCACTGTAATCCACGTGCCCCAGGAGCCGAGGCTGGAAGAACATGTTTGACCCCAGCCTGATTAGTAGTGAGACCCTGTCTGATTAAAACAAAATAGGAGACCTCTTCATAGCACAGCACAGTGACATGCCAAATATCTATCTATATATATAGTGTGTGTGTGTGTGCGCACGATACAGCGTACATGGGGATGTAGCTTAGTGGGAAAGCCCTGGGTTCAATCCCACTTCCAGAAAAAACAGAAACCATTAATGCCTCTCTCTCTCTCTCTCTCTCTCTCTCTCTCTCTCTCTCTCTCAGTTGGAATTCGGAGCTGGTGACCTCCAGGGGCCGTTGTTTGGTCTCAAGCTGTTCCGCAATCTCACCCCGAGATGGTAAACACAAGAGCTGTTGCTCCCGGCCAGACCAGTAGACGTCAGAGATGAGAGCCCGTGTGTTCTGTGCTCGTGGTCACCTGGCTCACAGTGTCCTGAGGGTGCTGAGCACTGTGGGGACAGGTCCCGGCCCTGGCTCAGCCCGGAGTGGGGGGGACTCTGGGCCCAGCCTGGCCAGCCCTTACGTCCTTGCTGAGCAGTTTCCACACTTGTAGCCCCCAGATGATGGAGAAGGGGCCTTCGCGGGGACATGGTCAGCTGTCTGAAGTGCTCAGGGGTGTGCAAGGCTCGTGTCTGTCCCAGCCTCTGCGTCCCATCCTCACCTGGAAACAGTGGTGCCCTCCTTTCCCGCAGGGAGAGGCCAGGCTTGGGCGTCAGAGCCCCGCGTCAGGCGGGAAGTAAATCCTTCCTCCCTGTGCTGGGCAGACAGACAGCTGCGGGCATCCCAGGCACAGCCATGTCTCCGTGCGAAAGCCAATTCCCCCATGGGGCCGTGTCTGCACCATTCTGGGGGGCCTGCACCTGGTGGCAGGAGGAGGCTCAGCATGGTGAGAGGCCCCAGGAGCTCATAGAGGACTAGCAGGCTTGGCTGGGCCAGTGGGAGCTCTGTCCCTGGGGGGCCCTTGCAGGTGACCTGGCCCTGTCTGCCGAGAGCCCAGTCACGGGGCCGAGCAGGGGCAAGAACTGGTGTGTCCAGGTCAGCGTCGTCCTGGCCTCTTCCGCTCGGGATGTACCCTGGGTGCTGCTGAGCAGCTGAGTCAGCCCCGCCGGCCTGGGCCGGGGCCTCCTTACCACAGCCCCGGGTTGAGGACCCACTGTACACTTCAAGTGTCCCATTCATGGTCACCGAGGGGCTAGGGCTGGCTGTTGTCTGGAAATTGAGTTTTGTTTAGTGCCCAGAGGCCATCAGGAGTCAGAATCTAGATTTATAAACAGGAGGGTTATAAACAGCCACCGTTTATTCATGGACGGCAACCCCACTAGTTGTGGCCGCTGTTCAGGGCTCCCTCCTCTGCAGGTCAGGTTGTTTGCAAGTCCAAGCTGCAGTCAAAGCTGGTACAGTGGTGGCGCCTTAATCCCAGCTACTCCAGGGGCCGAGACAGGGTCACAAGTACAAAGCCCGCCTTGGCAACTAGTGAGAGTCCATCTCCAAACCAAAGGTTGCCGCTTTCTCCTGAAATTCGGGAGGGTGACTCTTCTCTCTCCTGTGCTCGCTCTGTAGCCCCAGCGTAGCTGGGTGTGAAATGAGTGACTACCGGGCAGGGCTGTGGCTCATGAGGGGCTTAGTGCGTTGGGCTGTGTGGAGCTGCTGGCAGGGAGTGGAGGGGTGCGGCTGACACCTCACGAATCACCATCATGCCTGGTGAAAATAGCGTGCACCTGTAACTCCATCACGCTGGAGGCCAAGGCAGGAGGGCCACAGTGAGTTCGAGGCCAGCCTGGACTACATAGCCAGGCACTGTCTCAAGAAAAGAAGAGAGAAAGGGGAAAAATCATCACACTAATTATTACTTTAATGGCAAAGCTTTGCCTACAGAGATTACACAAGAGTAAAAGAACCCAAGCGTGGTGGCACATGCCTGTAATCTGGCAGGATGAGGCAGGAGGACAAGTTCAACCGAAGCCTGCGGGACTTACCGAGACCCTGTCTCAAAATTTAAAAAAAAAATTTAAAGCACTGCAGACGTACCTCAGTACAGAGGCCCTGGGTTCAGTCCCCAGTGTTGAAGAGGGGAATAAAAGACGACAAAAGGAAAAGGAAGCAGAACGAGGCCATGCGGGCAGTATGTGTCTGTTTCCTGAAGATGCTGCTGTCTGCCCGCCTTCAGTGAAGCGCTGTCCCTGCCGGTGGGGCGAAATGCCCTTTCCAGCCAGAAGGTGGTGCTGCAGTCCCTAGGAAGCCCGCTTCAGAGCGCTTTGGCTTCGCTCATCAGCGCACCCCCTGGCCCTCCTTCAGGATCTTGTGGGCAGCTTTTCACAACATCCTGAAGCCAGCAGCCAGCTGGAAGTTCCGATTTAATTGGCCTGGGGTTGCTGGGGGCAAGTGGGTCTCGCGCTCTCACATTTGCATCGTGTGAGAGCCTGTCCTGGAGAAATCAAGAGCCCTGGCTCACTGAGAGCCAGCTGACTGGCTTCGGGTCAGCTGAGCAGTGCCAGTGTGCAGCAGCACTCCGGGCCCTCCCTGGGCTTTGTTACAGAGCCTCCCAGGTACCTTGAACTCAGAGGAGCATGCTGTCAGCTTGGGAGCACAGCATCCTGGGAGGGCAGGGGTCATGCAGGTCACCCCGTCGCTCCCTTGTCACTGGCCTCCTGTCCTTCCGACTAGGAGCTGGCCCAGGGGTTTGTGGGAGTGACCCTGAGCAGGTGACAGAAAGCTGGAAACAGCTCTCCTCAGCCCCTTTCTGTCTGTGTCTCCCCCAGCTTTGTGACGACAAACTGTGCTCTGCAGTTTTCGTCCCGTGGAATCCGGCCTGGCCTTACCACCGTCCTGGCTCGGAACCTGGACAAGAACACAGTGGGCTACCTGCAGTGGCGGTGGGGGATCCAGTCGGCCATGAATACGAGCATCGTGCGTGACACCAAGACCAGCCACTTCACGGTGGCCCTGCAGGTGAGCACAGGGGCTGCAGGCTCAGGACATCACTGAGGGCTCCCGTGTCCTGATTGCTCTGCACCTGTCTGAGCCCCGGGGCTGTGGGCAGCTCTGCACGTGGGGTTGACAGGCGTGTGGAAGGACTGCCTCTCAGGGCCCACATGTCCGTGTTCGGTTCCTCCTGCAGCAGAATGGCGTCTTAACTTCGGTCAGGGGGCCCACAGAGTGGAGTGCTGGGACCGCTGTGTCCAGGACCAGCTGGCCTGCCCACTACCTCGAAGTGTGGGCACCACAGGGTCAGAGTTTTTGTTTTTCAAGAAGCTAGAAAACGGTTTCTGTGTGAAATGCCAGAGTGTGTTTTTAACCTAGTCTCTTTGCCCTCAGTTTTCTTAGTATATGTTTGCCATACATAGTGAATCCATTCATCTTGGGGAACTGGTGCATACAAGTCACATCTCTTTTTTTTTTAAGCAAAACCTTTGGTTCATTGCAACCAATGCCATCTCACTGGTTCTGTTTTCTTTTTTTTTTTTTTTTTTGGTACCAGGGATCGAACTCGGGTCCTTGTGCTTTCGAGGCAGGCGGCAGAACCACTGAGCTAAATCCCCAGCCCAAGCAAAACCTTTATTGGTACATTTTAGATGCACATAATGATAGCATTCATCATAGGGACTCTGTACCTGCTGTGATACATCTTGTTTTCTTCTTTTTCTCCAATTCCCTCCCCACTTCGATCCATCTTCTCTTCCTTATTTACAAAAGCTTTATTTACATCTTTTCCTTCTATTCTTTTTTTTCCCTTGTCCCTTCTCTCCTTTCCCCCTCCCTGTTCCCTGTTCCCCTTCTCGTTTGAACATTTTCTTCCCATTTTCTGATATCTGCTGTACCCTGCTCCTTTCTTCCATTTTCGGTTTCTCACACCAGAGAAACAAGGTGGCATTTAAACATCAGGCGTCACATCTTGAGCTTGTGTGAGTGCATTACTATGTGACATGGGACGTGTTCCTCAGAACCTGTCCTGACCCGTGGCTGTACTAGTGACACATAAATATCCATGCCCTTGGCCCACCACTGAGTGTAGAGGCCATGGGCAGTGGGCCCCAGAGCTGGTGCCCGGCTGCAGGGACCCAGGCCCTGTCCCTGTCTCCTCAGCTGGGGATCCCTCACTCCTTTGCACTGATCAGCTACCAGCACAAGTTCCAGGATGACGACCAGACTCGGGTGAAAGGCTCCCTTAAGTAAGTCGTATGGTGGGCCAGCGGCTGGCTGGCAGGTGGGTGTCAGTAGCCTGGGTGGTGCCTGGAGGGACACAGGCGCTGATGGTCCCACTCTGCTCCCGCAGGGCAGGCTTCTTCGGGACAGTGGTGGAGTACGGAGCCGAGCGGAAGATCTCCAGGCACAGCGTCCTGGGCCTGGCCGTGAGCATCGGAGTCCCACAGGGCGTCTCTCTCAAGGTCAAGTAAGTCTGCCTCCGCCCACCGTGGGCTCCGCAGGCCTGGTTCAGGCACTCGTGCACTGCAGCTCAGGTCCTGGAGCTCCGCTTGCTCTGTGTGGCTTCCTAAGCAGAGGTCGGTGCAGGCTCAGGCGGTGAGCTAGGGAGGTCTGGTCTGGCCACCTCCCTGCTGCACTGGGTGACCACACCCACAGCACCAGGAGCCACCGCAGCCTCTGCTTCCCAAGCAGATGCTCCTCAGCCTCCCGGAAATGGCCCTTCTCAGCCGGTGGAGGCACCCGCCCCCCCACAGCATGCAGATCAGGGTGCAGCTTGCTCCCGTCTGGTGTGGTCTCCATGGCCTCAGTCCGTGGCCAGTTCCCCCTGCCTTGCAGCCTCCCTGTGCCAGGCCCAGGACGCTGCGCTCTAGCTCTGAAGTGTGCTACTGGCTGGGTGCTACCTGGAGCCCCCGGGGCGCAGGCCTCCTCCGCTGGGCCCACTCTCTGGGACCTTAGCCTCGTGACTCCCGTACCTTCAGGCGCTGCACACTCCCCATGACAGCGGCCCGGCCCTTCCTGAGTCTCCACTCGTGTGCAGACCTGGGACCCGCATCTATGGGACCAAGCCACCCCCAGCTGAAAATGCTTGGAGCCAGGCATGGTGGCACATCGTGTGGGGTCACTGTAATCCCAGCTCTCGTGAGGCTGGAGCAGGAGGATCACGAATTCCAGACTACATAGCAAAACCTGTCCCAAAAGAACAAAAAAGCCAGGTTTGGTGGCACATGCCTGCAGTCCCAGTACTTTTCCTTTTGGGCAACTCAGTGAGACCCTGTCACAAGATGAAAACTAAAAGGGCTAGGGGAGCAGCTCAGTGCCAGAGCACCAGGTTCAATCCCCTGTGCCACCAGGGAGGAAGAGGAAAATGTTAGGGGAAAATTGCGCTGTACTGAATGTGTGCCGGCCTCTTTCTTGCTTGCTGCTGTTCTCTAAGAGACTGTGGCATCTGCATCACCTCTGGAGGTGACCAGCAGTGACGGGAGGGTATGTGGGTCCCGTGCCATAGACTTTGGGATCCGGGCCTGAGACCTAGTGCCCCCCGTTCCCCAAGGATGCTTCCACATCTCAGCCTGGGGCCAGCAGCACCTCAGGCATCACCTGTCACTCGTCCAGCACAACCTGGGCCCCGCTCATCTCAGTGAAGCGCTGCAGCCGCCACTGGCCCCTCCACACCTGCCCACGGTCCTGTTGGCTCTGACACACATGCATCTGCACCTGCCATCGAAGGATCACGGGGCCCTGTGCTGCCTGCCCTGTCAGAGACTGCAGCGCCCCAGCTGTCTCCTGGCCGAGTCGCTCTCCACACAGGCAGAGGGGTCTTTCGGCTCTCGGCGCCTGTCGTGGGTAGGGCCTGTGAGCCGGGGTCAGATCCTAGCACAACAGCAAAGAAGCCAAAGCCCCGACTGCCGGCCGGGTGCTCTCCAGCCAGAGCCGCAGGTGGCTGCTTCCTGGGTGGGACTTCCCGGCCTTCCGTGAGGCAGTGACTGGACTCACGCATACCCTCCCTCTACCCTCTACCAAGGGACTCAGAACGGCTAGAGGCCGTCCCATCTGCCCTCTCCCATGACCCGGGGGTGCCCCCCCCAGCGCCTTTCCGCCAGCCTGTGCGGCAGTGCGGCAGACTGATCCTGGCAGCACACGCCAACGTGGAGTGTCCCTTGGCTGGCGTGTGCAGGCCTCGGAGTCGGGTCACTTGCACACGCACAGCAAGCTGTCTTGGGATCGGCCCGACGCCAGGCCGTCCCCTTCCCACACCTCGCACGCAGCCACAAAGGCACCACACACTGCTTCTAGTGCGCCTGTGTTTTACTCCCACCTGGGCCGTCACACTGGCACTCCGACGTCTGGTTTGCAGCGTGGGTTTCCAGATCAGGGGTGCTCACCTGCATCAGCCAGAGCTTAGCCAGAAGCCCCTGGAGGTCAACCACAGCACAGTCGTACTTTGCTGACCTCGTTCCTATATCTTGTGTATTTGGTAAATCACACGAAGTGTTTATCTTAAACCAACATTACAGCCAGGCGTGATGGGGCACACCTGGGATCCCAGCACTCTGGGAGGCTGAGGCAGGACGACAAGTTCACGCCCAGCCAAGGCAGCTTAGCAACTTTTAAGACTCTTGAAAGTTAAGAAAATAAGGAGCCAGGATGTAGCTCAGTGGTGCTGTGCCTGCCTTGCAAGCACAAGGTCCTGGGTTTGATTCCCGGTACGGGGGGGTGGGGTATGAACCTCGGTTGTAGTATGGTAGTACACAGGGAGGCTAGGGCAAGGGGATCACTTGAGCCCAGGAGGTTAGGGCCAACCTGGCCGACAGAGCAAGACGAGCTTGAAGAGTGAGTGAAGTCTGTCTGAGTGGCTGAGTCCCAGCTGCTCTTAGGACAGCCAGCCAGCCAGCAGGAGCCCCTCGGCCGGCCATGCCTGGAACCGGCCTCCTCCTCCACTAGGGTTTGAATCTTCAGACTTCTTGCCCTGGGAATGGTGTCGCTCTGCCCTGAGCTCAGCCCAAAGTGGTCCTGGCACCTGAGCTACGGACTGGGGTCCCGTGGAGGGGCCAGGGTGGGTCCACACCGGCCTCACCTCATGCTGTCTGTCCCCAGGCTGAGCAGGGCCAGCCAGACCTACTTCTTCCCCATCCACCTGACGGACCAGCTGCTGCCCAGTGCCATGTTCTACGCCACTGTGGGGCCCCTGGTGGTCTACTTCGCCATGCACCGCCTCATCATCAAGCCGTACCTCAGGGCGCAGAAGGAGAAGTGAGTCTCAGCCCGCACCCAGCCCCCACATCTAACTGGGACAGCCGAGCCTGTCCCCAGGAAACTGTGGCGGTTAGGGCGTGCTGACCACCGGGCACAGTGTCTGCATCCTCACGGTGCTCCGCGACTGTGTGCAGCAGCAGACGTGTTATCCCACTTTCAGAAAGGACTAGAGTCCACTTAAAAGCTGAAGTCCTAGCCAGGAGTGGTGGCCTACACTTGTGATCCCGCACTCGGGAGGCTGAGGCAGGAGGGTCACAAGTTCAGTCCACCCTGGGCTCAGTGACTTAGTGAGACCCTGTCTCAAAGTAAAAAGAGCTGGGGATGTCGCTCAGTCCAAAAGCTTCAGTTTCCAGTACAAGGGGGAAGAATTTGAAACAAAACCATGACCACAAGAAATAATGTTTTCAGCCTGGCATGGTGGCACATGCCTATACTCCCCACTACTCAGGAGACTTGAAGGCTCGAGGCCAACCTGGGTGGCTTAGCCAGGCCCTGTCTCAAAAGAAGATCTAAAAGGTCTGGAGGCGTAGCTGTAGTGGAGCACCTTGGGGTTCTGTCCGGTGCCGCCCCAAAAGGGAAGGGTGGGGGGAGCTCCTTTTTCTCATCCCAACCAACCACTTCTCCTGCCTGAGGAGCAGGTGCCCTGCTCCCGGGGCCACCGAAAGCCTGGCCGCGGTCCCTGGAGGTGATCTCGAGGCCCCTCAGTGACAGCACCAACCCCGCTGCGACGGGAGCATGAGGGGCTCTCCGAGACCTCCTCCTCAGAGCACAGCTTAGTGGACCCGGCGAGGAAGCCCTCCGGCCCCTGGATTCCCGAAGTCCAGGGCCCTGATCCCTGAGGGGCAGACGCACTGTCTTCAGGCCTCCGTGGGCCCGTGCCCTGTGCCTGCTACTGGGAAGCACATGTGCGTGCTGGTCCCCGACCCGACCCGGTCCTGGCACGGCACGGCACGGCACGGCACGGCAGGCTGCCAGGGTCGGGGGCCCTCCCTCGCCAGGCGGGGCCCTTCCCCCGAGATGAAGTGGTCCCCGAGGGCCCATGAGGCGGTGGGGTGCAGCGCCTGGGCCTGCGACTGACAGGCCTGCCTAGGGGCAAGTTCCGGGACTGGAGCTGCACTGAGCTCAGTGCCGCCCAGAGTCCAGCATGGCACCATTGACCCACCGCAGGGTGACACCATGCTCATGTGTGGCTTTGCTTTTCTCTCAAAAGGGAATTGGAAAAGCAGAGGGAAAGCACTGCCAGTGACATCCTGCAGAAGAAGCAGGAGGCGGAGGCTGCTGTAAGTTCCCTTGCCTGCCGTCCCTCCCCTCACTGGACGCCCCGCTTCCTGTGCAGAGCTGGGCGCAGGAAGGTGCTCCTCTGCCGCCCGTGCCTCTCGCCCTGTAGGTCTCAGGCCATAGCTCTTCTCTTCCCCAGCAACCTCATTCACCCTTCAGCCGGGGACACAGTACTGGGAACGTCAGTCGGCCCCTGTCCTGGAGGTGCGGGCAGTCCTCCCAAGGTGTCCCAAAGTTAAAAGGTGACAGGGGCCGGTGTGGTGCCACATGCCTGTCATCCCAGCACTCTGAGAGGCTGAGGCAGGACACTGTCAATCACGGCCAGCCTAAGCCATGTAGTAAGTCCCTGACAGTAAAAAGCAGGGCTGGAGATGTAGCTCAGTGCGGGGGACCTGGGTTCAATCCTTAGCATCGTTTAAATAAAGCCATATGGGCTGGGGACTGGCCCGGCAGTAGCGCTGGCCTAGAATGGATGGCACCCTGGTTTCAGCACCGCAGAGAGCGGAAGTGGCTGGGGAGTGCTGTCCCTGATGTCTTCCCTTCACGGGCAGGACAGCCAGAGACACCTGGACAGAGGGCTGCGTGTGGCGGGGTTCCCGTGGGCCAGGACGGTGGAGAGGCGCGAACCTGGGCGTGTACCTGGGAGGGGCGGGTGCCACTTCTCAGGTGCAGCCTCTCTGGGTAGCGACCCTCTGGTCACCAGTGTCCCCTGCTCTGGTCGCAGCAAGCTCTGCCACTGTGGGGCTGAGCACCGGGCAGCCCTGCTCCAGCACAGCCCAGGCCGGCGTGCGGCCCGACGCCACCCGTCTTGTCCTCCGCAGGTTCGTCTGATGCAGGAATCTGTCCGAAGAATCATCGAGGCCGAGGAGTCCAGAATGGGTGAGAAGGCGCCTCCCGCCGGGTGGGCCCAGGGTCCCAGGCTCCCCACAGCTCCCCTTTCTGGGGGCCACCGGCAAGGAGGCCCAGTGTCCTGCCCCTGTGCCCTCAGGGCTCATCATCGTCAATGCCTGGTACGGGAAGTTCATCAACGACAAGAGCAGGAGGAGCGAGAAGGTGAAGGTGATCGATGTGGCCGTGCCCCTGCAGTGCCTGGTGAAGGACTCAAAGCTCATCCTCACCGAGGCCTCCAAGGTGCGCCCGCCCACAGGCGCAGAGCGGGGCGGCCGTGCCACAGCCGTGCCACAGCCGTGCGGCCTCCACATGGCTAGCACGTGCCCCTGCGCCACAGCTCCCAGGAAGGAGGCTGTGGGGAGCCGGAGTCTCACCCCCTGCCTGGCTGGGGCTCCAGGGGAATCACAGGCCCAGGCAGCCTGCACGAGACCCAGTGTCCCGCTGCCTGGGCAGCACTGACCCTCGCCTCTCCCTGGAGCTCCCGCGCATAGCTCGCCATGGGGTGCAGATGGTGTGTGTGTTGCAGGCGGGGCTGCCCGGCTTCTACGACCCGTGCGTGGGGGAGGAGAAGAGCCTGCGGGTGCTGTACCAGTTCCGGGGTGTGCTGCACCAGGTGACGGTGCCCGACAGCGAGGCCCTGCGGGTACCAAGGCAGTGTGAGTGGCTGCACTCGGCAGGTTGTCAGCATCCCCTCCCTCCCCACCTGCACTGGGAGCAGGGCCCCTTCCCCAAGGGCGTCCCAGGAGCACCGGGCTGGCAGCAGGCTTGTGGCTGGGGGCAGCAGGCCTCCGGCCCCTGGGTCAGCCTGGCGCATGCCGCCTGTGACAGCCTGCGTTGCTGTTTCCGTTACAGCTCACAGGATCGACACAGATGGATAAGCTGCTTGAGGACCTGGTTTGGAAGAGACTTCGAGAAACCTTTTCCTGGGAGTCTACAAATTTGGAAGCGGGAAAACCCCAGAGATCAGATGTTCTATTTTATTTTATTCCACTAGAAGATGGTACCGTATGAATTCTGTGCAGGGATATGCAGACACCACACATGGGTGCTGCAGGGAGGACTGGGCCAGGCGCAGGCCCCCGGGGTCACGTCCCTGGAGGGTCGCCACACAGAGCTGTCAGGGCGTCCTGGTCTCGCAAGTCGACACGGAGTGCAGGGAGCACAGTGAGGATGCGGTTCGCAGCCCAGACCCCCAGACCTGGGCACCTGGGAGTGGATTCGCACCGAGCCCTTCCTCTGCTGAGCAGCCCTTCCTCTGCTGAGCGTGCTGGGCAGCCTGAGGGCACCGGCTGGAGAGGAGTCTGTTCTTCTTGCCTCGGGGCCTTTTGAATCATTCCCTGGCCTAGGCGCCTATGGAGCTGCAGAGCTGTGTGCTCAGCATGGGGCCTCCCAGGAAAGGGCAGAGCCAGCAGGGCCTGCCGAGCCTGCCAAGCCCAAGTGTGGATCTGGGCCCGGCACCGGCTGGCAGCACTCGCCACCACAAACAGCCCTCTTCCTCCCGTTTTTTAAAGTGGCCCAGGCTAACCAGTTCTGTCCTATTTATCTCCGTTTTTAAATTAAAAAGAGGAAGTTTCTCTGCCAGCGCCACACGGCGGTGCTGCATGAGCCCCACTGGGTGGCCGGGCTCGCATGGCCTGCGCTGCCCTGGCGCCTTTGCAATAAACGGCTGAAAGCCCGGTGCGGTGCGCATCTCATTACCCGCGTGTCCACTGGGGCAGACCCCATCTTCCCTTCTGGACCCAGACCCGGAACTGCCACTTCACCGCACCCGGGGTCCGCCCGAGAAACAGGCCTCAAGTTGGGACAGCAGGGAGGCCAGGATTCTTGGTTTTTCTTGCTTAGTCACAATTTTCCTGTAGCCAGTCAGTCATCCTGGCCTGTGCTCTAGAAGAAAACAGGAAGTCACGGACTTAGCAGCAGGAAACACAAGACAGAAAGCTAAAGGAAGGAGAGACCTGCAGTGTAGAAAGTCGCGGCATTCCATGGCCGCCCAGGACCAGGACGTCCCCTGGGGGCAAGAGCCGTGCCTCGGCCTGTGCTTGGGGAGGCTCTGGCCCGGAGGCAGGCAGCTCCACACTGGGCCGCCCAGGACGCTGGCAGCACTGAGGGGCAGCCTCCCTCGGGTCCTGGCCCTGGTGTGCAGCCCAAGTGCAGCCCTGCTGTCCCTCCTGAGGCCTCAGGTGCGCGTGCTGCTCATCAGGTGGCCTGGCTGTCGCCTCTGCCCACAGCTCAGTGCCAGTGCGGAGCCGTGTCCACAGCCGGAGCCCCTGGGGCTCAGCTCTGCAGCCTAGGCCCGGCCCCTCGGGCTCGGAGGCGGCTGCACATCCTGCGCATTACCAGCCTCTGGGCCTTCAGACGCTTGCGGAGCTTCTCGTTCTCCCTCAGAGTGAGGAACAGCTTCTTTTTCAGGGTGTCCAAGTCCAACAGGGCGTAGCTGTGATCCCACGCCTGCCTGGGGTGGAGTCTGCTTGGCCCCGAGCAGCTGGCAGGTGCGCCGGGGGCTTCAGAGGTTTCCAGCCTCAGTGGCACAGCCTGGGGACAGAGGGAGCAGGAGAAGCCTGGGCAGCCCTGTGTCCCCAGCAGGAAGTGTCCTAGCGGGGAGGTGGGCAGGGAGGCCACCAGCAAATTAGCCTGGCAGCAGCCCTGTGCAGAAAGACCACCTTGTGCTACTGTCCCCAGGCTACACAGGCTGGGTCCCCGAGGGAACATCACGGGCCCCCTGCTCCTGGCGCTGGGGTGCGCTCTGGGGCCTGGCAGCTCCATCTTGCAGCCAGCAGAGCCCCACACACCCCTCGCTGTACCTGTGACACCAGGCCCTTGGCACTGGGCAGCAGCTGCTGCTCCTCAAGGTTGGCGTCCGTGCCCTGGGCAGGGCTGGGCTCCCCAACCCCCACCGAGGGGCAGACCTGGGGACAGCAGGCAGAGTCAGCAGACCAGAGTCTCCCACAGCTGCCACGGTCCATCCCCGAGTAATCCCTCATGAGAGCTGAGCCAGGGCCGGCCGCCTCGTCGGCCTCCCATGTCCAGGACAGAGAGAGCCTTGAGAAGAGATCCCTGAGGTCCCCGGTGCAGGACGGGACCCTGGCAGGCGGCCTCACTGCCCCTGGCCCAGCCCCGAAGCACACAGAAGTGGGACGCCCAGTGCAGGCTCACCTCCTCCTGAGAGTCGGCCTCTCTGCTGCCCGCAGGCTCCGTGTCCTCCCGCACCAGCTGCAAGACAGACAGCTCGGGTGGTGGGGCCCAGCCAGCCGTGGCCCGGCCAGGACACCAGCAAGCGTCCATGAGTGAAGCCAGCCTGGGTCCCAGCCCAGCTGCCTCACTGTCCACCTGGTGTCCCCTCTCCAAGACATCCCCAAGCCATGGGTCCGAGCTCATGAGCAGGTCTCTGTCACCCCACCCTGCGGGGCACCACAAAGTGGTGAAGGCCAGGGATGGAGCAGTGGCCACAGGGCCCTGTTGCCAGCTTCTCCCACCCCCTGGCATGGAGATGCCGGGGACCGCAGTGGGCAGGTGTCAGCCTGGGCCACCAAACTCCATACCTGTGTGACGGGGCCTAAATGACCACCATCCACTGGCACGCACACTTGAGGGGCCCTGCTGTCACAGAGCCACGAGCCACCCACAGGGACAGAGCACCCGCCCCAAGGGCAGCTGAAGGCAGCCAGTGCTAGGTCAGCACTAGAAAGACAGGGCAGGCAAGAGAACTGTGCGGGGCCGGCAGACAGGGACTCGGCTGGGGGCTTGGGACAGAAGGGACAGAGACTGCAACATGAGGGGCAGCGGGTGGATACATGGCAGAGGCCGGGACCACCATGCAGGTCCCGGGCAGGAAGTTCTTCTCACTTTTGTTTTTCTTGGTTTTTTGAGGCAAGGTTTCATTATGTAGTTCAGGCCAGCCGCGAACTCAAGGCGATCCTCCTGCCTCAGCCTCCCTTGCGCTGGGATTGCAAGTGTGCACCACCACGCCTGGCCACGGCCTCACATTCCGAGCATGGTTTCTTCTGCACTCAGCTTCCCTCCTCTCAGTCGCAAGAAAATCAAACACCGGTGCCCGCTGGCCTTGCGTCTGTCCCATGGCTCATGGGCTGTCCACTTTGGACTGACACCGCGTGGCTTCAGTGGCCAGCCCCCCTGAGTTCCCCCACATCTCCACACCCCCATCACGATCTGGCTGCCCAAAACCATCTCGGGCCCCGCCGCCTCTCAGCCCAGCAGATCTGTAAGAGCAGCCCTCTGCCCTCCAGCCTGCGCCCAGCCACTCCACCTGCAGCTGCCCTGAGCCTTCCAGAGCCACCTCACCCCTCCGCTGCCCCAGGGTCACGAGCTGAGGCCCAGTGCCAGGGCCCCCTGGTGGCGTCTCGCATCTCTACTGTCTGCCACCGCACACCATGCAGGGCGACACTAGCAGCCACCTGTGCTGGGACCTGAGCTCTGACTTCCAGTCCCGGGCCCCGAGAGAAGTGCTTTTCAGCTGCAGTTGGGCACTTGAGCTAAGTCGCCTGACCCTGCTCGCCATCCACACAGCTACACGGCACTGCTCCCACCCTGCCCTGCTCTTACCATTCGCAGCCTCTGCCCACTGTGCCCAGGGCCCCTCCATCTCTGCCCACGCCACACAGGCCCAGCGGGGCATGCACGGCACCCAGAGGGGCCTGACCGGAAACATACAGAGCACTGGGTCTGGATGCAGGTGGGAGCCTGAGCCTCCAGCAGGTGTCTCCACCAAGCAGCTTCAGCCAGCAGGACCCCGGAACAGCCCCCCACTCCAAGCACGGACCCCTCAGCTGCCTCAACAGCACCCTGCTGCACACAACAGCATGATTTGATTTTTTAAGACAAGGTCTCCCAGATGCAGTGGTGCATGCCTGTGAATCCGGGACTGGGGAGGCTGAGGCAGGAGGACTGCTGTGAGTTCAAGGCCAGCCTGTGCTACACAGTGAGACCCCTCATCTCAAAAAACAAAATAGGGGCCAGGGATTTTGCTCAGCGGCACAGCGCCTGTCGGGCAAGCGAGAGGTCCTGAGTTCGATCCCTGGTACCAAAAAAAAAAAAAAAGATGAAGTCTGCTCCGTGGCCAGGCTGGCCTCAAACTCCTGGGTTCAAATAAACCTCCTTGTTCAGCTTCCTTTTTTTGGAAAAAAGAAAACCACATAGATTCCAAAGTTCTCCTAAAGCACAGGACGGGGTCAGCAGGGCTGAAGGCCTCTGCGGCCGCCTTGCTCTTTGCCCTGCTCTCCTGGGCCTCTGCCCGCCCAGCTCCTGCCATGGTCCCTACCTGTGCCGGCTCCCGGAAGGCAAACACGGTGGGCACAGCATTGTGCTTCAGGTTTTTGCGGTTCCCAAAGGCACTGAAGCACTCGGGCCGGAAGTGCTCGGAGCAGATGACCGTGTGCTGCTTGGGCTTGAAGTCAGCCCGGCCGATGTTGAGCACCCATTCCTTCAGCAGCTCGGGCCGGCTGAACGGGAACCTGGACACAGAAGGAGCAAGGTCACCCCGCCTCAGCCGTGGGGGACTGCACTGGACAGCTTTGGAAATCCAGAATCTCACTTTGGGAGCAGACATCTCATTTCTGGAAGCTTGTGTCATGGCTGTTACAGGCATCCTTTTTTTTTTCTTAGGTTCTAGCTATGCAGTTCAGGCCTTGAACTCACTATGTAGCCCAGACTGGCCTCGAATTCCAGGGGATCCACCTGCCTCAGCCTCCCAAGTACTGAAATTAGAGGTGTGCACCACCACAGCCAGCTTTTTTTCTTTTAATGGCACCCTGAGTAGGAATCAAGTGAGCTGTTTCCCAAGCAGCACATGCATGCCTGGAGCCGCCTCCCACTCAGGCAGGAGCTGTGGGCCAGGCCCTGATCTCAGGCAAGGGACCTGGGAGTGACTCAAGGCCACTCTGGAGAGGAGGGACCAGGACAGAGCAAGCAGGCGGAGACTGGGGCAGTGACTGCTGAGGGCACACAGCAGGGAGCACCAGGCTGTCGGGGACAGTCACCCACAGAGACAACTTCCTCTGCGGTGCTGGGGTGGAGCATGCTGGGCCAGTGCTCTAGCACTCAGACACACTCTCAGGCTTTTTATTGTTTGGGGACAAACTCACCACGTTGCCCAGGCAGGACTTGAACTTGCAGTCCTCCTGCCTCAGCCTCGTGGGTAACTGGGACTACAGATATGCACCACTGTGCCAAGCTAAGAGGTGACATTTGAGGGAAGAAAGTGTTCAAATGAGAAAGGGGACAAGGGAGGGGGTTGGGGGAAAGGAAGGAAGGGATGAGAAAAAAGTGAAAACAGAAGGAAAAAAATGGAAACAATGCTTTTGTACATGGGGAGGAGGAATGGGAAAGAAAGAGGCGGGATGTGTCTCGTACAGAGCGGATTTCCTACGAGCTATCCTTACGTATGCCTGAAGTGTGCCCATAGAGGTTTTCCTAAAAAAAAAAAAAAGGGGGGTGGCGCCTCTCCAGCAGACACTGCAGGAAGCAGGCGAGCCAGCCGGGTGCTGTGGAAGAGACACCAGGAGCGAGATGGGGGGTTCAGATGTCTGTCCAAGGGGCCTCATTCTGAGCAAGTGCCAGACCAAACACCAGACTCAGGGCCTCAGGCCCATCCGGAAGCCAGGCAGGGAGGTTCACCTGGGGGCTCTGCCTCCAAAACAGAAGGAAGCCGTTTCCTGCCAGCTCGACAGCCCAAACCTGTAGTCCTAGCACTCAGGAGGCTGAGGCAGGAGGATCGCCTTGAGTTGACCACCCTGGGCTACGTAGTGAGTTCAAGGTCACCCTGAACTACATAGCAAGACCCTGTCTCCAAAACAAAACAAAAGAAAGGAGTTTCCTGTCCAGGAGGAAGGGGGTTTATAGTTTCCTGTTTGGGCGATCTGGAGTTTGTTTCGTGTTTTAGGAATGAAATTCAAAACACTTTCGATTGTCCCTGTGCTGAGGTGGCAGCAGGCCCAGTGTCTGTGAACCTATGACCCTGGGGGGGACGCACTGAGCTGTGCCTCACACACCAGCACCCCAACACTACGCTCTGGGAGGCTGAGGCAGGAGGGTGGCAAGCTCAAGCCCAGCCCAGGCAGCTTAGTGACTCAGAGAGACCCTGTCTCAAAATGAAAAATTTCAAAACAGCTGGGGATGGAGCTTAGTGTGAAGGCCCTGAGTTCAATCCCTAGAACCAAGGGTGAAAAAAGGTGAGACGGAAAAGGGAGAATCCAGCAAAAGGAGGCGGAGAAGGCACAGCTAGGACAAAGGGGACCAAGATGTGTCCTCGGAGCCACACAGGACAAGAGACCAGCCGCCTCAAATGCTGAGCGCGGTGGTGCACAGCTGTAATCCAGCGCTTTGGGAGGCTAAAGCAGGAGGATCACAAGGTCAAGTCCTGCCTGGGCAACTCAGAGAGACCCTGTCTCAAAATTTTTTTTTTTTTGGTACCGGGGACCGAACTCCGGTCCTTCCGCTTTCAAGGCAGGTGGCGGAACCACTGAGCTAAATCCCCTGCCCTTAAAATTTTAAAAATACAGTAAAAAGGGCCTGGCAGGTAGCTCAGCCGCAGAGCACCTGTGGGTTTGATGTCCAGCACGGGAAAAGAACCAGATGAGGTCAGACTACTGGACTTTCATCGTAAGGGTCACTGGGGACAGATCGAGGTGGTCCCTCCCACCCAGGCACAAGCTAACAGCAGAGATGCACGCTCTGGGAGAGAGGTTCTTACAAACTATCCTCAGCAGTGTTTGCCTCGCCGTTGCTACCAATGTTCCCCTCGACTGTAGACCAGATAAATTCCCGTAAATGCATTCATGGAAGACTGCAGCCCTGAAAAGGAATGCCAGCTACCACACGTTGCAAGAAAGGCCTCTCACAAACGCAATGGGGAGCCAGGACAGAAAGCACGCGCTGACTCCAGCACCGAGCAGGCTCAAGCAATCCGCTCTTACAGAAAGCGAGCTGGATCCCTGCGGGCAGTGGGAGAGGAAGGACGAGGGGTCCGGGCTGGGGTCTCCTGGGGGGGGGGGTGCAGATGTTCTTATGCAGCGTGAAGCGCTGGGCTGCGTACCGATGCGTGCACTTTTCTGCGTGGGTGTTTGACTTCGGAAGAAGCATTAAAAAGAGCCCGGGGAGGACGAGGCGCTGGCTGCCTGCCCTGGGGCGCTGCGACCTGCAGGGAGCCCCAGCTCGGCTGCCCGGCGCCTCGGGAGGTTGCGCCCCGGGCAGGGCCGGGCGGCGGGTGCGGGACCGCAGGGCAGAGCCAGTGTCGCCGGCCTCCCGCGCCCGCCGCGGCCGGGTTCCCTGCGGGGCACTGACCGCTCCGGCCGGGGCCGCGCGCCCGCCGCCGCCCTCCCCGCGCCCGGGCCAGCGCGCCCCCTCACCGGTGGAAGGTGAGCTGCTTCCTGCGGCTGCTGTAGCGGTTGCAGCACTGCCGGGCCGCGCACGACTTCGGCATCTTGGGCCTGCCCCTAACAAAGATGGCGGCGCGGGGCCTGCGGGCAAGGGCGGGGGCGGGGCCTGCCCGGGCCAGAGCAGGAGGGGGACTTGCTGGGCTCGGGACAGGCGTCAGGCCAGTGACAGGCGGCCGGGTCAGTGGGGTCCCGGCCCCAACTCGCGCAGAATCGGCCCCTGGCTTCCCGGTTCTGGCCCGCCCAAGGCGCACACCTGCCCTTTCCGCAGCTGCTGAGTAGGTGTGGGCTCCCCCTGACGTCACGGAGGGAGTCCCGGCGCCGGGCCGGCGGAAGACACCGGTGACCTCAGCACGTGGGTGACACCCGCACACCTGTAGCCCAGGGACGCCGAAGGCCGAGGCACAGGACTGAGCTCGCATACCTCCCTGCTGCACCCCAAGTTCGAGGCCAGGCCGGACCACACAGCACCCGCCTAAAGCTGTCCCTCGGCCTTAGGGCCCCACAAGGGCAGAAAGGGAAGCTTGGGCCTGGCTCCTCAGAGCCCACAGCTTTCCCGGGCAGGAGCCCTCCAGGGGCTTCCGCTTCCGCTTCCGAGCAAGGTGCACGGGGCGAGGTCTTCCCCACCTGTCCACCGGCTTCTGCTCCACAGTCTTCCTTCCCGTGGCCCTGGCGTGGGAAAGGAGAGCACACACGCCTGAGGGCAGACCGGACCCTCAAAGTAGCAGTATTTTTATTTACAAAATGTACAGTTTCACAGAAACAGCTCGCTTATACGCATAAACTTTGTAATTACACAGAACCACGTAAACGATGGCGAGTGTCTGGCCTGGCTGAAGCCCGGAAGAGGGGCCAACCTCAGGGATAACAGCCACCCTCCGTCCGCCACCAACCTGGAGCCCCCAGACTCTGGGTCATGCCTAATTTGCATAAAGAAGCTGACCGAAGTGACCCAGCTCAACCCACCCCAAAACCAAGGTGCCCAGCACCAGACACAGGGACAGATGTGTGAAGAGGACAAAACCAAATCGGGACAGACTGAGATGAGTATGGAATGCGCTCCAGAGCACATAACCATCACCAGAGCTGGCAGTTCCGCTCTAAAATCACGCGGGCTCCCAAACGCACATTTAAAATCTCGTGGAGCTATAAAAAGGAAGCAACACACTTTGCAACTTTGGTTTTTCTAACAGTGCGGACTGGAGGACGGGCATTGTCATGGGCAGATATTTGGCAAACTCCTCCCCAACCTGCCCAGAGGTTCGCCCCAGGCAGAGGCCGGAGCTGTGTCTAAGCCAGCTGTCTCTCTACAGAATTCTCCTTCAGGATCTTCACAATAACTGAGTTTCACAAGCCTTTTCTCTCTACTTTCACACTTTAATAGAAGCAACAGGATTTTTAAAAGCTAAGACAGGTGACTGGACAAACGTGCAAGAAACCAGGCCAAGAAACAGGCCCTGCTGCAGGGGAAGTGGAAGAGAACCCAGGGGCCCATGGCGGGCAGACCCACGCTGCTGCAAACACAACACTTTCTGCGCCTGAAGAAACAGCGCTATGCATACACACCCATGACTATCAAACAGGCTTGAGAGTGAATCTGAACTGCTGAGGACCGGTGCCAATCTGCGGAAAACCGGCCTCCCCTTTGCCTCCAGCCCCACCCAGCCGAGCTGAGGCCCTGGGTCCTCCACAGCTGGCCTGGGGCCGCCTCCAGAGAACCCCCCACCTACTCACAGCAGTTCATATCAGAAGCAGGGCCAGAGCCCTAACCCTGGCCGTGCAGTAGCAGGCCAGACCAGGAAGGTTCTCCTGCCCCGCCCCGTTACTGCGGGACACCATCCACCATCCGAGTCCCAAGAACTGCCTAACTTCCTGTGCTACTGGAACAGGTGAGGGAAGAGACGAGAACTGAGCACTCCCGCTCTCCCAACAGCTGCCCGGGCCCCTGCCCACCCGTACACCAACTAGGGAAAGGGCGCCCAGCAAGAGATCGGCCAATACTTTTGGCTGTGTCGTGCAAAAAGACAGGTTTGTATGTCGTGCAAAACCGGAAACTGAGTTATGAACATGGGCCACCTTGACCCCCAACCAACCCCATTCCCAGAGAGGTGGCCACATCCTGTCCCTTTCAGCAAACAGGGAAACCAAAGAACTACCAGCTCACCCGCCACCCCCAACTCCACAGCAGCTCCTGGGACCCTCGGGTGCGGCCGAGGCAGGCGGAGCATGGACCACAGAGAAGGGGTGATTCGGACATCCACTGTGCAGACACTTAGGTGAGACTGACACGAAGAAGAAACAGACACATATGGCTGTTCGTCTGCAGGCTGGGGAGACCGGGTAGCTCCTCTCCCCAGCACTGCGGAAGCAGGATAACAGCTAGCACTGGCTCGGAAGAGTGGGAACGGCGAACAACGACAGTACAACTTCACGGGGACCGTGTACCCTCGCTGTCAGCTGAACAAAGCCACTGCACTTAGGTGTTCATCCACTGCCGCCGCCAGGAACACAGCTCTGGCAGCGGCCGGGGCTGACGAAGGCGTTCTGCTCCCTGGCTATGTACAGTTTCTACCTGGGACAGCCTGTCCTTTGCTTAGGCACCTGAATGAGAGATCTGCCCACACCGAGCTAAGAGTTCTGTGCTCAGCTGAGGGAGGGCCACAGAGCGCCGTCCCTTCTGTTCCCTTGCCCTCCCTTGCCCAGAGTCTCCTGCCAGCAACAGTCAGTCCAGAAACAGCTTGCGGGAGCCCATTCGGGAGCGGTTGGAACGGCGGATGTCAAACTTGGAGTCCCGGCACTTTTGGCAGACGAACACTTCCGGAACGTTGGACTTCCGGATCTTCGCACAGGACAGGTGAATCCAGGTGTGGCACTCGTTACACTCTATCATGGGACGGCCCGCAAATGGCTTCATGCAGAAGCAGGTGACTAGGTCCCAGGAATCGTCATCTACAAGAAAAGGAACACATGTGAGGAGGGGAAGCCAGCACTCCTGGAGCTGACCCAGCCCAGGTAACTCAGCAACTCTGAAAGTCGAGTGTACCGCGAAGGAGGCTACAATGTGGGGTGACCAGGTACCACCCACCTGTGGCCACTTACACGCACCCTCACACCCTTACAGCCTGTGCGCTGCAGAACCCAGCTGTCCCTACAGGGATGAACCCCTTCCTAATCAAGTCCCTGGCACCAGCTCATGCACCTTTCCCTCCCCCAGGCAGGGCCTGGCCGCTGATCCCAAGACAGGACCCTCAACAACCCCCTCCCATCCACCGGCAGCGGCATCTGCACCCCGCAGGGACCCTGACCTGAGTCCACCATAATGTCCTCATCGTTGCCAGTGCTGTCCTCGTCCCGGAACACCACCTGCTTCCCCTGCCGGACAATAGTCCGTTTGCCTTCAGGTTTTATTTCTTTGACCTGATCGGGTGACACAGTGGTGGCACAAGAGCCACTCGAGGGAGTGTCGGAGTCCCAGCCTGAGCAGGGCTCGCTGGGGGCTTGGGGCAGACCCTGCAGGGCGGGGCTCTCGGGGGTCTCAGAGTATGGGTCTGCAGCCTCCAGCTTCAGCACGCCCCCTCGGTAGGCCTCCTTCACCGGGACATCGCTGTCCCTTCGCTTCCTCTTCTTCTTCTTCTTCAGTTTATCTGTCTTCTTTCTGTCTAGCAGGAAGTTGCTGGGCTTTGCCCGCTGCAGGAGGGTGGGCTGCAGATGGCTAAAGCAGCGGTCGGACACTGGCAGGGGCACGGAGGACGCGATGTCGGTGAAACCTGCATCCCAGCCGTCACTATCAATAGTGCCCGCGGTGCTGTTGGCAGGGCTGGGGCTGCTCCTCAGAGGGAGCTCCTGAAAGGACCAGGCAGAGAACAGGTTCTGGTTACTCCAACCAGGCCATGACAAGAACCAGCCCCCAGCAGAGCTTCCCCAGCCCACCCCGCCAGGACCAGAACAGCAGGAACCACCCTCGAGGACCAGAGATTTAAGGCCACACAGGAGCAGAGGAGCCCTTGGCTCTGGCCTAGAGCCAGGACCCAGCGGCTGCTGTCAGCACCCAGGAAAGGGGCTGGGGAGGAGGTGTAGTAGCGTAACACCTTCTCAGCTCACGCAGGGAGCCCCGAGTTCCATCCCCAGCTCCCACATATATTTGGATTTTTTTTTTTTTTTGGTACCAGGGATCAAACTCGGGACCTTGCACTCGCAAGGCAGGCAGCGGAACCACTGAGCTAAATCCCCAGCCCCCCAGCTCCCACATATGAAAAATAATAGCCCAGCTGGGCATGGTGGTGCACACCTGTAATCCCAGCACTCTGGAGGCTGAGGCAGGAGAATTGCTGTAAGTTCAAGGACAGCCTGGGCTACACAGCAAGACCCTCTCTCAAGCCACAAAAGTAGCCACTTCTTTTCCCCTCACTGTAGTTTCTCCCCTTTCCTCTGTCCTCCCTAAAGATGTACTTTTCGTGTGTGTTTTTTGGAGACAGGCTCTTGCTATGTAGTTCAGGCTGACACTGAACTCTATGTAGGCCAGGCTGGCCTCAAACTCACCACAATCCTCCTGCCTCATCCTCTAGAGTGCCAGGATTACAGGCGTGCGCACTACCACACCTGACCTAAAGATATATATGTGGGGCTGGGGATTTAGCTCAGTGGTTTTGAAGCCTGCTACACAAGCTCAAGGAGCCAAGTTTGATCCCTGGTACCAAAAAAAAAAGAAGATATATATGTGTGTGTGTGTGTGCATATATATATATATATATATATTTTTTTTTTTTTTTTTTTGGGTACCAGGGATTGAACTCAGGTCCTTGCGCTTGTGAGGAGGCAGGCAGCTAAACCACTGAGCTAAATCCCTGCCCCCCCCCTTTTTTAAAGGTAAGTTTGTGGATTAAGTGAAGTTGAGAATTTCCTATTTAAAAAAATAAAAACTTGGAGATATCCCAAAATACTGCAAAATCGAAGTAGGTAATTACAGCCCCAAAGCAGCAAGCTAAACTCTGGTTCTTTGGGTCAGTCAAGCATGTTATTTGCAAACAGTAGCAACATTCTACATGGCACAAAGCGCACATTATCTACCTATATGACAAGTGGAAAGAAACCAATGCCATGATTTTGCTTCCTAAAAGCACTGGATTCTATTTGTAGCTTAGTATGATAGCAACAAGGCCTCTGAAAAGTTTGAGCCCCACAGCAGCTGACCACAGTCCTAACCATTTCTCAGAAAAAGAAAACTGTCCACTCACATGGGGTGCAGGGCACAAATCCCTGAAGATGCAGTGATGGGGTGCTCTCGACAACCAGGGGTCCCCAGTCCCTGGGCAAGGTAGCTCCCTTTCTTTTTTCATTTGTACCAGGGAACGAACTTGGGACCTTGGGCTTTTGAGGCAGGTGGCGGAACCACTGAGGTAAATCCCTGGCCCTAGGTAGCTCCCTTTCAGTGCCCAGATGTCCTCGTCTTTAAATTGGGATTTGAAAAGTAGCAGCTGTGGGCATGGTGGCACATGCCTGTGATCCCAGCACTCAGGAGGCTGAGCCAGGAGGATCACTGCAAGTTCGAGGCCAGGGTGGACTACAAAGAGTTCAAGGCCAGGCTGAACTATACAGCAAGATCCTGTCTCAATGCCAGGGATGTAGCTCAGTAGCAACGAGCATGCCTGACAATCTGGAGGTCCTGAATTCAATCCCCAGTACAAAAAAAAAAAAAAAGACCCTGTCTCAAAAAGACAAAAAGAAAAAAACCCACGTAGGCGCTACTTCCTATGGCTGTGAAGACCAAGAACAGTGCCAGCCACAGTACACACCCAGTAAACAGTGGTCATTGTGGACAACAGCTGTATATCAAACACATCATTGGCAAATAAATTCTGAAAACTTGCTCCATTATTGTACACAACCCCGCACCACCACCCCTACTGGGGATCCAACTTAGGACCTTGCTTGTCAGGCAGGCGCTGCACCAGTGAGCTAAATCTCAGGCCCAACCCTGCACTTTCCATCAGAGCTTCAGCTGCCCTCCATTCCTGAGGACCAGATTCCTGCTAGCCCCCAGGTCATCAGTCCAGCCCTCAGAGTCCTCAAGGGCCCGGAATTACCTCCTTCGGGTATGGGATGTAGCCAGCATAAGCCAAGACGAAAGTGCAGAACTTGTTGAAGTCCTCCACGGTCCTGCGCCTCTTGTAGCTGGGGGAGTACTCCTGTGATGGAGAGAAGGGGTCAGTGTGAAGGGAGGCTCCTGCCTGGGACAACAAACACCGCCGGAGCTGAGCTGTTACCATCAGCCACTCAAAGCCCAGACTGCTCCATTTACAGCCTAGAAACACGATAACCAAAGTTCAAGTCAAAAAATAACAGTTTTCAGAAAGTTGCAAGAGAAGTATTAGGATTTTGTGCCAAGAACACTGGGAAACTGGCGAGGAGATAAAAGGGTGCACAGAAGTCTGTCTACCTCTTGGAACTCATGAGGCATTTTCTGACCTTATCTACCGAACCCTGAATGCATATCAGGACTCTAATAACTACGTTTTTGCCAGATTTTCCACTTGGAAACTACCCTCAGCTACAGCTGTTAACCGTGGTATTTTAAATGATTTCAAAAATCGCTATGGGTCCTTGCTCTCCAGATCTAACTGCTGCCCAGCCGGGGCTGGTGAGGACCCTGTCTGTGGGCTCAGGTGGGCTCCCCATTCCCGCGAGTTGGGGTGCCAGGCCCAGAATGAACTAGGAAAGTTCCTGCCGCCTTAGGTGCACGTTTCAGATGTGCCGGGTTCCTGATCAGGAGTCCCTGGCCCCTTGGAAGTGGGAACACACGCCCAGGAAAGGGGTTCTCTCCCCGGGAGAAGGCGCCTCCGTGGCTCCGAGCAAGACAGCTGCGGGCCCGCTCCATCCCCGACTATTTACTGCGGCTTGCCCTAGGCACCTTATCCCCGCCGCCGCCCCCCCCCTCCCCGCCCCAGCCTCAACCTAGGCTCCCCGGTTCCGTACAGCAGCGCCCAGGCCGGCCAGGGAGAGAGGGGACGACAGGCTCGGGGTGGTCCCTCAGTGGAGGAGCGGGGAGAGCAGCGGGGCGCGTACAGAGGCCCCCCAAATTTTCCTCCAAAAACGCCACATTTTTCTAAAACACTCTCAACTTGCTCCCGACCGGCCACCTTTCCGAGCGCTTCCTGCGCGGACGCAAGGGCCGCACCCCGGCCTCAACTCGGGGACAACTTTAACTTCGCGGGGACCGCGCACAGTCGACGCCAGTCGAGGCGGCGCCCGGGAGGGAGGGGACCGTCCCAGGGAGGCAGATGGCCGCAGCCTCCGCCGCAGCCCGCCCCGCGCCGCCTGCCCGGGCCCGGAAGGTGCGGGGCCCACCTCGGGGTGGGGGCTGCGGGCCGCAGGCAGGATTTGGGGGTACCGGGGCTGGGGAGGCCCCACCAAAAGCCACGGGCGGCAGCGAACCCCGATGGCACCCGGCGCCGCCACCGACCGCTCCCCTCCCCCACCCGCCTGCCCGAGCTGCCGGACCCGCACCCAGACCCTGGCGGCCAGGGGAAGGGGGGGCCCGGGACCGAGGCCGATCCCCGGAAGGAGGGGGAGGGAGCGGGGGCGGAGCGAGTAAAGCCTGAGGGTGGGAGGCGAGGTTCTGCGGGCGCGCTCGCGGGGGCTGGGGCGACACTGGCTGCCCGGGGGCTGGGGGACCCCAAGGACAAGGCCCCGAGAGCCAGAGGGGGCGGGGGCCGGGCGGGCGTGCGCGGAGCCAGGGGGCGGGGCGCGGCCCGCGCCGGAGCCGGAGCCCGGAGCCGGGAGCCGGAGCCGGAGCCGGAGCCGGGGTGGGGGCGGCGGGCCGAGCGGCGCCGAACGGGTCCGGGGGGCCCAAGCCCAGGGCTCGGGGGACCCCGAGAGGGGAGCAGGAGAGGGCGGCGGGCGGGTCGTGTCCGGGGCCAGGGGCTGGGGAGGCGGCGGCAGCCGGCGCGGGGGGCGGGGACGCCCCCAGTCCCGGGGCGACGCGGGGCGGGAGAGGGGCGTCCGCGGGCGGGTGGGCGCGGCGCCCCGGGGAAGAGATCCGGCAGGGCCGGCGGGCGGGGGACTCGGCGGGGCCCGGGCGGGGGCTGGGCCCGGGGAGCGGCGAGGCGGAGCGGGGGAGGGGGCGGCCGCCCGGGGGACGCGGGGGTCCAGTTGGCGAGGCCGGGCGACCGGGGCGCAGCTCGCACTCACCTCCGGATGGAAGGCGGCGGCGCAGGAGTCGGAGTCCATGGTCCGAGCGGGGGACGGCGGCCACGGGAGTCCCGGGCCGGGCTGCGGGCGAGGGGCCGCTCTGGACCGGAGGCTCCGGCGGCCGTGTGGGGCGAGGGCGGACCCGGGAGGGGTCGCCTCGGCTTAAGGTGACGAGGGACTCGGTTTGTCGCGTTGGCGCTCGGTGCTCCGGGACTGGCGGCTCTACAGCCGAGCCGAGTGAGCGATGTAGCTCCCGCGGCTGGCGCGGCGAAGAGGCGGGAGCGGCTCTGCGGGAGACGACGGCGGCGGCGGCGGCGGCGGCGGCGGCGGCGGCGAGCGGGAACCCGACCGGCTCCCCGACCTGACGCCCAGTTCGGCTCGTGTCTCGGGAGGGAGGGCGGGAGCGCCGCGAGCGCTGTCGGGAGGTGTAGTCCGGGGCGTCCGGCCCCCGTGGTTAGGGGCGTGGTGTGGGTGGCGCGGGGAGTTCTGGTAGTTGTAGTCCTTGACCAACCGCCACAGCACAGAGAACCAGTCACAGGACTCCAAGCCCCAAGGGGCTTTACGGCGGTCGCGGGAGCGGAGGCGGGGCCTCGTGGACGCGAGCCCGCCGGAACGGGGGAGGTGCGGGGGCTCGCTTCTGCGCGGCCGTGGGGGAGGGGCGGTGCCTCAGCTTTGGCGCGCGTCTAGGCGGTGGGGAGCGGGGCGGGGCCTCGGGGGTGGGGGCGGCTGCCCCTTTTCTCCGGCTCGGCTTGGGGTGCACCCTTTGTGGGGCCGGGGTCCCCGCCGCGCGGCCGAGAGTGGGAGCGGTTCACTGATGTCCCCCAGGGCGGAGCGCGCTTACTCGCGGCCGCAGGTTCTCTGCCGGGTCCGTGGCAACGGCGAGCTAGGCAGCCGGGCCCCCTACGGGAGCGGGCTGGGCTCCGTGAAAGGCCGGAGCGCTCCTGCCTCCGTGCTCGGCGCTTTGTGTGCGTGACGCTGGGAAACTAGGCTAGGCCTTCGCGCAGACCTGCATCTCCAGCTCTTTTGTGTTTTTTTATTTTGAGACCGTCTTGCTAACTCACTAGCTCGCCCAGGCTGGCGATCCTCCTGCCTCAGCCTCCCTAGTTCTGGGATTACTGGCGTTCCCCGACCGCGGGCGGCTGTATCGGCGCCTTAAAGCTGCCGATCCACGCTCGCTTGTGTTCCCCCTCGCGTCTCGGACCGCCCGTGGGTTCTGCTGCGCGTCCTGAGGCTGGGCCCCCCCGGAGACCGCGTACTGTGTGCGCGACGGTGGGTACCGGTGTGGCCCGCGCTGTGTAGGCGGAGTGGGCGGTGTTGGGGAACCGGACCGCCGGGTGCTTTCCAACTTTGGAGGTTGAAGATTGATTCTTAGCCCGTTGCCTTGATGAGTGGCCTAAAGGAGGCCTGACATTAACACTGCAATCGTGTGGAAGGAAAAATGTCTACAAAATGCAGATGATTTCCCTGTCTCACGAAAACAAACAACCGCAGATGATTCAATAATATCATATTTAGTAGTTTCAGCGACGAAAGCATTTAAAAGGGAGCCACCAAAAACTGTAAATTCAGATCTGAAACGACTCCTCAGCATCCTGGAAGCCATGGGTTTGGGAGGAAGGTGAGGCTACGCCAGTTAGCACTGCTAGTTGGGTGCTTAGGGTAACTGAGATGGAAACTGTAGTGATTAGGAAACTAGATTTATCTTAGAAAAACTTATCAAGGCAGGCGTAGTGGTTGGTACACACATGTGGTCCCAGCACTCAGAGGCAGAGGCAGGAGGATCGAAAATTCCACCCCAGCCTAGGCGGTTTCGGACTTGCTGTGGAGTCCCTGTCTCAAAATGTGAAAGGGGGGGAAGGCCTGGAGATGTAGCTCGGGACCATAAAATTTATAGCATAGTGCTTTGCTCAATAAATAGTTGTTTTATTATTTGTGCAATATCACAACCCTATAGAAGGCTCCCCCAGGTGATAAATTGAGGTGCTTTATGAGATAATAGCCAGATAAAACTACTAAGATAAAAACAGGTGGGCTCAGCCTGTCTGGACTTCATTAACAACTTCTTGAGCTGTCACACGTTGTGACTTAACCACAGACTTAAGAATGTTTCCCTTTTTTTGGTACCGGGGATCAAACTCATGACCTTGTGCTTGCCAGGCAGGGGCCGGCACCACTGAGCAACATCCCCAGCCAGACTTAGAATGTTATCTGATATCCCTGGCCTGGGCAGCTGTCCTGGTGTGTCCAGGTGCCCGTGTCCAGGCTCATCCTAAGCAACTTGTTTTGCTTGAATGAAAAACTGGCTTTGAAGCCTGGCATGGTGGTGCACACCTGTAATCTTAGCACTTGGGAGGCTGAGGCAGGAGGATTGTCATGAGTTTGAGGCCAGCCTGAGCTACATAGCAAGACCCTGTCTCAAAAAAAAAAAAAAAAAAAGTAGCTTAGGGGTACAAAACTTGCCCTGGGTTTGAGCCCACACCAGAAAAAAATAAAGTGGGCACTCCTACATAGCACAGTAGTGTTCAATAATATTTTTTTTGTAACACCAAGGATTGAGCCCAGGGTCTCAACACTCTGTCTTCAGTAAACAGTAATTCTTACTACTTGGATATAACCAATACTGACTGTGATTTTTTTTGGGGGGGGGTATCGGGACTTGAACTCAGGACCTTGTGCTTTCGAGGCAGGCACCGTGCCACTGAGCTAAATCCCTGTCCCTGACTGATTTTTTTTGTCCCCCTTCCTGGCGCTCCAATGTCAGGAAAGGGCCTTTTTTTATTTTGTTTTTTGTGGATATCTGTTCTTGCAGTACTGGGGATTGAACCCAGGACCTTTACTCTGAGCTACACCACCAGCCCTTTTTCCATCCCTTGTTTTGTTTTGTTTCTTGTTTTATTTTATTATTGTTTTGTTTTGTTTTTTATTATTTTAAAATAGTCTAAATTTCCCAGGCTAGGGTCAGTCTGGGAATCATCCAGCCTCAGCCTCCCAGAGTGCTGGGATTATAAGTGTGTTTCGCCAGCAGGAAAGGCCTTTTTTGTCTCACCTTCAACTTCTCTTAGAAATTTAAACCCTTTGGAAGAAGTATGGCTGTTACTAATTTCTTTTGTGTGTGTGTGTGTTTTGTAACAAGGTCTTGCTATGTGGTTCAGGCTAACCTTGAACTCACTGTGTAGCCCAAGCTGTCCTTGAACTTGCAGCAATTCTCCTGCCTCAGCCTCCTAAGTGCTTAGATCACAGGCATGTGCCACCATGCCCTTGGGTTTTTTTTGTTTTGTTTTGTTTTGTTTTTTGGTATGGGGGAATCAAACTTGGGTCCTTGCGCTTGCGCAGCAGGCAGCAAAACCACTGAGCTAAATCCCTGGCCTTCTTGGGTGTTATTAATTACCATCAAAAGACATAGAGGGAGGGTTGGGAAAGGGATGTAAAAAGAATTAAGATGTGTATGAGGCAGGAGGATTGCCGTGAGTTCAAAGTGGGCCTGAACTGTATAGTGAGACCCTGTCTCAAAAAAAAAAAAATGGAAGATGTGTTATGTACATGCACCAATTCTCCAGGATAAATGCAATCATTATGTGCCGCAAACGTATAATAAAAAATATTTACTATCGCTTTCCTAGACTGAAAAAAAGAAAACTATTACACCAGTCATTAGCTGGAAGTTTTGGTATACACTTGATCCCAGGATTCTGGGAGGCTGAGTCAGGAGGATTGCATGTTCAAGCCTAACCTGAGCAACTTAACAACTTAATGAGACCCTGTCTCAACTTCTTTTTTTTTTTTTTGGTACTGGGGATCGAACTCAAGTCTTTGCACTTGCAAGGCAGGCAGTGAAACCACTGAGCTAAATCCCCAGCCCTTAGTTTATTTTATTTTGGTACCGGGGATCGAACTCAGGACCTTGCGCTTTCGAGGCAGGCGCTGGAACCACTGAGCTAAATCCCCAGCCCTTAGTTTATTTTATTTTGGTACCGGGGATCGAACTCAGGACCTTGCGCTTTCGAGGCAGGCGCTGGAACCACTGAGCTAAATCCCCGGCCCCCTTATTTTTTTTCTTTTTTCTTTTTTTTGGTACTGGGGATCAAACTCAGGACCTTGCACTTATGAGGCAGGCATGGTGCCTGCCACTGAGTTAAATCCCTGGCCTTTTATTTTGTATTTTTATTGCCTTTTGGAGACAAGAGTCTTGCTGTGTAGTCCAAGCTGGCCTTGAACTCACAGTGATCCTCCTGCCTCAGCCTCCTGAGTGCTGGGATTACAGGCATACGAAACCATGCTTGGCTTCAATTTTTTAAAAATGGCTGGCAGTGTAGCTTAATATGAAGGCCCTGGATTCAATCCCCAGTACCACAAAATAAATAACATGAGTCATCACCCAAACTCAGTAGTGTAGTGCATAGCTGAGGAGTGATAAAGTCGGTTTTCTGTACCTGAGAAGCCTGTTCCCTATCTAGTCTGTTTCTCAGGTGTTCTGTACTGCTCACCTCCAGGGGGAGGATCAAGAGTCCCTGAGTAATTAAGAGCATTAGCCAGGTCCTTGGATTCTGAGTCTTTGTTTTCTTCTTTAAAAAAAAAATTATACCTGCTGCTGAATGCTAATTCTGAGAATGATTGTAATTGCTTAGGAAAGAGAAGGAGAAAGGCCAACAGCAGCACAGGTTGTGACAAGTTGAAAATACTGAGAATACCATGGTTTCCCAGTAAGTAACTTGAGAATGTAGTTATTTTAATGGAGTTACCAAATATAGCTTCACCTTCCTAAATCTCACTGGCTACACTGTGTGTTCATTTGGGGGAACATTCAAGAAAGCTTTCTGCTTCCCTTTTTAAACCCTGAGCTTGCATGTGGATGTGGGTATGGCCAAGTTTACTATTCCCAGAATAATTTCCTACTGTTTCTGCTAAAATTCTGGGTACATTCTTGGGTTGGGGATCTAGATCAATGGCGGGGCACCTACTTACCATGCAGGAGGCCCTGGGTTCATTCGTTCTTTTTTTTTTCTTTCTTTTTGGTACCGGAGATTGAACTCAGGACCTTGGGCTTTTGAGGCAGGTGGTGGATCTTTCTTTCTTCCTTTCTTTTTGTTTTGTTTTGCTGGTTTTTTTGAAACAGGGTCTCAAAATGTAGTCCAGGCCGGCCTCAAACTCACTAGCAGTCCCTGTGATCCTCCTGCCTCAGCCTCCCTAGTGCTGGTGTTACAGGTGTGCACCACCACACCTGGCTACTGGACTACCTGGAGTCAATCATTTCTTGACTCTTGGATTTTCACATGGAGGGGAATATAACCAGCCCTACACAGAGAAGTAAATTTCTTGGGTTCTGCTTTCTGCTAGGATATAAAAAAAAGCAAATACAGATTAAATGCTTTTACTTACAGTATCTTATTTCCATATATAAATATTGTTAAAGAATACTTCAAACTGAGCATTGTGGTGTACACCTGTAAACCCAGCATTCCTGGAGGCTGAGGCAGCAACTTAGTGAGACTGTCTCAGAATCAAAATGGGTAAGGAACAGCTGGGGATGTAGGTCCATGCAGAGGCTCTGGGTTCAGGCTTCACTGCCACTGTCCTGGTTACTTTTCTCGTGGCTGAGACAAAATACCCAACACGCAGTGTTAAACAGGGAAAGGTTTATTTGGCTCACAGTGTGTAGAGGTCTCAGTCCATAATCAGCTGGATCCAAGGCTGGTCGGCTTCGAAGAGGAGAAACAGTTCATGGCGCCCACAAGGTAGCAAAGGTAACAGCGGGAGAAGACAAACCTCTTCTGCCCCTTCTATTTTATCCAGGCTGTTTAGGGCGGGCAGCACTCACGCCCTTAATCCTAGTGCCCTTGAGCTAGCACTGCACCACGGATCAATCCCAGCATCACACTCTAGATGCAGCCTCCTCTGAAAGAGCCCCACCTGTGACCGAATAAGGCTTTGGGGGGGGACAGCTAGACACAGCTGGAACAGCCACCAAGAAAAATGAATAAAATCATTCCATACTGTAAACACACTACTAAAGAAATTTAAATATAATAAAGAAAAAGTGCTGCAACATTTTTTAAAGAAAAAAGATGACACACAAGTACATTATTAGCAGAGTTTAGGAGGCCTAAAATCAGAAGAAGAAAAAAATCAGTGCATAGTAGGAAAAGCACGGTTGCTTCTGATTCTCCCAGTGCTAAGTGAAGTTTCCTAAATGTTCTCAAAGAAAGATAAGCCCCAGCAGGCGTGGTGGCACAATCCTGTAATCCCAGAACTCAGGAGGCTGAGTGAGGCAGGAAGACCACAAGTTCAAGGCCAGCCTGGGATACATAGGGGGATTCAGCTCAGTGGCACCACCAAGCCTGCCTGGAAAGCACAAGGTTGAGAGTTCAATCCCTGGTATAAACAAACACAACAACAAAACATACAGGTTTCAGTCTCCTCCTGTGGCTGGGAAAGGCAGACCCACTTCTCCATCGGAGTGCCTAGGGTGTAGAAGACTGTCCTCCCCCCTGGGGACTGGAGCCTGTGACCAGCTCCCCTCCAGAAAGCAGCCTGACTTCGGGGCCGCAGTTTCAATGGTCCCTGTAAGTCGCAGCCTGCATGGCAGGGACTTTACATGGCTCTCCTGTTTCAACAAAGGCAAAGACAACCTCCACAACGAAATCCACATCACCCTGGACACACTCAGCCATTTGAAGAATTAAAAAATAAACTGGGGGGATACCAACGATTGAATCCGGGGGCTCTACCACTGAACTCCATCCCCAGGGCTTCTTACTATTTAAGACAAGAGCTCTTTAAATTGCCCTCCCCATCGGCCTAGAATCTGTACCCCTCCTGCCTCAACCTCTGGAGTCGCTAGCATCCAGGTGTGTGCCACTGTATCCTTGTGACATTTTTCATAGGTGGTTGTACAAGAGTTGTCATTTTTTCAATGTAGCTTTGACACCTAGGGCAACCAGTCCTGCTGTAGGGATAAACGACTTCAAGGAAAAAGAGTAAGTCCAAGATACTTTCCTCTCATGTTCTATGACCAGTTGTTTAAATATATATCTCGTGTTGGGGCCAGGGATTTAGCTCAGTGGTTTCAGTGCCTGCTGCAAGGACCGGAGTTGGATCCCGGGTACCAAAAAATCTAACTATATATATAAAATGTATATATATCGTGTAAAATGAGGAAAAAAGGTAAAAATACACATTTTTTAAAATACAGAGAGGGCTGAGGATGTAGTTCAGTGGCACCACACCTGCCTTGCAAGCACAAGGTCCTGAGTTTGATCCCCAGTACCAAAAAAAAAAAATTCAGAAAGGATCCCAGCATGGTAATGCATGCCTATAATCCCAGCACTCTGGGAGGCTGAGGCAGGAGGATCAAAAATTTCAATTGCCCAAACTGGGCAACTAATGACATAAAAACCCTGTCTCAAAAAAGGGGTGGGGATTTAGCTCAGTGGTTCTGGTGCCTAGCCTCACAAATTGAAAGGTCCTGAGTTTGATCCCCAGTACCAAAAAAAAGAAATGGGTGGGGCTATAGCTCAGAAGCAAAGGCCTTGCATTCCACCTCAGTTTTTTAGGGAAAATCTCAATCACCTCTTGTCCTGTCTGCCTAAAATCAGAATTCAAATACCCAAATTAAAATGCCAGGTATGGTGGCTCAGGCCTGTAATCCCAACACTTTTGAGGTTGAGGTAGGAGGATTGTCCCACGAGTTGAGACCAGCCTGGGCTACATGAAGAGACCCTGCCTCAACAAACAAAAACACAGGGGCCAGGGATTTAGCTCAGTGGTTCTGCCACCTGCCCTGCAAGCGCAAGGACCTGAGTTCAATCCCTGGTACAAAAAAAAAAAAAAAAGAAAAGAACAAACAAAAACACAAAAGTACCCAAATTAAGTGATCAGAACATTATTTGTTAAATCATATTATCATAAGCAAGTTACTTAGGGAAAGTTTACCTTAGAAGAGGTGAACTTCTAGAATTTTCATGACAAATGTAATTGATAAACATTTTCCCACAAACTATAGTTTGGCGGTTTTAACATCTTCCTCACCAAACAGTTTCTACCACACCAAGGTGTTGGATGACCCAGGAGTTTAAATCACCTTAGTTAATATGGTTTGGTTGTAATTTGCTCTAATTTGGCCTGGAAGGATGATTAAGTCCCATGGAATTTCTCACAGTCCCATGTTCAACTCACAAGGCTGGTGAGTTCAAATAGCCTGGGGTGAGTGGGCACTCAGAACTCCAAACAGTTGACAGGTCTAATTCTGTGCCTTTCTATTCTCGCCTCATTCCTTTTCAGACTTAGCCATAGGCACGGTGCTTTCAAAGGAGCCCCCTCAGGTCGGGGTATCAATAATGTGTTACTCAGGTATGGAACCTCAGGCCCACACCACTAAGCCCTAGTGCCCACCCTGAATTCTGATTTGCATTTTGACCTTTTCTGTCTTTTCTTTTTTTCTTTGTTTTGCTTATCAGTACTGGAGATTGAACTCAGAGGTGTTTTACCACTGAGCTACATCCCTTCCCCATTTGGAATATTTTGAGACAGGATCTCTAAATTGCCCAGGCTAGCCTCGAACATGTGATCTCCCTGTCTCAGCCATGGGAGTAGCTGGGCTCAAGGCATAAGCCACCCGACCCAACCTATTGTTTGTTTCAATACACTGGGGTATGTGTATGTATAAACGTTTAGTACAGAGACAAAATGCAGGCAGGCAGGCAAAAACAGAACCTAACTCCCTAGCCAGGTGCAGTGGCACAGGTGTGTATTCCCAGTGCCCAGGGAGGCTGAGTCAGGAGGATCACAAATTCCAGTCCTGCTTGGCAATTTATGGAGACTTTTGTCTCAAAATTAAAAAGGAGTCCAGGCTGGGGATCCTGGGGCTATCCTATAATCCCAGCCTTTAGCGGGTAAGGCAGGAGGGTTGTTACAAGTTTAAGGCCAGATTAAACTACACAGAGAGAGACTGTCTCAAAAACAACAAATAATAATAAGTTTTCTTAAAGAGCTGGGAATATAGCTCAGTGGTAGAGTTTGAGTTCAAGCCCCAGTACTGGGGGGGGAAAAAAGACCCATACAGTTTGAAAAAAAAGGTTAACCTCACAACTTTTTTTGCTAGGCATATGATCACAAAGCAAATGAACATCTCTCCTTTTGGGTAATTAACTTCATCTTTATTCTTATCAGTATTATTATTCTTTAAATCTGCATAATTAGGTTGACAAAATGTTCAAATAACCCCTGGTGTCAGGAATGCGAAAACAAAACCACAGCCTGATGCCAGGTGTCCCAGGTACTCTGTAGGCTGAGGCAGGAGGATCACTTGAGCCCAGAAGTTTGAGACCAGTCTGGGCAAAAAGAGCTTTTTGTCTGAAAAACAAAACAAACAGGAAGGAAGGGAAAAAAACTCTATTCGATTGATTCGCAGCTATAGGAACATTAGTCATTGAAATACTGGGCCTAGTGCAAGGTGAAGAAGGGATCCGGAGGGACAGAGAGGCTCTTTCCTAAGCACCCCACTTCCGGGCTGCAGGGGCTGGGTCACAAAGCCCGTTCGCGTTCACTATTGGCCGGGCTCCCGGGCAGGAATGCGGGGCAGGCAGACGCCGCGCGAACCGTCCTTCTATGGGCAACAGGCCGCCTCGGGGTACCTGCACGTGTTCCCGGTTAGGCCCCGCCACCCGAGCTGCCCCTGAAATGGGGACCAGATGCATTCGCAGGGCAGAAGGACGCCAGGTCCCCTGCTCTCTTTCAGAGATGGTATAAAAACAAAATGTCTCCTCCGAGGCTGTGGCCGACCCAGCCGGAACCCAGGAGGACAAGGGGCTGCAGGGGTCGGGCTGGCCCCGGGCACACGTGGGCAGCCCTGCATTCACCAAGGACCCGGGCGGGGAGGCCTGGAGGTGAATCCGAGCCCCCCGAGCCCCCCCCGACACTGCACTGCCAAAGCCCACCCTGAACTAGACGCTGCGCTTCCGAGGAGGGGCCGCAACTCCCCGCAGCGAGCTGAGAGCGCAGTGCAACCCCGGGACTCGGGTGGGGCGCCCCCTTCCCCCGCACGCCCTCCGGGGCTGTGGCTGTCTCCGGGTCGCTCTGACCTTGCGCCGTCCCTGAGCCCCGCAGCTGGCCCGGCCTGGGCAGGGAGGCTCGGGAGGTGCGAGGAGCCGGCTCGGTAAGGAGCCGCCTAGACTTGCCGAGCTGGTGCTCAGTGTGAAACGCGGAGAGGACCACGGGCCGCATTCCTGGAAGCCCGCCCCGGGCTGCTTACGAACCCCGTCCCCGAAAGTCTCTAGACGCGGTGCTTCGGTCCCGAGTTGCACGATTCCCATCCTCTGAAATCTGTCCCTCTAGGGGCTAAGATGCAACCCGGAGCTGGGTGGTCCCGGAGCCCGCACTGGCCGCCCGCCATCCTGCGCTCGGCGTGGGCGACTGGCGCCCCGAAGCCCTGAGCGGGCGGACGTGGACCGACACAGGCGGCGGTGACTCAGCCCGAGGTTCGCCGGTGCCGCCGCCGCCGCCGCCGCCGCCGCCGCCGCCGCGGAGGGGACACTGGGGCGCGGGGGCGGTGCCGGAAACTCCCCGCCCCCGAGGCCGGGGGCTCGCCCGGAGGTACTTAAGGCGGCCGTGCCCGCGCGCCGCGGCGTCTTCCAGCCCCACGCCCGCGGCGCCATGGAGCGGCCGGCCCCCCTGGCGGTGCTGCCCTTCTCGGACCCCGCGCACGCCCTGAGCCTGCTGCGCGGCCTGAGCCAGCTCCGCGCCGAGCGCAAGTTCCTGGACGTGACGCTGGAGGCGGCGGGCGGGCGCGACTTCCCCGCGCACCGCGCCGTGCTGGCCGCCGCCAGCCCCTACTTCCGCGCCATGTTCGCCGGGCAGCTGCGCGAGAGCCGCGCCGAGCGGGTGCGCCTGCACGGGGTGCCTCCTGACATGCTGCAGCTGCTGCTGGACTTCAGCTACACGGGCCGCGTGGCCGTGAGCGGCGACAACGCTGAGCCGCTGCTGCGCGCCGCCGACCTGCTGCAGTTCCCCGCCGTGAAGGAGGCGTGCGGCGCCTTCCTGCAGCAGCAGCTCGACCTGGCCAATTGCCTGGATATGCAGGACTTCGCCGAGGCCTTCAGCTGCGCGGGGCTGGCGAGCGCGGCGCAGCGCTTCATCCTGCGCCACGTGGGCGAGCTGGGCGCCGAGCAGCTCGAGCGGCTGCCGCTCGGGCGCCTCCTGCGCTACCTGCGCGACGATGGGCTGTGCGTGCCCAAGGAGGAGGCCGCCTACCAGCTGGCGCTGCGCTGGGTGCGCGCCGACCCGCCGCGCCGCGCCGCGCACTGGCCGCAGCTGCTGGAGGCCGTGCGCCTGCCCTTCGTGCGCCGCTTCTACCTGCTGGCGCACGTGGAGGCCGAGCCGCTCGTGGCCCGCTGTCCGCCGTGCCTGCGGCTGCTGCGCGAGGCGCGCGACTTCCAGGCGGCGCGCTACGACCGCCACGACCAGGGGCCGTGTCCCCGCATGCGCCCGCGCCCTTCCACCGGCCTCGCCGAGATTCTCGTGCTGGTGGGCGGCTGCGACCAGGACTGCGACGAGCTGGTCACCGTCGACTGCTACAACCCGCAGACGGGCCAGTGGCGCTACCTGGCCGAGTTCCCGGATCATCTGGGCGGGGGGTATAGCATCGTGGCGCTGGGCAACGACATCTACGTGACAGGTGAGTTCGCCCGGCTGAGGCTGTCTCGGGGAGCCCAGTGCCTTCACAGAAGAAACCCGCAGAACTGGAATCAGCGGACCCGAGCCCAAGCCAGGGTTCTCTGGGGCCTCTGGCCTGGAAGAAGGGCCCCTTGTGTGTACAGACAAGCAGCTGCTTGTGGCTCCCCGAGCTCTGGCTGGGCCGACTCCCTGCCAGGGAAGGGCCTCTCCCTGTTCTGTTGGAAGAGACCGGACATTCACCCACACAATGAGTGCTTTCTTTCTTCCTCCCCAGAGGAATGCACGGATAGGCCTGAGGCTCACGCCTGGTGAGGCAGCCGTTCCTCCCCAGCCTGAGCATTTCCCCCTCCCTGCTGAGCCCCCGGGGCCTCCTGACTCATTGGCTTTGTCACACGCCACAAGATTCCTAGGGCCTTGCACCTAGCCTGTCTGTACTCTGTCACGTGGTGTTTAGGCTGAGCCCTGCCACTGTAAACATGGTCACGTGTTGGGACGTTTTCTTCCAGTTGCCCGGTCCAAGCCCCAAAACACTGCCGAGTCATGGTGGGCGGGTCCCAGACCAGCCGGTGCTGGGCTTCTCCCGCATTTTTACTGAGACAGAATCCTGACCAGACAGGAGGCCACCCTCTGTGGCGAGCAGGGGCGGTCTCTGGACTACTATATAAGGCAAGAACAGCAGGGCGCAGGCATGGCGGCGTTATCGGGAGAGGCTCAGGCAGGGTTATCGGGCAGTGGCTGTGCCCAGCCTGGGACGTTCAGGAGACACAGGACAGTGTTCGGCGCAGCTGTGGAGCTGACGGGCACGCATCCCAGGGACATCCTCGTCTCAGGCCGACAGCTTCGTGCCCCGCAGCCGTGTCCAGCCTTCTGCTGGAATCTGACAGTCTGTCCCTCTTGACAAAGAGAGGTGGGATCTATGTTTGAGGACCGTGTCCTCCCCTGCCACCCCACTGCACCCATCTCCTCCAGAGCCTCCCTCCCGGAACTGGCCAGACCTGCCTGGCTTCCCTATACCCTTATGTAAATGTCACAGCTGCACAGCTAATCCCGTGGGCTTAGGCAGGTGGCTTGCACATTCCATTCAGCTGCCTGTGGGGAATTTCCTGGGGCCGAGAGGCAGGCTTCAGCTGCTTTCACGGCTCCATGTGGAAGGAAGGAGGCCCCAGAGTCATGGGTGTTAAAAGACCTTTGTCATCTGCCTCTAAAAGCTCGGGGCTGTGAGGCAGACAGAACGTCTGCTCTGCCCTGTGGCACCAGCGGTGGAGGCCAAAGGATGCAGCCCGTGGGAATCCGGAGTCCAGTCTCGCTGGGGGTGGGCATCTAGGGCCTTCATAGACGGTTTAATTTAGGATGACAGCTGGCATGGCGGCGCATATCCAGAATCCTGGTACTCTGGGAGACTGAGACAGGAGGTAGGAGAGGATAGGAAATTAGAGCCCAGCCTGGGCAGCTTGGTGATTTATTTAGCAAGACCCTGTCTCAAAAAGTTTTATTTATTTATTTATTTATTTATTTATTTATTTATTTTTGGTACCAGGGATCACACTCGGGAACCTGGCACTTTCAAGGCAGGCGGCGGAACCAGAGCTAAATCCCCAGCACTCAAAAAATTTTCAAAGGGCTAAAAGTCCTTTTATTGGCATAGACATATGGACTGAAGAGTGTTCCACAGACTGGTACAGCTCTGTGAGTTTTGGTTTTCATTTTTAAGTAAAATATGCTCCTGTGACCTACTCTGAATTGAGACTAGTAAGCTGAAGTGCCCTGCAGTCATAGTGTGACTGTCCCAGCTCCGCCTTTCAGCATGGACTTCCTCCTCCGGTCCCCACACAGCCTTGGTCACCGGGGACCAGGAACCCTCGAATTTAGTGAACTCAAGGCTGGACGGCCTGGTCCGTTATTTAGAAGTGTGCCCAGGGGCCCATTTGGTGGTGTGCTCCTGGGGGCAGTGGCTGGCGTGTGTGTGTGTCATCGTGGGACTTCTGGCCTAGGTTTGGGGAGGTGAGGTTTTGGGTGAAGCCCGTGAGGTTCATTCCTCCCGGGGGAGCAGCCCCGGTGGAAGCTCAGGGTGGCACTGGCCGAGGGCTGACCGCTGCCCCTTGCCTGCCCATCCCGCAGGCGGGTCCGATGGCTCCCGGCTCTACGACTGTGTGTGGAGGTACAACTCGAGCGTGAACGAGTGGACAGAGGTGGCGCCCATGCTGAAGGCTCGTGAATACCACAGCTCTTCAGTGCTAGATGGGCTACTGTACGTGGTGGCCGCGGACAGCACAGAGCGCTACGACCACACCACCGACTCCTGGGAGGCGCTGCGGCCCATGACCTACCCCATGGACAACTGCTCCACCACCGCGTGCCGCAGCCGCCTCTACGCCATCGGGTCCCTGCCTGGCAAGGAGACCATGGTGATGCAGTGCTACGACCCGGACACTGACCTGTGGTCACTGGTGGACTGTGGACAGCTCCCGCCCTGGTCCTTTGCTCCCAAGACAGTGACGCTAAATGGACTCATGTACTTCGTCAGGTGAGTCTGCAGGGCCCGCCTGAGGTGCTGTGTCTGTGGTATTCAGGTTTTTTGTGTTGTTTTCTGGGACAGGGTTTCACTGTGCAGTTCCAGCTGGCCTTGAACTCAAGGCAGTCCTCCCCAAGTGCTGGGGTCACAGGGGTGGACCACCACGCCTGGCATGGCATCGCTGTTCTCCCCATTTCACAGATGAGGAAACTGAGCCAAGCCAGCCTCAGAGGCTAGGGCTCTCCGGCTGCAGGGTGCCTGTTTATTCCACAGAGGAGTTTTCGTGGGCTTCCAGGATTTGTCAGTCAAGCGATCCCAAGGGTGATGGAGGGAGAGCAGCCCCTGGGCCTGTGTATTAATTACCCCAAGTTACAAAACAGCCCTAGCTGACCTGGCGGTCTGGATGCCCCGCCTGCTGGTTCGAGGGCATCCAGAGGGTGCCGGGTGCCCCTGGCTCTGCACACATGTATGTATGTGCTTACATGTACACGTATGTGTATCCACGGCCCCCTCCCTACCCGGAGGCGGGAGCAGGAGGGAAGGAGGGGTGTGACCGACAGTCCCTTCTGTCCTTCTGGCTTAGTCTTTGAACAAGGAGCCCCCAAGTATGTGTGTCCTTTGCTTTGGGACCCATGACCTCTCACCCTGAGCCAGACTGGCCCTTGTCTGCCCCACCCCCAAGACTCCTGGGTGAGCACCCAAGGGAACAGAGGTGTCATTGCTCGGCATGCATGAAGGCCTGGCACCACGGTGTGCCAGGAGCCCAGGGTCTGCTCCGAGGGAGCCTGGAGGCCCAGCCACCCCCGCCCGCACCCTCCCCCTCCCAGAGGTGTCTTAGAGACAGCTATAAATACCACTTCTAGTCCTGAGGGCCCTGCTGAGCCCCGCCCGCTGGCCCCTTAGGGTGGGCAGCGTGGCCTCGGGCAGGTGGAGGAGATGGCTGCAGGAAGGCGGGGAACCCGAGTGGGGCAGGGGCTGGCCGTGCTGGAGTATTGCTCCCACCGATGTCCTGTTCTCTTTGGCTGTTCCTGAGCCACAGGCCTCCTGCCCCACTCTCAGGGACCAGCTGTCCCCTGGGGCTGCCGTCCTGGGCGCCTCCCCTGGCTGGGCCCCACGGAGGGACCTGGGCACCCTGGCCAGCCCATAGGGTCTTCCCACTGTGCACCTGGCTCTCTGCTGGTTAGAGGCAGAGATACAAGTGACCATGGTCAGAAGAGCGACAAACCATGGTTCTGCGTTTTACAGTGCTTGAGGTGAGGACTCAGTAGTGTTTTGTAGCATAGGAAGTTGTAAACCGAGGCAGGTGGCACTGGCCTGTAATCCCAGCACTTGGGGGTGCTGAGGCAGGAGGATCACAAGTTCAAAGCCAGCCTGGACTGCATGGCCAGACTTTGTCTCAAAAACCAAAAAATAAAATTTTTTTAAGTTACTTGAATTTGTTTTCTGTATTGGATATTGAACTCAGAGCCCCACACTTGCTAGCAATGAGCTGCATCCCTACCCCTGTTTGCATTTTTTATTTCGTGACAGGATCTCCCTTAATTGCCCAGCATGGGCTCAAACTTGCATTCCTCCTGCCTGTAGCTGGAACTACAGGTGTGTGCTGTTACCTCGCCCACTACCCTTGAAGTTTTCCTGAGACACCCAGCCCCCTTGATTAGGAGCCATCTGCTGATTTCTTGAGACAGTGGTAGTGCTGAGTGCTTGCTACAAACACCATCTGGTGCCCAAAGCCTGAAGTATGTGCTGTCTGGGCCTTCTGCTGACCCTGGCCTTCAGGACTGTTGTCATCAGAGCTGTTACTGCTTTTCTTCTGGTGCCCTTGGCTTTATTTTTATTATGTTTATTATTATGTTTTTTGTTTTCTTGAGACAAGGTCTCATGTATGTAGTTCAGCCTGGCCTCGAACCCACTGTGTAGCCCAGGCTGGCCTCGAACTCACAGCAATCCTCCTGCCTCAGCCTCCCGAGTGCTGGGATTACAGGTGTGCGCCACTGAGCCCAGCCCTGTTTCTTATTTGGAAACAGGGTCCTCCCTAAGTCACTAAGTTGCTCAGGCTGGGCTCAAACTCGCCATCCTTTCGCTTCTGACGTGTGGAGTCACGCCCAGCTGACTACTTTTGGGAGCACTGAAGATGCAGCAGTGAGCAGGATGGGGTGGGGGACGACAGTGACATGGAAGGCAGAGGCAAGCAGTGGCCCAAGGCCTGGGGAAGGGCCTAGAGGCCTGGCCTGGCCTGGCCTGCTCAGCCAGAGGCCTCTGGAAAAGGTGGCTCAGGTTGATGTGGGGAGAGCAAGGAAGGTGGGGGTGGCTTGGGAGCCTGGGCTGGGAACCGACAGGATACCTTCAGGGTCTAAAGGAAGCCGCCGGGGCGACAGCAAGGAGGAATGACCGAGCTGGGCGTGGTCAGCACTTGGAAGGCTGAGGCAGGAGGATCACTGGGAGTTCGAGGCCAGCCTGGGCTGCATAGCAAGACCTTGTTTCTGGAGGGAGTGGGGACAACCTCATTGTGCTGGTGGGGCGTCACTGGGGGATTCGGGCACCAGAGGGTATGTTCTTTGGGTTTGGAGACAAGGCTGGGCTCGGAGCATGGCATCCACCTAGTGAGGGGGCAGCCACGGGGCACTGGAACTGGGGTAACTGAGGCTCTGAGACCCCTCCTCTCCAGCCCTGACCACCGTCTCCTCCCTGTACAGGGACGACTCCGCCGAGGTGGATGTGTACAACCCCACGAAGAACGAGTGGGACAAGATCCCGCCTATGAACCAGGTGAGCCCGCGCGCTCCAGTGCTGGGCCCTTGGGTACTGTTATAGCGGGGGCCACGTCCTCCGGGTGCCAACTTCACAGAAGGCTGGCGTGGCACATTTCAGATCTGCATCACAACACTCGCCATAGGCATTTGTCCTGGACATGCGATTTCCTGCCTCTTCTTTTTCCCCCAGCTCCCCCATATACAAAAGTTTTTTCTTTCTATTTTCACTCTTTTTTTTTGGTACCGGGGATTGAACTCAGGACCTTGCACTTTCGAGGCAGGCGCCATAACCACTGAGCTAAATCCCTGGCTATTTTCACTCTTTTTCTTGTCCCTTCCTTCCTCTCTTGTTCTCCCTCCCTTTTAAACATTTTCTTCCCATTTCCCAATATCTATGACACATTTCAGTCCTTATTTCCACTCTCAGTTTTTCACACCAGAGAAACAGTGCGGTATTTAAACAGGTGTGTCCGATTTATCACATTTAAGAGTATACTCTTGGGCCAGGGATTTAGCTCAGTGGCACTCCACCTGCCTCGAAAGCACAAGGTCCTGAGTTCGATCCCTGGTTCTGCCAAAAAGAAAAGTATACTCTCAAGGTCCATCCATTTAGCTATAAATATCTCAAGCTTGTCCTTTATGGCAGAGTAGTACTCCATTGTGTAAAAACATCACATCTTCTTTATCCATTCCTCGGTTGATAGGCATGTAGGCTTTTTGCAAGATTTAGTTATTAAAAATTGTGCCGCTGTAAATATGGGTGCACATAGATGTCTGTTATGATGCTTTTAATTCTTTTGGGAAGACCCAGATATTTTTTTCCGGTACTGGGGATAGAACTCAGGACCTTGCACTTGCGAGGCAGGTGCTATACCAATGAACTAAATCCCCAGCCCCAGGAAGACCCAGATATTTTTTGAGACAAGTTCTCACATCTAGTCCAGGTTGGCTTTGAACTCACGCCAATCTACCTGCCTCATCCTCCTAAGGACTGGGATTGTAGGCGTGTGGTGAGTCACTCCCTCCTGCAGTGGCCACAGCAGCTTCCTTTAGATCCTGAGCCCCAGGACAAAGGCCCCGGGGCAGTGCGCACCTCGGGTATGTGGCCCTCCCAGCAGGGCAGCCTGCGTCTCTGGAGAAGGTGCAAGGTGCTTAGACTGGCGGGTGGGCGAGATGGAGCCTGCCCAGAGATTGCTCCCTGCTGCCTGGCCGGGTCCCCTTCCCGGATGAGAAGGGAGGGATGGTGGCCCCGGGAAGGGTCAGCGGCACTTGGCCAGGCTTTGTGTCGAGCCCCAGCTCAGTCTCTGGCTGCCCTATGAGCCTGTTTCCCCCCCAAGAGATGGAGAGCTCACTGGTGCCCACCAGGAGCCCTGTAGAGATTGCATGGCAGCATCAGCAAGGGCTGGGCACTCGCTGCTGGGCACCATGGGCAGGGGTCTCCCAGCAGACCCAGTCCCTGTGTGGCCCCTGGGAGCCCCAGGAGGCCACCAGCCTGTCCCGGCCACAGCGCATCCTGAGACGCTGGCCAAGGTGGGCCCCTGGCGCTGCGTGGACTCCCCTCATCCCCCTGAGTCCCTGGTACTGTCGTGGGTGGGCAGCTGTCTGCCTTGCCCACTCCGGCCTCCCTCTGCCTCACTACAGGTGCACGTGGGCGGCAGCCTGGCCGTGCTGGGCGGGAAGCTCTATGTGTCAGGTGGCTATGACAACACATTTGAGCTCTCGGACGTGGTCGAGGCCTATGACCCCGAGGCAGGAGCCTGGAGCGTGGTGGGGCGGCTCCCGGAGCCCACCTTCTGGCACAGCAGCGTCAGCATCTTCCGGCAGTTCATGCCGCAGACTCCTCTGGATGGCCGCGGCTTCGGGCTGGACAGTCGCAGTGGTGACGACGCGGGCCGGCACCAGCCACGGAACCCTGATGAGCTACACTAGCCCCGGCCTGGCCCGCCGAGGGCCTTCATGCAGGGGACCCGGAACCCCAGTGGGGCAGTGACCCCCACCCTCGGGTACAGGTGGAGCCCGGTGAGCCCAGGTCCTCATTGCCTGGAGTTTTCTGTGCCCTTAGAGCCTGAGTCACAGCTGCCGGAGCAGGGCTGGCTGTGAGTGCCTCGCTGGCTCCTGTCCCTGGCCCCCAGAGGGCCCCAGCTCACCTGCCTGCTGCCACCTCCCACAGCTCCTTGCTCCCACCCTGGGGGCAGAGGGCAGAGGGTCCCCTGTGGGTTTGTGTACGGCCTGGACCCTCTTACCTTCGGCTGGCCCTGGAGCATTGGGGACCGAGCAGACCGCGGCTGCTGTGAGGTGCCGGTTGTCCCCAGTGCAGGGTTCCGCCTGCCTGCTGGGGTCCCACATCCAGGATCTGCGTGTGGGGTATGAGCTTGAAAGGAGGTCGAGGAGCCCCCGAATGCCTTGTGGCCGGTGCTGGGTCTCCTCCCACGCTGGCCAGTGAAACCCCACTGGGCCAAGAGACCACTTGAGACTGTCCAGGCCGGGGGAGGAGAGCCTGGCGGAGAGGGTGGACACCCACTGTCCTTGAAGCCAGCGACGCATACGTCCGCTGTGCCCCAGCCCTTCTCCTGGGCTGTGTGTGAAGAAGCCTTTTGCTTGGAGAGGAGGCCTCACCAGGAGTGGCCTTGGCAGTGGCTCCCAAGAGTTTGCTCTTTGCCAGAAGGGGAGTGGAGGGAGCCAGAGCCGAGGTCGCCCTGTCTGATTTTCACTCCCACAAAATGCTGTGGCCCCAGGAGTGCCCAGGGAGACTCAGCTGAGGGGAACCCAGGTGATTTCTCGGGAGTGGGACGTTGAGTTTGATCCCTTCATGGTGCCTGAAGTGGCCTGCACTTGGATCTGCCACCCTCTCCTTTCCAGGGAGGGGCATCAGGACTGGGTCGGGTGACAGGAAGGCCTTTTTCCAGGGACCTGACTCCTGCCAGTGAGTTCTCACCTGGACACCACTGCCTAATGAGCTGTACCCAGACCCTCAGTGGCCAGATCACAAGAGTCTTTGCCTTAATTTCTCCCAGGCCACCAGGTGGGCCCTGTCATGCCTGCCTCCTCCCTTTGGTGCCATGTGCTGTATGTCAGTGCATTGTGTTAGCAAGTGCCCTGGGACTGGACAGTCTGCTTGGGGACACCAGCCACTGCTGTCCTGGGTTGGCCTAGGGTTCCTGCCCTTACCCTTGTCTGGCGTCCATCATGCCCTGACTGGCCGCACAGGTGGGGCCTGGGTTTGTGTCCCTCTGTCTGTATCCCAGAGCTGCCTGGGTTGCCATCAGGACCAGGCTTTGGGTTTGAAAAACCAAGCTTGGGAAGAGCAGGCACCAGATCCCCCCACAGCTTCCACGGCCTGCAGACCCAGCCGGGGCTCCAGGATCTGGGGTCCCCTCTCCAGCCACGGGCTCCGTCTGGGCCTTGTCCCCACCATCGTAGATGTCTCTGTACTGACTTGGAGACAGGTTTGGACCACCTAGGAATGCGGCTTTCCCTACGTGATTCGTGCACCGGACTTTGTCCACGAGATGCTAAGTTATGGAAGTTCAGTGACTAGTTTTTAATGCTGACCTGTAACATACTCTATATTTATGACTTCAGAGACAAAGGACACAGCCATCAGTGTCCAACATCCAGTCACACCCCAGAGGGTGGGCACATGTGTATTTATTTTTGTCTATGCTGTAGGCCTCAGTGTCCACAATCTTGTCTCCGGGTTTTAGGGTGCCTTCAGTACTTTTTGAAATAAAAATATTTCCTGTGTTTTGTCTTTGTCTTTATCTTCCTCCTCCTCTTAGGAGAGGTGAAGGGGCTTGGGACTGCGTTCATCATGGGAGATGGGGGGTGTCCGAGGCACGCTGGGGTCAAGGGAGATCTCACCTCCAGGCTGTTTCAGTTTCTCAGGTATAGTGCTTGTGGGAGTGGGGCTCCTGGCCACCATGGGGCGAATCTTGGGCCAGGCGCGGTGGCACACACCTGGAAAGCCACCCAGCACCCTGGGAAGCTGAGGTAGTGGGGATCACAAAAGTTCGAGCCCAGCTCGGACAACTTAGACCTGAAAGGGCTAGAGACAGCTCAGTGTGAAGATCCTGATTTTGAACCGCAGCACTCCAAAAATTAAAATAATCCCCAGACAGACCTTGATCTGCCATGCATCTGTAGAGCCCGCCAACCCGAGAAGAGGCTCATGCCCTGGCTGTGAAACAAACGCGGGCTGGGGTTTGTTTCTGAGGCCAGGTCTGTACCCTCCAGGTTACTCTTGAACCCCTCCTGCCCTGCAAGTGCTGGGGGTGCAGGCGTGCACCACCAAAGCCTGCTTGTGACCAGGACATTTTGCTTTTTGGCAGTGCTGAGCATGAAACCCAGTAACCCAGCACCTCCAGCATGTTAGGCAGATGCTGTCAGCGTGGAAGCTTGTAAGCTATACAGGACGGTAAGCCACACCTGGGGTGTCAGTTACTGCACTCAGATACTCTTCCCTCTCAGCACCTAGCAGTCAAGCAGTGGGAGGTGGATGGGCGTGGCAGTGCCCACCTGTGATCCCAGCCCTCTGGGAGGCTGAGGCAGGAAGTGGCAAGTTTGTGCCCAAGCTGAGCAACTTAGGTCTACTGAGCGGCTCAAGACCGTAAACTGGGGATGTAGCTCAGTGGAGAGGCCCTGGGTTTGATCCCCTGTATCGCAGATAAAATGGTTGGCTGGGTTAAGTCTAAAACCAACATTCTTCCAACCTCTCCACCTCCAGGGGCACTGGCCTGGGGTGCAGTGCGCTGGGCTCCTCAGTGACGGGTTTCAGAGGCACCTGGCTCTGCAGCCACTGGCACAGTACATCCTAACCACTGCTCGTTCACCTGGGGGGCTTAAATGTGTATCAGTCAGGGTCCCTGTGCCCCCTCCTGGACCTGGGAGTGACCAGTGACTGCCTCATCCAACAAGATGTGGCAGAGGTGACGGCACGTGACGTGAGGGACAAGGTCCTCAAGTGGGCCTTGCAGCTTTGGCCCTTGGGAATTTGTTCCTGCACCCCAGCTGAGGCAGGGGAGCCCAACAGCCAGCACAGGGACCTTGGCCCTGGCCTCTGCCCAGCTCCAACACCAACCAAGCCTCCAGATGCTTTTTTTTTTTTAAATACAGTCCTGGGGGCCGGGGATTTAGCTCAGTGGTTTTGCCGCCTGCTGTGCAAGTGCAAGTGCAAGGACCCGAGTTCAATCCCCGGTACCTAAATAAATAAATAAATAAATAAATAAATAAATAAATAAAATACAGTCCTGGGAACTGAACCTGGGGACTTCACACTGAGCTAGATCCACAGTGTTTTATTTTTTGAGATAGGGTCTAAGTCATTTCAGTCCCCCCAGGCTGGGCTCAAACCAGCGAGCCTCCTGCTTCAGCCTCCTCCCAGAGATTACAAGTGTGTGCCACTACGCCCTGCTCGCCCTGCTCCAGATACCTTGCAGTGGTTCCCTGCCCAGTGACTCAACCCTGTCTGCGAAGCATGTTACTACTTTCACTAAAAGATGAAGGAGGCCTGCCCAGGGTCTCGGTCATAAAGGAGCCGAGAAAGAATCTGAACACGGATGATCTGCTCTAGCACTCAGCACCCCCGGCTGCAGAACCTGGGGACAGCAGGGGCCCTCTGCATCTGAGGCCTGCCCTGACCTGTACCCCAAGCCTCCTGGACATGCAGGCCCTGCAAGGTCCCTCTGGGAAGGCACCCCAAGTGGGCGTGTGCCAGCCAGGGTAGCTCACTGAGCCACACCCCTGCCAGCCAGGCTCCCAGCTGCGCCCAGCTGCACCTGGCCCTGGCCCCAGGCTTTGCAGGGGGAGGGGAGGGGTCCAGCCTCGAACCTGGCCTCCAGGCCATCACTTGGTCCCTGTCTACTCCATTCTGACTCTGGGGGCCTAGGAATGGATTCCACCCCACTATCACCTCCACTAAAATAGGAGCTCTACCAGTTCATGTGGCCAGCGATCCCAGCTCCAACTCCTGAACAAACAAGGGGTGGAAGGCTCGAGTCAGAAGCTGCCCGGCCAGGTCTTGCTCAGCTGGTGTCTCCCAAGGAGCTGGCTGAGCTTCAAGGACCACTGGAGGTCCGGGTCAGAGAAGAGGCGCCTCACTGGAGCCCGGGCCTGCAGCTCCGGGACACTGAGGGACAGAGTGCAGACAGGCAGGGACAAGCCAGTCCAAAGCTGCAGGTTTATTGGGAGCTGCGCCCAGGGGACGGGGTGGGCTACGTGTCACAGTCCTCGGGGACGGCAGCTGTGACGATGAGCGCGGGCTCCGGGACACCCGGGCCGGCGAAGCTCTCCTCGGCACGCAGTCCCTGGCTGGGGAGCTGGGGGGCCAGGCCGCCCTGGGCCAGGGACTCCACAATGACCTCGGCCGAGCCCACCTCCAGCTCCGCGGGAGGCTGCAGCGCCACCACCACCATCTTCTCGTCCTCGATGACGAGGTTGCGGAGCTTGCGCTGCCTCGGGTTGTAGTTCTCCACGCGGTCGTGGATCCCCATGTGCCTCCGCAGGTGGGCCTGGAGGGAGTGCGGGTCAGTGTGGGGACAGACCCGGGGGGGGGGCCCAGCACCCCGCCTACCTGCCGTGTGAATTTGTAGCCACACTCAGTGCACTCGAACTTCCGCACCCCCTTGTGCCGCCTGACATGCACGCGTAACTGTTCCACAGCTGCAGGAGGGACACGGCCACCAGCATCAGGACAGGTGGGAGCGTGCCGGGGGCCCACTGTGATGGGGGCCAGGAAACACAGCAGGAGGCCTTGGCAGGGCCTGCCCGCGCCCCACTCCTCAGAGACAGGCCTGCCAGGCTCTGCAGTAGCACCCCAGGGGTTCCGGGCCCACAGAAGATGGGAGCTCTGCTGCTCAGCCGCAGCCAGGGGCCACTATGGCCCCAGCCCTGCCCGTGCAGACCCCCAACTCAGGCCAGGCCCGTGGGAAATGGAGAGCCCCAGCTCCAGGTACCTTTGAAGGTCTTGCCACAGATCTGGCAGAAGTGGGGCCGGCCCTCCTGATGGCGGCTGGCCACATGCCGCAGGAGGGGGCCCTTCTCCGTGAAGCGCTGCTCACAGAACTCGCAGCTGAAGGGCCGCTCGCCCGTGTGGGTGCGGTTGTGCTTGTCCAGGCTGGCTGCAGGGACAGGCCGGGGCTCGGGCTCAGTCGCAGGCCTGGCCAAGCCCTGGGGCGGGGTGGGGGCAGGGACCTGCCTCACCTTGGGTACGGAAAGTCTTGCCACAGAGGTGGCACTGGAAGGGCTTCTCACCCGTGTGTGTGCGTAGGTGCATGTTGAGGTTGGCCTTCTGTGTGAAGGCGTGGCTGCAGAACTCGCACACGTATGGCCGCTCGTGCCTATTTGCATGGGGACATGGAGGGCTATAGCCAGGGCCACACAGAGCACGAGGGCCCTGTGCAGGGCCAGGAAGGGGCCAACCCCTCCACTGTGGCACAGGCGCCGGGGCAAGTGACCGTGTGCCCCTCCTTAGGAGGCAGGACATCTTCCGGCTCTGCCCAGCAAGCTCTTGCAAAAGCACACCACCTGAGAACACAGGCAGACGCCGCTCCCGAGCCCAGCTGCTGAACACGGCACACCCTGGCGCACCTGTGCTTGGCCTTGATGTGCATCTGCAGCCCGTTGCGGCTCGAGGCCCGGTGCCCGCACTCCTCGCACACAAACAGTTTCTCCCCGCGGTGCTTGAAGGCCTCATGCAGCTGTAGCTCAGTCCGGGACAGGAAGCACTTGGCGCAGGTGGGGCACTGTGGGGCAGGCGGGACAGGCAGAGGAACTAGGGCCAGGTGAGGACAGGAGGGGTCTGCCTAGGAGCCCCACAGGCCCCCACTGCCCCCCAAGGGCAGAAACCACAGGGCCTCCGACCACCCTGGGCTGACTCACTCCCACCCGCCCCAGCCCCACCCAACACTTACTGCGTGGGGCTTGGGGGCTCCGTGCAGCTTAATCATGTGGCTCTGCAAATCCTTCTTCTGCATGAACTGCTGGGAGCAGGAGGAGCACTGCAAAACAGGCCCCAAGTCACCACCTCGCAGCCTGGTCGTGCGCAGGGCAGGGCCACCCCGAGACCCAGGAGGACCCCTATGTGGCATGGCCCAGGGGTGCTGAGCCTGCTCTCCGGGAAAGACACAGGCCCGGACGATGCCCTGGAGGGGAGGTGCTGGCCAGTGGCCCCGAGCACATATGCAGAGTCAGTGGATGGTGGGCAGGGAGGCTTCTTGACGACGACCAAGGGACAGGCACCCGGGCTACCCCTCGCCACCAGCCCAGAGCCCTGGGAACCGCCAGCCTGACCTTGTAGGGCATCTCCCCCGTGTGCGACACCATGTGCACCCGCAGCTCCGTCCTCCGGCGGAAGGTCTCCTGGCACACGGAGCACGTGAAGACCTGGCAGTGTGAGGGGCAAGCAGGGCCGGCATCAGCGGGGGCTTCTGCCTGCTGCGGCAGCCTCTGCCGGGGTTTCCGCTCGCTGCTGGGAAGTCTGCCTGGGGTGGGGGCACCAGGGTAGGAGAGGGCGACATGTAACCCGCCTGTCCTGACCGCACTGGGCACTGCACGTGGTCACATGCCAAGCCCTTCTCGGGCCCTGGACCCCCACAGTCCCTGCCCCCAGCTGCCACCAACAGGCCTCTGAAGAGGAAGAGGGCAGGGCTGAGCTGGACCTCACCCACCCAGGGCAGCGCTGGGCAGCGAGGTGCCCAGAAGGCTCCCCCCAGCAGCCCTCAACGCCCCTGCTCCAACCCCCAAGGTGGGGCCGGGGCGGGCAACCCCAAAATGCCTGCCATAGCATCCCTCCGGGCTTGTCCCTTCTGCCCTCAGGACCTGTGTCCTCCTGTACCAAGGCACAGACTGCATGACAGCCGAAGACCCTGCTGCTCTTTCTTCAGTCGCCATCACAGGTGTCTCCTGAGGGCTCTTCCCAGATGGCACAGACACAGACCTGTGCCCCATCCATATCCACAAGTACTTGGGCCAGCTCCCAAGTACCTGTTCCGAGCGGTTCATGCAATTCCGGGCTTCATGCTCCAGGAGGTTCTCCTTCCGGAAGTAACACTTCCCACACTTGGGACACTCAAAGGGTTTCTCCCCGGTGTGCTTCCTGCCAGGAGAAGCCACAGGGGTGTGGGAGCTCAGGGTTTCCTGGCTCTCCCTCATCCAAGAGCCCCTGTCACTCCCACACCTGAGGGGCACAAAAAGACCCCCGCTGGGAACATGCAAGGATGGGCCCGGACCCACACAGCAACATGCTAGAGGGCACAGTGGGAACCCAGTGCTGACTTCCAGAGGCTGACCAGGGACACAGGGCTGCCACGTCTCTCTGAAGGCAGAAGCAACCCGCGGTTATAACCGCCTGGAGAAACGGCCTTCCCAGGGCCCGGCCTGGGCCACTTCACCTCACCACCACCACTAGGTGTGATGACAGCAGTGCCTAGGTCCACAGGAGCCACTGCCTGTCCTCCCAGGGCCACATCAGCACCAGGGCACCCTTTAGAAAAGCCAGCTGCATCACTCCAGCTCCCAACCCTAAGTGCTTCCTATTTATTGAGAAAAGGCCCAGGAGGGCCTAGGAGGCGAGGTGGCCTTCAGTGAACTGGGGTGCTGTGAGATCCCCCGCTGGCCCCTCAGGTCAGGCTCTTGGCCCTCACCCCTAGCCCAGGGCCTTCACACTGGCTCTTGGCCCTGCTGGGAACACTTCCTCATGTGGATGATTCCCTCCCTTCCTCCAAGTCCTTGCTTAAACCTCTTTCCCAGGTAAGCCTCCCAGACCATGGCTATTCAAAGGGGTAACCTGACCCCACAAGAACTCCCAGACCCTGGGCACCACTGTTTTCTTCTCTCCAGTGCACTTCCTGTTGCACTGCCAATCAACTTGCTAGGATTTGGTTTTCATTTCCATCGCCCGGCTGGAAGGTAAGCTCCATAGGGATCTCTGCTTGGTCCGCTGATGTGTCCTGAGTGTCCCTAGAGTCTGTCAGCCATCGGGCAGTGTGGTGAGTGAATGCACTAAATGAACTCTGACCTCAGAGCCCTGTGCCACACTGGGAAAGCTCGCACACCTGCCAGAGGCCAGCCACTTCTCTCATTCGGTCACTACACTGGCCATCACTGTCCCCCACTACAATGACCCCACAAAGCCAACACTCCCCTCCCAGGCTCCCGCTCTCAGTTCTCAGAGCCATCTGCCATCCACAGCCCCAGGCAGGGACGGATGGAGACAGTGCCCTGGGCCAAGTGCCTGGAGTGAGCACCTGGGCAAAACTTGGACAGCCCCAGGATTCGCACACAGTGGGACGGCCCAAGACTCCACAAATGTCAGCTGACCCAAGGACAAGCACGGTGTAGTGACACAGGTCTCACACCCAGGTCCAACTCCAGGCCATCACTTGCGGCTTCCCAGAGTGTCATACAGAGAACAGGTGTGTGGCACAGCCTGGCTTGCTAAAAAACTGCTCTGTGATGATCTAGTGACATCCTGGGCTGGTAACAACAGGACTGGAAGGGGTGTTACTGTCAAGGGGAATGCTCCGTGTTGGTGTAAATCCTCTGCACTGTCCAACTTGGCAGCTGGTAGCCACATGGCACTGAGCACAGGAGATGCAACGTGGCTAGTTCTGCTGATGAACCCAATTTAGTTACTTTTACTTCATTTAACTATTTATTTTGCAAATGTGGTGGAATGAATGCAGGGCCTTCACACTGACCCACATTCCCCAGCTGGTCTCTTATTTTTTATTCTGAGACAGGATTTCACTGAGTTGCCAGTTGACTTGAGCTTGTCCTTGACCCAGAACACTGAGATTATAGGTGTCCACCATAGTTGGGTTAATTTCAATTGATTTTAAATTCAAATAGCTGCCCGGGGGCCAGGGATTTAGCTCAGTGGTTTCACTGCCTGCTGCACAAACGCAAGGACCCGAGTCCGAGTTCGATCCCCAGTACCAAAAAAAAAAAAAAAATTAGCCGCCCAGGACTCCTAGTTACCTTACTGGATGCTGCAGTGTTAAAAAGTTTCCTTTTTCTTTTTTTTAAGTCAGGCCTCACCAGACATGATGGACTCATACACCACTTTATTTGCAGCGCTGGGGATCGCACTCAGGGCTTTCCACATGCTCGGCAAGTGCTTCTCCACTAGGGCGCACCCTTAGCTCCAAGACAGGTTATGCCCCATTAACACCCCAGCAAGGCAGGTAGCACCCACCCTAATGGGCAGCATCAGCCCAGAGCCCTCACTGGAAGGCTTTTGGAACCCCTAGGGCCAGGCCTCAGCTCCAGCTCAGCCCACAGGCTTCTCTCGTGGCTTTGGCAGAAGCCAGCCAGGGGTCGAAGTCCACAGTGGTTGGAACCGCTAGCAAGGTGTCCACACACCCATGCCCAACGTGAGGATGCACAGTAGGAGGGAGGAAGAAGCGAGGCACACCCACCCACCCCCACCCCCCGACAGTTAGAAGCATGGCACTATGCAGATCTGAGACAAGAGCCCCGGCCCCTCCAGCACTCAGAAGGCAGAAAATACGACCTCCACCCCCCAAGCAGGAATGGCAGACAGGAAAACAAGGGTGCTTACCTGTTGTGCACCTTCAGATAGTATTTGCTGAGGAACTTTTTATGGCACGTAGGGCATTCAACAGGCACAGCTGTCCCTTTTCTGTTCTCAGTGGGCTCAGCTGCCAGGGACCCTGAACCCAGGGCTGGCTCGGCAGCACAGGGCTTTCTGATGTCCTCTGACTTCCTCCTGGTCAGCACAGTCTCAAGCTCAGAAACACAATCACCATCCCCGTCGTCCTCAACTTGAACCACCACTTCCCACTACAGCAGAGAAGGCAGCAGGAAGGGGTGGGTCACCAAATTAATCAGCAAGGACCATGAGGACCCAGCTTTAGGTCCACCCCAAGCCCAACCCAGGTGAGCCCCTCTATCAGGTACCGGTCACTCCGGGACCCAAGGTCAGACAACATCTGAATCCTGCACTTGGGAAGGAAGTGCCTACAATGATGAGGGACAGGAAGTCTGGCCAGATTCACTCCCCTAGGGAAACACCTGCACCCTGATACTGCCCACTGCCCCTGAGGAAACTGGCAACCAGGCACAGCTGTGATCACAGGAAGGTCAGCTAAGACCATGGGCTTCCTTTGTTTAGAGAAAGCCTGTTTCACATACCAAGAGATTCTACTTTGGGGTCCAGATCACCCCAGAAAAGTGTTCGCTTCTCCCCCCTAGTCTTGCCTCCCCAGTTCCAGCACCCTAGGCACAGTACCTCATTACTCCCACCCTGCAGCTGGGCACCTTCAGCCTCGAAGGACCTCGGGGGCACTTTGCAGTCCTCAGGCTCCTTGTCCTCTGGGGGACAAGGCTTCACAGCCTGCTTGAGTCTCCCACAGAGGAAGGAGGGGCTCTCAGTCTGAGCAGGGGGACTGAGCTGGGGCCTCTGGGAGCTGTGACAATCTCTGGGGTCCTGATCCCTGGGAACCAGGCCCAGAGTCCTCGAACCTTCCTCTTCCTCCAAGTCTGTTGGCTCCTTGAGGTGGCTGCTCACTTCCCGAGAGGCAGGTTTCCCCAGCCCACTCTGGCCGCTCACTGCCTGTCCCACGGAGGTTTTGGACTGGAAGCTCTGGCACAGCTCCACGACCTCTGGTACTCGCAACTCCCTGGCTGCCAGGAGCACCTGATCCCGGTTCCCTGAGGTAAGGGCAAGGTGACCAGTGTAGAAAAAGTCCAGAAGGAGGCCAAAGATCTCCGCGAAACCAGCAGGAAGGACAACACTGCCCCCTGAGCCATCCCCATAGAGGCTCTGGAAGAAGTGACTGCAGCAGGCAAGGACGCTCCAGTGTGCCTTGAACACCAGGCCCCCCACGTCCAGGGTGGCGTCGCAATACTGCCCCTTCTCCCGCTGCTTGTTGAGCTCCTGCAGAACCCTCACACTGTGCTGGACAAAGGAGCCGTCCATGGCCTGGAGAAGAGGAAGGCAGAAGTGACACCCTGGCCAGCCCAACAGAGTAAGCGAGAGGAAAGTTCCTGGATTCTAGGAGGGAGAAAGGTGAGGTGAGACGCTACTCAATCACACTAATCGGAACGAGGGCTTGGGTCAAGGTTTAAGCGCGGAGGGGGAGGGCAGGAAAGGACTGCCGGCCTCCTCCCGGGCCCGGGCACAGCGGATTGGCCAGGAAGAATGGTGCGGGAAGGGAGGGATGCCAGGGTCAGGACAGGGCCGTGAAGGGGGGGCCAGTGGGAAGAATCAGAGTAGGGAAAAGGAGGCGGGAGATGGACGTGAGACGACCGGCCGGGCAGAGCCAGGGAACCCGGCGGGAAGGAGGTCGGCGGCCACGCGCGGGTGAGCGGAGCCCACTCCGCGCCCACAGACCGCGAGCCGCCGGCGGAAGGCGACCGCGGCCACACTCCCGTCAGCCGCCTCAGCACCCCATAGCCATGCTCCTGCGCCCTGTTCCCGCCTCACCAGAGCCGCTATTCCCTGCGCCCACTGCACTGTCCACAGCTGGGTCGCTGTCACAGTCCACCGACCAAACTACCCCGGCACAGCATGACGGGCCCGGCCCAGCGTGCGGAGACGCTGCCGTCGCCGAGCGGGAAGTGACGTCAGGGCGCGCCAGTCGGCGACAGCGCCTAGGAAGCATAAAGTTTGTAGTACCGCCCCCGGAGGCGGGGCCCTAGAGAATAGCCAATGGGATTCAGAAAAGGTGGGGCCGGGTTCACATCCGCCGCTCTGGGCCCGCGTTCCACAGTTGCCTCGCAACGCCAAACTGGGCTCTGGCAGGGACTGAGGGCTGAGTTCAGGCTAGCAGTGAAACCCCACCCTCTCCCCAACGCTAAGACGCAAGAACTCTTTTCACCTCTTTATTGGCAGCCCGGAGCCTGGGCTGAGGTTTCTCGAGCGTTTACACATCCGAAGCCAAGACAGATTCCTCCCTGCTGGACCTTCAACACACCAGGCCCATGAGGCTTACAGTCCGCCCTGCCCGTCCCCCAGCTCAGGTGGACCCGCAGCGCCTCGAGTAGTCTTGGATGGAAGCCTGGAAGTGCTCCGTGTTGTTGAGGTCTGGGCGGCAGAGGATTACATAGCACTTTGGGAGGAAATAGCCGCTGAAGCCGCCGCTCAGGCTGGTCAGCGCGGCCAGCACATTGATCACGGACAGTAACGGGCCCTGGTAGACGCTGGCCATGGTGAAGAAGGTGATCCAGGATACAAAGTTGAGGAGCAGGCTGAAGGTGACACATTTGGCCTCGTTGTAGTTCTCTGGCAGGTCCTTGCCCAGGTAGCTGCAGGCAAAGGCGCTGACTGAGAGGAGGCCATTGTAGGTGAAAGCCAACAGAAAGCCGGGCGAGATAGCCTCTGTACACTCCAGCACCACCAGCTGGGGGAAGCGCCGGTATTCCCTGGTGGGCAGTGGGGTCCACACCACAAGCCAGGTTAGACAGATGAGCACCTGGGCCATTGAGCTGAGCATCACAAACAGGCCAGGTCCATGGTTTCGGACCCAGGCATGGTAGGACGTGGGCACCTTGGTGGCAAACTTGAAGATGATGACCAGGTGGAAGGAGCGAATCATCAGGCAGGACAGGAAGATGGCGAAACCAAGGGAAAAGAGGGCTTGTCGCAGCAGGCACATGGGCAGTGTGGGCTCCACAAAGAAGCCATAGAGGCTGCAGCTGCCCCCTGCCAGGGACCCCAGCATGAGGAAGCACAGCCTCCCCCCAGCTGACTTCACCACAGGGGTGTCTAGATGCCAGGCAAACAGGCCGGTAGTGCCTACCAGCAGCAGCAGCAACAGTGTATTAGCTGCCAACAGTACCCAAGAGATGGGCCAACGCCAAGTCAGAACCACCTCCGTGCGTGGGAAGCAGGTGTGGCTGGCCTCAGGTGACCACTCTTCTCTCCCACAAGGCTGGCAGCGGTAGAGGTCTGAAAGGCAAAGCAAAGAAGGTTGTTGAGAGCCAGGAGGCCAGAGTTGTACCGAGGAAGGGAGGCTGTGGAGACCAGCCAATGCAGGGACAGTTGTACCAAGCAGCTTGAGCTGCTGGGCATGATGGGATGATGGAGCAGAGGCCAGGGCTTTCCTCGATTGCCCGTGTTAATTACAGACTCTGGAGACACACAGGGAGGCTCTACGTGGCTCGTGATCCCCCAAAGGGTTTGCAAACAACGGCTTTACACTGGTGTCTCTGTCCACATGTCCGTGACCAGCCAGCCCCAAAAGAAGGGCATTTGCATCCTGTGCTCTGGCTCCCCCTGGAATCTGGCTCTGCACCAAGCCCTGAGCTACCTAATTTGTTCTCTGGTCTCTGCCTTGTGTCACTGGGTGGCACACACTGGACAATTTCTGCTGCAGACACGCTACCAGCCAAGCCGCTCAGGTGCTGGCTGTCTTTGGCACAGGTAACAGAAGGGACTTTAGAGATGAATGAGAGAGTACCAAGGGAACAACAGCTGGAGAACGAGGTTGACTTCAGAATGAGATGCACCTGCAGGAGCTGTGACAGGACCGGATCTCTCTAGTAGAGGACACCACCCCTTGGTCTGTGGTTTTCAGTCTGTTGTTTCCGCCCACTCAATCGGAACTCAGTCTGGCAACCCACTGGCAGCCCAGTGACTTGGGCCCTGGTTCTGTGGCCGGGTATTCACCCATGGGGCCTGAGCAAGGCCCTACGCCCGCTGTGCAGACACTAAGAGCGCCGATCAAGCATGCACTCACCACTCTTGTTGAGGAAGGTCCCAGCCTCGCAGGGAACGCATTCGAAGCAGCAATGGTAGAAACCCACAACCACGCGATGGTGCCCTTCCGCACAGTCTCTGGTACACACAGACGTGGGCACCTGCGAGAAGCCAGCTGTAAGAAGCCTGTGTTCTGCCACCACAGGGAGGTTCCCAGGTCAAGGGACAGCTCTCAGGTCCTTCTCCCACTCTGGGAAGCCTCAATCCCGAGCTCCTGTCTTCTGGCAGCTCCCTGGCAAGTGTCGGTGTCCCCGTTACCTGGTTGTCCTTTCCAGGCCACCGAATATTGGTCTTGTTTATGTCCAGCTGAACAGGGGGCCACGTGGAGGAGCCAACAACCCTGAAGGTCCACATGGGCCCGCTCCAGTCCCAGGCAATGATGTCATAGCTACCGAGGGGGTCCCCATTCTTATCAAACGCCACAGTGTCCTCATGTAGAAGGAAATTCACCTTGTAGATCTGCTCCAGAAGCTGAAATAAACAAGCACCCTGAAGCCACTGTAGGCATACAGGACAGATGTCCCTTTTCCTCACAGCCCCCTCCCCTTCTAGGAAGCCCTCCCGACCAGCCTCCTAAGCGAAGGCCTCTAGCAAAGTACACTTTTGTTTATTTGTTTTGTTGGTACTAGAGATCGAACTCAGGACCTTCCGCTTGCAAGCCAGGCACCAGAACCACTGAGGTAAATCCCCAGCTTTGTTTTGTTGGGTTTTTTTGTTTGTTTGTTTTTTGGGGTACCGGGGATCGAACTCAGGACCTTGCACTTGCGAGGCAGGCGCTGGAACCACTGAGCTAAATCCCCGGCCCTGTTTTGTTTTTGAGATAGGGTCTTGCTATGTAGTTCAGGGTGGTCTTGAACTCACTGTGTGGCTCAGGCTGGCTTTGAACTTACAGTGATCCTCCTGCCTCAGCTTCCCACACGCTAGGATTACAGGTGTGCCCCACCACAACCGGCTTCAAAGGCCCCTTTTGCAGAGAAGTTTTTTAGCCTCATTTCTGGGACACAGTAGGTAAGAGTATCAAGGTTCAGAGAGGAGATGGTTTGTCTAAGAGAAGACCAGCCCTCGAGCCATGGCCCTGAGGAGTGCCTGCTCAGCATGTCTCAGGATTGGCTGATACAGGGGTCTGGGGCTCTCTTACCTGCCAGGGGTAGACTTGGCCCTTGGAACAGGAGCCAGAGACACAGCCCAGGAGCTGATGAAGGCCATGGGCCACAGCATACACCGCCTGGTACACATTGTAGGCAGAACTCATTGAGAAGGCTCCAAGCATGGGCATCGTGTATGCTGTGAAGGCCTGGCACTCTCTGCAGAGCTGATTGGTGCTGCACCAGGAGCCCCTGGAGCAAGGCCTGGGGGCTCCCTTGTTTGCCCGGGCGTAGGCCTCTTCAAACTCCTCTAGGCCAGGGACAAGTCTCTGCTGGATCGCCACCCCCAGCACCATCCCGATGCCCTGGATTCCAGACATTCTGCTGATGTGTGTGGAGATGGCCCAGTCTTCGGAGGCGATCCACACCTTCCCTGTCAGGTTGGCCAGTATCACAGAGCCAAAGAATACTTTGGCCAGCTGCCGGCTAGAAAAGACCACCACCACAGTGGTCCTGGCCTGGACCAGGCCACGCATCATGCCCTGCATCTCCTGGTCGCCCACCCGGGCAGAAGAATGCACAATCCCCTTGTAGGCGATGCAGATGCCCTGCTGTGTGGCCAGGTCCTCCAGTGCCTCCACCCCCAGCTCCCCATAGTCACCGGAGCTGCCAACCAGGGAAATCCAGATCCACCCAAATGTCTGCAGCAGCAGCACTATGGTCTCCACCTGGTACCTGTCACTGGGGATGGTCCGCAGGAAAGAGGGGTACAGCTGCTTTGCGCTGAGCACCATGCTGCTGGCCTCGTAGCTGATCTGTGGGGCCCCATTCAGCAAGATCAGCAGCAGAACCCATGACTGAAGGCCCCCTGAAGGCCAGTGCCCAGCCCTGTGGTGGGTGTGGGGACACGGAGAGGACAGAGACCAAGATGCGAAGGCTGCTTGGGGAGGAGAACCCTAGGAGGGTGGGCATTGGCCTGGCGGACAAGGTGAAGCGGTCCAGGACATTATGGACCCATCAGGGGTCCTGCTCTCTGAGCGCGGGGAGTGAGATATGATCCTGTGTTTGGGACCGAGTAGGGCAGGAAGGAGGCCTTAACTCCCAAGCTGAGGGGCTTGTTCCGCATCCTGTAGGCCAGGGGAGGCCACGGGGTTGCACTGCAAAAAGTGGCCCTTGCAGACTCGTGTTGGGGAGTGCATCTCTCACTTCGTGGAGGAACAGGCTGAGGAGCCCTCCCGAGGCTGGTGGCTCTCTCAGATGGAGGTGACGGCGGGCTGGGGGACGTGGCAGAGTGGAGGGCGATAGAGGGACAAGTGAAAGCTGGGGCAGTGGAGAGGAGGGGTGGCCGTGGGCATTGAGGAGCAAGGAGCGAGGGCGGGGGATGTAGCTCGGGGGTGCTCAAGGTCCCGAGTTCGATCCTTGGTACCAAAAAAAAAAAAAAGGCTAGAAGAGGAAGGAGCAACCTTGGCAACAGGCAAGGTGGGAGACAAAGTGAGTGGGGTGTGGCCAGGGGGGCTGCTGTTTCCACCTGGGTGGAGAGGAGGACACCAGCCACCAGGTGGGCAGGGTGGGGGCTGCAGCAGGACAGCGCCCCCTGCAGGACAGGAGGTTCAGCACGGTGAAGGTACGGCTTGCCTGGGAGGAGGAGAGGCCTGATGGGGGGTGGGGCGCCAGAGGGGTCTCTTGGGGCCTGAGGAAGAAGAGGACTGGCCTCAGGGGTCAGAAGTCTTGTAAAAGGAGATGGGCCTGGTGGCACAGGGCTGTTATCCCAGCATTCTGAGAGGCTGAGGCAGGAGGATGGGACGTTTGAGCCCAGCCTCAGCAACTGAGCAAGTCAGGGAGACCTTATCTCAAAAGAAAGGGAGGGGCAGCCTGGGGATGTAGCTCAGTGGAAAGGCCCTGGGTTCAATCCCCATTACAGAAAGAAAGAAAAACAGTCATAAAATAGAGAAGCCGGGGGCCGGGGATTTAGCTCAGTGGTGCCACCGCCTGCCCTGCAAGCACAAGGGCCTGAGTTCGATCCCCAGTACCAAAAAAAAAGAGAGAGAGAAAGCTTGGAAAGTGCTCACTAGGTGTGGAAGTCTAGAAGGTGCTGTAGCTCATGGCAGGAGCAAAGGTGGTGGGGACAGAACGGGGAGCCACCAGCCGAGGAGCAGGTGAGAGGGCTCCTCAGAACCCCAGTCTGGAGAGATGGACATCACGGGAGGAGAGGCCAAGGGACAAGTGAGGGAAGGGAGGAGCCTGGACAGAAGAGAGGAGGCAGGGAGGCCGGGAGAGGCGAGCTCCAGGGGGTGGGAAGCAAGGGTGTTGGATGGAGGCTGGGGTGGGGCAGAGGGTCCCCAGGAGGGTGGATAGAGGGAGCCAGATGTCTTCCTTGGAGAAGGAGGAAGAAAGGAAGGAAGGCAGCAGGCAGGCTGGAGCCGGGAACCCCACAAGGGCACCAAAGAGTAATGTCTTCCCAGCGGCCAGGGGACCAGACCAGCCTCAGAAGGGACAGCAGCGCCTACCACCGCCCCAGCCCAGGCTCCAGCTTACCAGGGGCACTAGGAAGGGACTCAGCAGGGCGGCGGCAGTGCCCGCATTGTTGGTGGTGTCAGGCCCGATGACAGCCATCGCCCGGGGAGAGTATTGGTACAGGTCTCCCTGCATCTCCACGTGGTACGTGCCCTGCCGGGACAGCGCGTGCAGCACTGCATACACAGTGGCCGACTCGGAGCACACGTCCTGGAGCTCGTACCCCAGGGTGACGTTGGGCAGCAGGGCCGTGGAGTTGTTTATCTGCTCCACGCTGAGCCGCATGGCCTGGAAGAGGTGGTAGCCGTGGCCATTGAAGCTGTTAGCCCTGCAGGGAGAGCCCAGCAAGAGTGAGGGGTCCAGGCGTCCCCAGGTCCCCTGCCCGGGCTTAGACCACCAGGCCCTCACCACAGGTCCTGAGGCCACACACAGTCCTGGGAGGTGGTGACAGGCCTGGAAGAGCTGGGCACAAGTTGGAGAAATCCCACTTCCCATGCCCCTCTTGGACAAGCACAGTAGGATCAAAAGGCACAGGGTACAGAGGTCCTGGTAGTGGGATTGGTGGTGCACGCCTGTGATCCCAGCTCTCGGGAGGCTGAGGCAGGAGAATCACTGAGTTCAAGGCCAGCCTGAACTACATACTGAGACCCCGTGTCAGAAAAACCAAACCAAGGGCCGGGGATTTAGCTCAGTGTTTCTGCTGCCTGCCTCACAAGCACAAGGACCCGAGTTCAATCCCCAGTACCAAAAAAAAGAAAGAAAGAAAGAAAAATCAAACCAAGCCAACAATAACAACAACAACAAAGGAAGTCCTGTGCAAGAACCTAAGTGAGGATTCTCCAGAGAAATAGAACCAACAGGACACAGGTGAATGGATGGACAGACAGACAGACAGACAGACAGATATTTAAGGACCAGGCTCACAGGATAACCCACAGTTTGCAGGATAACTCAGCAGGCTGGACACTCTGGCAAACACTGATGTCTCAATCTTGAGTCCAAAGTCAGAAACCCCTTCTATCCCAGGACCGCCGTCTTTTTGTCTGGCGTTCTTCAACTGATCAGGCGAGCCCCACCCACCTGTGACAGGCTGGTCAGCTGCTTTGGTCAGTGTATTGGCAGAGGACACAGGATGATCACCTTCACAGCAACACAGGACTGGTAGCTGACAAGGCCACGCTGAGCCACCTGTGAGCACACTGATGGGTGACACTCACACTTTCAACAGTGCTGCTCACAGGGGTGCCCGGGAACATGCCGAGGGCCTGTGTGGCTATGTGTCACCCCTACTTTGTGTCACGACAGGGACGTGCTGGCGACACATGGTCTCCAGCCTCTCTGTGTCTGCTGCGCCTGTCCTGGAGGCTGTGCTCTTCTGTTCTCTGGGGCTGCTTTTCCCTTCGCCCCCCTCTCCACCCCCGTTTTCTTTTCCCAGGCTGTCATCCACAGCTCTTGGCCTGAGCCTCATCCGCCAGGCTCTCAGGACCTTTCTGGCCCAACAGTCAGCAGTCACCTAGCTGGACAGCATCCTCCAGCCTCCAGACTTGACACTGTCCACGCCCACTGACTTCTTCAGAAGAAAACCAGACCCGGGCGTGGTGGCACAAGCCTGTAAGGCAGCACCCAGGAGGCTGAGGGAGGGCGGGTGACAAGTTCAAACCCAATTTGGGCAACTTAGAGGGTTAGCAAGACCCTGTCTCAAAAAATAGGGCGGGGCTGGGGATGTAGCTCAGTGGTTTCGTCGCCTGCTGCACAAGCGCAAGGACCCGAGTTCGATCTCCGGTACCAAAAATAATAATAATAATAAAATAAAATAAAGGGTTGGTGGGCTGGGATGTAGCTCTATGATGTTGGCGCCTGCCTGGCAAGGGCAAAGTCCTGAGTTCGATCTCCAGTACCGGAAAAAAAAAAAAAGGACTGTGGATGGAGCTCCGTGCGAAGCCTCTGGGTCAATCCTCGTACAACAAAGCAACATCAATAACAATAACAACAGCGGAAAGCAGAAGGCTTTCTCTGTCTTGACCTCGGACTTCTACATCTTTGCCTAACTCCAAATTGTCTCCCTTTCCCACCCCATGGGGACCACTCTTGCCGCAAGCCAGGACTCGCCTCAGTTGGAGTTATGACACAACACACACTAATGGCAGGGACAGACCTGCATCGAGACACGGTGCTGGAGGAGGTATCAAGAGTCTGGCCAGCCCTCAAAAGTGGCAACTGTAGCCGGATGTTGAGGGGTTGGCACAGTAGCTCAAGGGGTAGCGCAGAAGCAACCAGGGGCCCGTGCAGCCACGGGTCCCACGAAGCCACCACCAAGGCCCCTCACTCACCTGTCACAGAGGGTCACCTGGGGGCTGTGCCGCACCTGCAGACAGTCGCTGTGCAGGGGGAACAGGCCTGACAGGAGGTAGTCCCCCGGGAGAGTGAAGTCGGGTGAAGAGGCCATTTCATGGCAGTCGAGAGCCCAGCAGCAGGTCAGGGCCAGCTGCAGACGGACCAGGTGAGTCACCCAGAGCAACATGCTGGCCAGGTGCTCCCATGCCCAGCATGGCCGAGCGGTGTCTCTGACACAGACGGATGGCAGCTCCCCAGAGATGGCAGCTTAGTGGCCCTGAAAGGGGTGGGACTGGAGCCTGGCTGTAGAGAGTGGGCTGTTTCTCTCGGCCTTCCGGCCTGCGGTCCAGCTCAGGAACTGGGCAGGGCCAGGACAGGGATGCAAACCAGGCAGCACTGGGACCCCTCCTCTGGGCGGTTGTGGGTTCTGCCCTTGCTCTGGTGGCTTTGGTTCACCTGGGTCAAGAAGAGAGGTGGAGGCCGGGACACTGTCTCCCCAGGTGCTGTGAGGGACAGGGTGTGGTGAGTTGCTATCAGGGATAATAAAATTATCCACGATAATTTTATTTTTGTTTTTGCTTGAGACAGGGTCTCTTCTCTATGTAGCCCAGACTAGCCTAGAACTGCAGTGATCCTCCTGCCTCAGCCTCCTAACTGCTGGGATTATAGATATATAGCATCCGGAGAGATGGGGTCTTGGAACATTGCTCAGACTGGCCTTGAACTTCTGGACCTAAGCGATCTTCCTGGCTTTACGTCCCCTGTAACTGGGACTACAAGTGGTGTCCACTGTGTCCCGGCGGCTGCAGGTTTTAGAACCCTTTTCCTTGGCCTCAGTGGACCGAACAAGACGTGGGCTGAGTTGACATTCCTACACCCAGTCTTCAATTTTCTGAAGTTGAAATATTGAGTGCAAGGGCCAGGGATTTAGCTCAGTGGTGCTGCCACCTGCCTCGCAAGCGCAAGGTCCCGAGTTCAATCCCTGGTACCAAAAAAAAAAAAAAATATTGAGTGCATCATGGTTTGGTGCTGTTATTCAGGATTGCTCCCTTCAGGTCAAAGACAAATTCATGCAAACCCAAAGTATGCAAATAATCTGATTTTGTTTAAAATGGCAATCCTGGGGTTTTTTCTGCAGGGGGAAAAAAGACCCAGGTGGATTTCCGGAGAGGTGGTCCTGTGGCTGGACCCGGAGTTTTGGGCTTTCGTTATGCAACCGCCCCGGGGAGGGACTTTTGCATAATGTAAATGGGGTTCACTGTGGGACAGCAGAGTTCCTCTCAGGTCGGCGGAGCTCGTAGTGCACTCCCGGAGGTCGTCGGTAGAGGCCGCGAGCTGTTCGGCGGCTCCTCCTAAGGGCAGCACGGCTAGCGCGGCGGGATCGACGAGATCTCGCGAGATTGTCGCGCGGCAGACGCCGGCGGCTCAGCATGGCGGATTCCGTGTCTCCGGTCCGGAGGAATCCCGGCCGCTCCACGTGGGTGCGGGCCCGCAAGGCCCGGCCCCCGCTGATGCTGAGCCGCCGCTCCCGCCACCGGCTCAGGGCCCTGCGCTGGTGTGGCCGCCGGAGGCTGCGACGACGGGTGCTGCAGACCCAGGCGGCCGGTGCGGACTGGAGCGAGGGCGCCTGCCCGGGGCCTCGCGCCGAGGCACCCCAGAGGCCCAAGGCTGCGGCCCCCAGCCCGGCCCCGCGCCCGGTCCCAGGCCCGCTCCCTGCGCCCGCCCCGAGCGGCCCGGTCAGCCTCCCCATCCCGCCTGTGCGGGCGGCCGGCCCGGGCCGCGTGCTGCTGCTGCTGCCAGCGGACCAGGTGGGTCGCTTGGGGCTGGAGAGTGGAGACGCAGCCCCGGGACCTAGGTCCCTATATTCCTTGGTCCCCGTGTCCGTTGGTTCCCTGATTTTTCGATTACCGCTAAATTCTAGCTTCGCGTTGGGTTCAGGTCCAGCTTCTCACCGTGGGCTTTCTGCCGAGGGCTCTCCAGGGTTTCCCGGTTGCAGTGGACTTGAATCCTAGCAAAAATACTAGATTGCGCTTACGGGTCGCTCAGAGAGTCCAGAGTCTTACGTGTCCTGGGTGTTTCAGGTATTCGAACGCCTTCAACACTCCCAGGTCTCTCTGGAGTAATTGCCCCGTCTCTGTAGGTGTTTAGGGATGAAGAAACAAATTAGGTGATCTGCCTGGAGTTCCACCTGAACAGACTCTAGTCTGGCAGTTCCCCCTTGCATGCCAGTGGGGAGTGAAAACCCAGGGAATGGACAGTTTGTGAGGATAGGTTGGTAGGGTCTGTCTGGCCCTGGGGGATATGATCTTAGATCAAAAACATGAAGTATGTGTCTATCACTTAGTACAGTGTAATGTTACGCACTGTCCTTTGATATGTGTATAACAAGTTAGAATCTTAGAATTTTTCAGTCTTTAGTGACAGGATCTATAATGTTATTTCTTCTTTTTCTCCCTGTTAGGGTTTTACTTTTAGCGGGGTCTGTCGTATGACTTGCCTCTATGGCCAAGTGGAGGTGTTGGGTTTTGTCATCAGCCAAGGCCAGCCTGCCCACGATATCTTCTCTGCCTATACTCACTCTTACCTGACGATCAATGCAGTCCGTTACTCCATGCCTGAGAAGAGCAAGAAGGAGATCAAAAGGGAAGCCCGGGCTTGCCTCAGAGCGCATCTTAACCTGGGTAATGAGAATTGGGGAAGTTAATGAGGGCTTTCTAGTAATAAGGCTAATAATTTTAAATGCTTACAGTGGTCTGGACAATATGTTAAGCACTTTTGTATATCTATGTTATTCCTCACAAGGTTCCTAAGAATCAAAGTATTATTGTTTTGACTATTTTGCACATCATAAAAATTTTCTAAGGCCGCGAAGCTAGTATGGATTCATTTCTCCACTCAAAAATGCTCCTATTCTTCGATATAGTCTCCTGAAAAGACTTGCAAACGTAATTTCTACAGTCAAAAGTATATAGTTTAGGGCCGGGAACGTAGCTCAGTGGTTCCACCGCCTGCCTTGCAAGCACAAGGTCCCAAGTTTGATCCTTGGTACCAAAAAAAAAGTTTATAGTTTAGCCAAGGAGATGGCAGCCTTAAAGGGCATAGAATTTAGCAGCAGTTACTATTCTTTTTTTTTTTCTCTTGGTACCGGGGATCGAACTTGGGTCCTTGCACTTGCGCAGCAGGTGACGAAACCACTGAGCCAAATCCCCGGCCCAGCAGTTACTATTCTAAGGCAGTTTATTTTTCTCTTTACAGAGGACAGATCTTGGGCAACGGGGAATTTTTCTCCTCTGTGTTCCATTGTGCTGCTGGAACATGTGAAGACCACCACCATAAACTTCATAGCCAGCCATCCGGGTTTATCTACCATTTTTGTGCAAGAGGTATGACCGGTTCTCATGTGGAGTTTTGTTAATAATTCTTGCCAAAGCAATCCGTCGTATCCGATGGGTGTGTGGGACTTTCTTTTGGAAGATCAGTCTGTCCTGTTGGTGTGGTAGGTCTGGCAGATTGTCACTCACGTCTGCAGTTAGGCGGTGGTCCCTGTCGAAAGGTAAACTATGAAAACTGGCTTCCTCCCCTTTCTCAATTTCAGTTCCCAGCAAAAGCCACCATTTGTGTGGCAGTTGGTTTTGGGGGAGTGGTTTTTTTGTTTTGTTTTTGTTATTTTTGGTGCTAGGGATTAAATCCAAGGTCTTCACACTGAGCAACATCCCAGTCCTTTTTAATTTTTATTTTTTTTCTGGCACCAGGGATCAAACTCAGGACCTTGTGGCTGTGAGGCAGTCGAGGCACCACTGAGCTAAACCCCAGCCCCCAACCCTTTTTATTTTGAGACAGGGTCTCACTAAGTTGCTGGATGGGCTCAAACTCCAAGTTCTCCTGCTCAGCGTCCCAGAATGCTGGGATTACTGGCATGCACCACCACACCTGGTGTCATGTGGTAGCTGGTTAATGATTATCTTTTTTCCTCTGAACTATAAATAAATAACAAATGTGCCTGCACTCCCATCTCTCTTGTCCCTCACTTCTGATCTTTGCTGGCCATACTGTTAGTTTCCGGACTTCCATGGCTGTAACTTGCTTCCCGTGAGCTGTCAGGTTGACTCCTCAAGAACAGTGGATGGGCTGGGTGTGAGGGGAGAGGAGAACCGCAGAGCCTGGGGTGCAGCTCAGTGGAGGACACGTGCTTACCATGAGCCAGACCCTGGTTCAGTCCCCGGCACCAAACCCAAAATGAGCCGTGGAACAGCACGGGGCTCATCAGCCTAACCATCCAGGTGCATGGAGTTGCCGTTAACTGAGACAGGGCCCGCTGCAGGAGCTGGATTCTTTCTGCTGCCATGGAGGCACCGTTAGACAGCTGGCTGAAGACTGGTCAGTGAGTTAAGTCCAGGGAGAGGTTGGGAGCAGAGGTAGTGTGGCACGGAGGGAGAGATGGAGGTGGTCAGGGAAGAGCGCAGGACTGGGCACTGGCACACAGGAGGAGCCTGGGAAGGAGCAGGCACGAGTTAGGGAAGCCCAGGCCCGGGGCCTTTGAGGGAGACAGTGAGCTGCCCGTGGTGAGAAAGGCGCGGCTGGCTGGCTGGCTGGCTGGACAGGAGTAGTTTTACTGGGTTGCTGTGGGACAGGCTCATGGGAATGAGAAGGGCCCGGGACGAGAGGGCCTTGGGGTTAGCAGTGAAGCCTCCGCTGTGGAGTGAGAAGCCAAGCAGTGGTTGGGGCAGGCGTGGGAGAGAGTTGTGTTCAGATGTGGTGAAAGGCCCCGGCCTGGGCCGGAATAGCAGATGGCACTGATCCGAGGAGAGGGAGAAGCCCCTAGAGAGGGGAGCAGGTGCCAGGGCCACAGTGAGTCTGCTGTGAGGGCTCTGGTTCCCAGCTGGAGAGGGGCCGACGAGGGGGTCTCTTTTGGGGCCTCCTGGGACATGGGAAATGGGACTGAGGTCAGGACGGCGGGGGAGCAGGCACGGGTGGAGAGGCATCTTGCAGGGGGAGGCAGAGTGAGCGTGCTGTGTGACTGCATTTTAATCCCACAGGACCCAGCAGCGTGCTCCGGGCCACAGAGGGGAAACGGAATCCCCAGTTCCTACACCTTTGTCACCTGACAGAAGTGTTCCAAATGCCGTGGGTCAAATCTGTCCTTTTTTAAATTTTCAGTTTTTCTCCTTCCTTTTTTTGTGTGTGGGGGTACTGGGAATTGAACCCAAGGGTGCTCTGCCACTGAGCAAAACTGCCTTTTTTTTTTTTTATTTTTGGTACCAGGGATTGAACTCAGGACCTTGTGCTTGCAAGGCAGGCAACGGAACCACTGAGCTAAATCCCCAGCCTGGAACCCCCTTTTTTGGGAGGAGGTTTTTGACAGAGTCTCACTATCTAGTTCAGGCTGGCCTCAAACTCACAGCAGTCCTCCTGCCTCAGCCTCCCCAGTGCTGCGATTACAGGTGTGCACCACCATGCCCTATTGACTTTTTCTTTTTTTTTTTTTTGGTACCGGGGATTGAACTCGGGTCCTTGTGCTTGCGCAGCAGGCAGCGAAACCACTGAGCTAAATCCCTGGCCCTATTGACTTTTTCTTACCTCGCTCATTTTCTCATTTCCATGCCTCCTCCTTCTCTAGAGGCTCCTTTGGAGGCGGAGCCAGCCTGGGAGAGAGTGTAAGCTACAAGAGCTGCAGGAGTCAAGTTGACAGGATTGGCTGGTGGGTGGGATTAGGGGACAGTAAGAAACAAGGCGGGGCCAGATTTAGCTTATGTAACGACCAGCTGTGTGCCGCTTATGAACTTAGCAATGGGGACACAAGCATGCGTTCTCTTCACCTTCCCTTGTTTGTATTGGATTTCAGAAGGAAGCTTCCCAGGTTACTTCCGAGTGTTTAGTCTTGGGTTCTGTTGGCATCAAAAGAGAGAAGAGGAAGAGAGGCCTTCAGTTAACAGAGAGCACCCTGGTGGCCCTGGAGGAGTTAGTGAGTGTGTCCTGTGGTGAGTGACGAGCTTCGATGAGTCCCAGAGGAAGCTCCATGCCCGCCCGCAGGGAGCGGGGCTCACACACTGCTGATTGTCTCTGCAGAGGACTCGGACGGCTGCCCCATTGTGCTGGTGTGTGGCGGTCAGGACGTGGGGAAGTCCACATTCAACAGGTACCTGATCAACCAGCTGTTGAACAGGTAAGCGCTCCTCTCCCGCAGCATCTGGCTCGCTGGCGGGCGGAAGCAGGGTGTGTGGGGTGCGGCAGGGCCCGTCCCACTCCTCAGGGAGCCCACAAAGCCCTGGGTCGCACTGCTCATCGCGCTGTGCCCATGCCTGCACATGGTTGTGGTCATGGCATGTGCCACCTAAAAGGCCACGTAAAGAGGCCCGCACCTGTGTATGCACAGACTCCTCGCCATCCTGTTTTTCTTATCTACACAGTAAAGCTCCGTGAAATTTTATCTCATTGAAAATTTTCAGTATTTCCTGCGTGGACTACTTGGAATGTGATTTGGGGCAGACAGAATTCACTCCTCCTGGCTGCATTTCTCTGCTGAATATTACGGAACCAGTTCTGGGTAGGTCTCGATCTTATAAAATTCAAGTTAATAATTCTTACCTAAAACTCAGGGTAAAACAGAGAAAATGGACTTGCCCCAGCCACACTCATGGTTTTTTGTTTTGTTTTGTTTTGTTTTGTTTTTTTTGTTTGGTACCAGGGATCGAATTTGGGACCTTGTGCTTGCAAGGCAGGCGGTGGCACCACTGAGCTAAATCCTTGGCCCCACACTCATGGTTTTTGTGTTTTGGGGGTTTTTTGAGACATGCTCTCATTATGTAGCCCAGGTTGGCCTCAAACTTATGGAGATCCTCCTGCCTCAGCCTCCCTAGTGCCCGGATCACAGGCATGTGCCACCATGCCCAGCTAATTGTGGTTTGTTTGTTTTTTTGGTACCAAGGATCAAACTCCAGACCTTGCACTTGTGAGGCAGGTGGCAGAACCACTGAGCTAAATCCCTGGCTCTAGTCGTTTTTGATTAAGGGCTCCTTTCCTCTCTGAGAAGCAAACTAGGGCATGTTTCCATTTTAGGAAATGGAACTATTGTTTTATTTTGTTTTATGTAAACTGGATGCAAACCCTACCTGATGTTAACATCTGTAGGGTTTTTTTGGGTTTTTTCCTAGTACTGGCCGTAGTACCCAGGGGCTTCTCACTGAGCTACATCCCTAGCCCTTTTTATTTTTATTTTTTTTTGGTCCCGGGATCAAACTCACCTCCTTGCACTTGTGGGGCAGGCAGGAGAACCACTGAGCTAAATCCCTGGCCTTCCCAGCCCTTTTTAAATATCTTTAGACTTTAAGAAAGTGTCTCAGGCGGAGTTTGGATTTGGATCCTCCTGCCTCAGCCTCTCAAGGGCTAGGGTTACAGGTGTGCACTACCACACCTCGCAAGATGGTGAATCTGTATTCCCACCATTTCTTCCACTTTGTGGGTGGTGCTCTTCTGTGGGGAAATGTTTATTATGTCTTGGATTCATAGCTTCTTGTCACGTTGATGCTTAGATTGTTCCAGATTCGGCCGGGGGAGCCCCTTCCTGTTGTCACCAGGTCCTCTTGACACTGCTGTTCTTTTCTAAGCTCCCCTTTTTCCTGGCTGGAAGAATGTTCTCTTCCCTCTCCCTGGCCTACGTGTGCCCTGGTTCCTTCCAGTGGAGCATAGATCCGGCTCCTAGGATGCTGCTTTCCCCTGGAACATCACTGCTTCCGGGCCCCTCGGTGAGCAGGCAGGAAGTAGGGAAGTGTGCGGACAGGCGGGAGTTGTGTACACCTTACCCTCACATGTCCCTGGGGACTTGAGTATCTCACTGTCATCTGTAGACAGGGACGGAGCCGCGTCCCCTGGGAGCCCAGGCTCCAGCCCGGCTCCAGCGGGTCAGGCGCCCTCTGCGAATGCTCCCCTGGTCCTGGTCCTGGCCCACTCTCACGGACCGCTCGCTGCCTGTGGCTCTGTCCTCAACTGAGCAATTCCTGTTGCAGCAAAGTAAAGTGGTCTAGGAGGGTTGTTATTATTACTTCTTTGTTTGTTCGTTTTGTTTTGTTTGGTACCGGGGATCAAACTCAGGTTCTTCTGCTTGCGAGGCAGGCAGTGGAACCACTGAGCTAAATCCCCGGCCCAAATGACTCGTAACTTTTTTTTGTTGTTTTTTGTTTTTTGGTACCGGGGATCGAACTCAGGTCCTTGCGCTTATGCAGCAGGTGGTGAAACCACTGAGCTAAATCCCTGGCCCAGTTGTTATTACTTCTGATGCTAGGGATTTTAATTAATTAATCAAATTATTTATTTTTGGGAACAGAGTCTCACTGTAGCCCAGGCTGGCCTCAAACTTGAGCCTCCTGAGTTCAGGGCTTACAGGGATGTGGCGCCACCCCAGGCCTGGAGAGCTGGTCCAGAGCTTTACACAATAGCAGGCAGGTGCTTTCCCATCAAGCTGCACCCTGTCCCCCTGTCACCCTCTGCTCTGTGTCCCAGGACCACCGTACACCCACCAGAGGACGCCGCAGAAGATGGTGTACTACGGGAAACTCTCCTGCAAAAACAGCTTCGAGAACTACATTGATATCATCAAATACGTGTTCAGTGCCTACAAAAGAGAGGCCCCGCTGATCATCAACACAATGGGCTGGGTGTCGGGTAAGCCCTCGCACTGGGCCCCGGGAGAGGGCGGCCGTGGAATGCTCCATTCTGGGCCTGACGCTGTCCCTCCAGGGCCATGAGTGCTGCTCCCACAGGCAGCTCACCCTCCTGCCGGAGCAGGCTGCCTTGCATCCTCCTCTGTTGCTGCTCCGTGGGGTGGCCTCACCCTGCCCCTGTCCGTGACAGCCGCAGTCAGCTTGGGGACGACGCTCTGTTCACGTGCTGTGTTCCTTCCCTTGGATCCCACCCCAGGTTGGGATTGCTGCCTTGTGTGCTGTTTTATTTATGTCCTTATTCTTCTGCTTTTGATTTCTGAGGAGCCTCTGCAGTGTCTTCCCTGATGGCCGAGCCCATCTGGCTTCCCACCCCCGAAGCCCAGTCTCTTGTCCTTTTGGTGTCAGCTGTTCCAACTAAATGGCGTAATGCTGCCTGGGGCTTTGCTTCTGTTTTGCTGTTTTATTTTTAGGGGATGTTTTGAGGCAAAGCCTCACTGTAGTTCAGGCTGGCCTTGAACTTGAGGAGATCCTCTCGCCTTAGGGTCCCAAGTGCTGGGATCACAGGTGTGCACCACCACACCCGCCTTTGCTTCAGTTTGTTTTTTTGTACCAGGGATCGAAGTCAGGTCCTTGCGCTTGTGCAGCAGGCGGCAATTTTGCTTTAGTTTTTGAGACAGATTTCCCGTAACATTCCTAGGCTGCCCTGAAACTGGCGGCCTTCCTGCCTCAGCCCCCTGAGCACCTGGGCTTACAGGCAGGCATGTGCTGCGCCCGGTGAGCTGTTTCTGTGTCTCAGGATCCAGGTGCAGGTGCAGCGCTGGCGCCTGTCTCGTTCCAGGGTGGCTGGGTGTGCTCATGTGTGTGTGTGTCCCCCCCCCCCAGAGGAAGGCCTCCAGCTACTCATCGACCTCATCCGCCTGCTGTCCCCGAGCCACGTGGTGCAGTTCAGCTCCCCCAAGAGCAAGCACATGCCACCCCTCACCCCGGACTACGTGGCCGACCGGGACGGGCTGTACACCAAGAGCAAGTCCAGGCTCAGAAGCCAGGGCTTCTGCCTCCCGGAGTTCTCAGACAGCGTGGAGTTTGCCGATGAAGAGAAAGACAGCCCAGTTCTCTTTGCCGAACACAAACTGTTATCTGTGTTTTCAGAGTTTTCGTTCAGAAAAACTCCAAGGAATCGGTGAGTAAAGCATCATTTGGTGGAGGGAGGGAGGCCTGGGGATGCACTTAGTGCAGAGGCCCTGGGTCCTGCCCACTGGGGTCCTGTGTGTTAGTTACGGAAGCGTTGTCTGTGCAGCGATACTTAGTTTCTGCTCTGTGTGCAGAGAGATGGGAGGTCTGTACCGAGGATGTTCTCATTTGGTTTTCAGGGACTCACATAACAGGATTTTCCGAGACCTGACAGTGTTGGCTTACCTTGCCCAGCTGCTGCCCCCAGTGCCCAAGCCACTCAGTCCCCTGCATGGCCTGACGCCCTATCAGGTAATGGCAGCTCGTGGGAGGCTGTCGGGTTTGCTTGTCAGCCCCCAGCAGCTGCCTGTGTGCCAGGTGCCCTCGGGACACCTTAGTTTTCAGCACCCCATGACCCGGGTCCTGTGATCGCCCTGTTTCTGGATGGAAAAATAGCTCAGTGCTGCAGCTTACCGGCAGCATGACTCAGTTTCTCCTTCGGACCAGGGCGGTGCCGACCGAGTAGGGCAGATGTAGGACTCGGCCTGCGCTCCTGGTAGCACCTGGCAGTCTGAGCGTACTCCATGTTCCCCGTCATCTGCTCAAGTCCTGACGCTAGAGCGTGTGTGACTCGGAACCCAGGCTGCCAGGAGTTGTTTTGGATGAAACCGTCATAATGCTGGGCTTTGGGATGAGAGTCAAAATGCTGGAGGCCAAGGCGGGAGGAGCGCCACGAGTTCAGGGCCTCATGCCTGCTTGCCGAGCAGCAGCCGCCCCTCGCCCCACTCCCATCTGTGAAGTGCTAATTCCTGCTACTGTGCACATTTACAGATGGAGAAGCCAAGCCCAGCACCGAGTGCTCACTCACAGCGGCGGCTGTGAGCTTGGGCTGGGCTTTGAAATCCACCCACCAGTGGGTTTATTTCCCTTTTGTGGTTTTACATTTCTTTTCTTAAATTTTAACTATTTCTCATTCCTCCCTCCCCTCAAGCCCTCTCCCCTCTACTTCTAAGTAACATGTATAAAAAAATACCTTTCTTTGTTTTTTTTTTGGTACCGGGGATCGAACTTGGGTCCTTGCACTTGCGCAGCAGGCGGCGAAACCACTGAGCTAAATCCCTGGCCCTAAAAAAATACTTTTCTATTTTAAAAATTTGGAGCCAGCTAGGTACAGTGGTGCACACCTGTAATCCCAGCACTCTGGGAGGCTGAGGCAGAAGGATTGCAACTTAGTGACTTAGCGAGACTCTTGTCTCAAAACAACAACAAAGCCTGGGGATGTTCCTTAGTGCAAGGGGCCTAGGCTCAGTTTCCTAAACCACCGGAAAAGAAGAAAGAAAAGCCAGGTGTGGTGATGAGTGCCTAAACTGCCAGCACTTACGGAAGCGGAGGCAGGAGGATTGCAAGTTCCTGTCCTACCTGGGCGACAGTGAGACCCTGTCAAGAAATCAGAGGGGCTGGGGTGCGGCTCAGTGGTAGGGTGCACTGGTTCCTGCGCCCAGGGCTGGAAGAGAAGAAGGAGTTACCCAGAGTCGGATGCCACTGTGCACCTGTGCCCAGGAATGTAGGCCGATGTCCTTTCTTTGCTGCTGGTGAGCAAAGCCTAGGGCTTGTAGGGCTTGGCATGCTGAGCGTGCACACGCACACGCACACGCACACATGTCCACGCATACACACACGTGCACATGTGCGTGTGCTGTGCCCCAGAGCTGCCTTCTGTCTGCCTGACTCGCTGTCTCTGGGCAGTGAATCGCTTCTGACTTCCTTACACCGGAAGAGGCAGTGACCAGGGTTTCACGTGGCCTTAGTTGGATGGAGTCTCCGTCACCCTAGCTCATGTAGGATGTGCTCAGCCATGAGTCACCAGCGTCTCTTCAGATGGGAACGTGCCAGCTTTCCAGCAAGTGCTGCTGTTGTGTAGGAACTGTGTGTGGGGCTGGGTGCAGGCACACACTTATAATTCCAGCTACTTGGGAGGCTGAGGCAGGAGCGTCGCCAGTTCACAGCCAGCCTGAACTACATAATGAGACCCTGACTCACAAAACCAAAAAGTAAAATAGTCTGCAAACAGACATGAAAAGAGGGAACTGGACGTTTATCCTCCAGGTTCCTTTCAATGCCATTGCTCTGAGGATTACGCATTCTGACGTTGCCCCCACCCACATCCTGTACGCCGTCAATGGCAGCTGGCTGGGCCTGTGCCGGATCCTGGATGACATCCGAGGCTACTCGAGGGGGCCCATCCTGCTGGCCCAGACGCCCATCTGCGACTGCGTGGGGTTTGGTGAGTCCCTCATCCTGCTGCGATGGGTGACAGGTCCCAGGCATGGCCTCCCTCTCCCTGGTGCCTTTCCCAAGGTGCCTCATCCTTTTCTGGGCCTTTCATTCCTCCTGAGGCCAATGCTGCCGTGAAACCTCCCAGCCCAGCCACAGCCCCGGGCGTTCTCTGTCCAACCTGAGGCCCTGCTGGGTCCCCTGTGCCAGCTGCTTTCCCAGGCCCGTGGCTGGTGGCTTCCACGTTGGGGCTGGTGCTCAGGGAGACCCTGGCTTGGCCGTGGCCGCCCTCACCTGCAATGGCCATGGGCAGCCACTGCAGGCCCAGGAGCCCCTGCCTCCACTGAGCCAGTTTCTGCACCTCCCTGACCGTGTCACTGCTGGGGCTGCCCCTGTGCTGGGTGTTTGGCACTGGTGGGGCGCGTCCCAGCCATGGCCAGCCCCGCTGCCCCCATGGATTGTTCACGGAGCCAAGGGTGGCAGTGTGGGGACTTGGGGTTCAGGAAGCTCTTGCCTCTGGACCCGCTGTGCTGCGCTGGGCCGCGGGGCAGCAGGGCATGGTGTCCGCAGGGCGTGACTGCACTGGCTATTTTGAAGGGGTCTGCAGGGGCATAGACATGGAGAAGCGGCTGTACCACATCCTCACGCCCGTGCCCCCGGAGGAGTTACGGAGTGTGAACTGCCTGCTGGTCGGCGCCATCTCCATTCCACAGTGTGTCTTCAAGAGCCAGGTGAGCCCGCCTGTGGGAAGCCAGGAGAGATGGGGCGGCGGCTTGTCCAGACGGCCTCGAGGCACAAGCGCTCAGGTCCCGCCAGCTGGCATGGGCGAGGGGTGAGGGGCCGTGGGCCCCTGTGTGCTAGGAGGGGACACTGGACGCCCTGCTCTCGGTGCTGGCCCCTGTGCGTGAGTGAACAGCGGGCACATGTGGGAGAGGCCAGAAGCCTGCCTCATGCCTATGAGGCTCGCGGACACGCCCACGGGTCCATGGTTCTCTGTTTCTGTTTCAGCATGGCCTGGAGGGGACAATTCCCTACATCACAATGGATTACAACTTTAAACTTCCCGGCGCATCAGAGAAAATCGGGGTAAGAGACAGTGAGAAAGAGCAGCTGCCCAAAGGGAAACTGCACCCCAGATCCAAGTTCTTCCGGAAAATGAAGTTTCTCAAGGGAAAAGACCATTCGTCCCAGCCTGGTGGCAGTGGAGAAGGCGGGGCTGGCGATGCATGAGCCCTGAGTGGCGCAGTGAAGGCTGCGGGGTTCCCTGTCACTGGGCCTCGGCACTGCTCCCTGTCCGGGGCACTTTCTGCAGCAGTGCGAAGGTTTGGACCCTGCCCACACAGGAAGAATGTGGCCAGTTCTTCAAAAACTTCTTCAAGCACCTGCTTATTGGATGCAGGATAAAAATAACCTGGGACCCCAGATGCCCCGGAAAGCAGGCTGGCCGGGCGTGAGCATCGGAAGGCGCAGGCCGCCTTGGTCCCCACCTCACTGCATCCAGGATGTGGGCGCTGGGGTGAGCACCCGTCCCGTGAGCCCCTTCCCGGGCCCCCTGACCTGTGCAGTCATGGGCTGCATGAGAAGGCCGTCTCCATTGCATTTTACCAAGGTTTGATGCCTAGGAGTTCACTCAAGTCCTTTCATTTGTTAACTGCTCTCAAAGCTGGAAGGCCTCCCAAGGGCTCCTGCCGTCTGTCAGCTCCGACTAACTTCTTGGCAGAGGCCCAGGACACTGCTGGGGGCAGGGCCGGAGAGCAGGGCAGGGCGGCTGGGCTCGGACCGGCTCTGCCTCCCGCAGTGTGCCCGGGCCCTGTCCTCCCCGGGGTCCCACTTCTCTGTCCTCCCGGTTGGACGTGGTTTGTAAGCAGGACGGATGTGAGCTTTTCCAGCTGGCGTCAGGCGACGGTGGAGTCAGAGTCAGCTTCCCAGCACGGCCTGGTGAGCCATTACCAGGGCACAGGGTTCGACACTGGCCCTTGGCCAACCTTGGCCTTGGGACTCTGGACCCGAACTCGCTCAGCTCCGCGTGGGAGCCCCTGATTGGGTCGTCTCAGTGTAGCTAGTGTGGCTGTTTCCCCTCTTGACCTTGAAAAGAATCTGAAGCCAGCCACTGCCACCACCTTTCTGCCTGTCACGCATCCTCCTCAGTCTTGAGCGCATCTCTGGAGGCAGCGGCGGCACCCCCCGGACTGAGCTTCGTCAGTGCCACCGAAAAGGAGATGTTGCCACTAGAGGGAGCCCTCGGCCACAGGCCGAGCTGTGGAGCCCTGGGCTCTGCTGGGCACAGGTTTGTGCCTGGCAGTGAGGCCGGTGGTGTGGCGGAGGGTCCCTTTGGCTGCACCGTTTTTGAGACAGTCTGTCTGTAGCCCAGGCTGCTCTTGGACTTGGCCTCCTGCCTCAGCCTCCCAAGTGCTGGGGTTATAGGCGTGTTCTGCCATGCCTAGCTCAGATGCTGAGTTTTTTAAAGTTTAATTGGGGTGGGGGTGGTAAGTTCAGGACTCAAGTCCAGGGCCCCTGAATGAATTTTTTTTAAAAATTTTATTGGTACACTTTCAATATACATAATGATCACATTCATCATAGAGAATGTGTAACTGTACATGATGTATTGGGGGGGGTTACCAGGGATCGAACTCAGGACCTTGCTCCTGCAAGGCAGGCGCTGGAACCACTGAGCTAAATCTGTGGCTTCCCTGAATGAATTTTTTTAAATTTTGTGCAGGGTCTCTCACTAAGTTACTAAATTGCCTGGGCCGGGCTCAAATTGTGATCCTGCCTCAGCCCCCACGGGTGCTGGGACTACAGGTGTTCACCGCCACACCGGTGATTTCAGTTGTCTGCGCTGTCTGCTCGATAGGTTCATTGTATTAGGTTTGGATGGCAATATCGGGGGTTAGGACGGCTGGCTTTGTAACAACTTTGCATTTGAACTCCAGCTCTCCCATTTCGAGCAGTGTACCTTCGAGGAAGATGTTTAACTGAAGCCAGGCATGGTGCTGCAGCCTGTAATCCCAGTGTTTGGGAGGCTGAGGCAGGAGGATTGCCACAAGTTGGAGGCCAGCCTGAGCTACATAGCGACTTCAAGGCCAGCCTGGACTATATAGTGAGACCCTGTCTCAACCCACCCCCAAAAAAAGATGTTTCAGCAGCCTGTTTGCTTCCTTGGAGGTGAGATAACTGCTCTCCCCTCAGGGTTCCTGCCTAGCCTGGTCTCGGGCGACAGAAGACCCCAGTGACCCCCTTAGTGCCCGGCTGGAAGGAAAACCCTGGGAAGCAGCCCCAGAGCTGTGTTCCGCAGTTGCATGGGCTGGTGCTCACCCTATGAGTCTGAGCCCCAGCTGGACTTTCCTGCCCCAGGCAGGCAGCCACCGGCGTGATTCCTGTGGTGTTCACAGTCCCCGATTTATAGCTGTTAGAATTTTAGCTCCAACCTGTAGGAAGTGCTCCACTGCCCGGTCGTCACTGTGCTTATGAATTGTGTCTAGCCCTCCCATTTGTGTATGAGCTTCTGCATCATTAAAGGTCTGGAGAACCTGGGTTTCATGGTGTAAGTTTATCATACAAATCATTTTATTCCATACTTAGAGGCCGAGGAGAAACCATGGCAAAAGACACCAGGTGGGGAAAAACTGAAAGGCAGTTAATGATCTTGGGGGGCCAGCACCTCCGAACTGGGGCTCCCAGCCGAGGCCTGTGCTTGTCATTGTCGAATGAGCTGGGAGTTCCTTCTCCTGTCTGGGGCTCTGTGTAAGTTAAAAGAGGACGCCCCGTCCCCCTGGGCTGCCTTGAGAGTGTAGTAGGGAGGAAGGGGATTCACTCCCCAAAGTGCCCTCTCTTTTTCTGTACTAGGGATTAAGCCAGGGTGTTCTACCACTGATTACACCTCCAACTCATTTTATATTTTGTTTTTTTGTTTTTTGGTACCTGGGATTGAACTCGGGTCCTTGCACTTTCGAGGCAGGCAGTGGAACCACTGAGCTAAATCCCCGGCCCTCATTTTATATTTTGGTACAAGGTCTTGCTAAATTGCCTGAGCTGAGCTCCAACGTGTGATCCTCCTGCCTCCTCAAAAGTAGCTGAGACTACAGGTCTGTGCCACTCTGCCCGACTCTAAAAGGTTGAACAGTTGGCCCTGTGCTGGGTCCTGACCGAGGGGAGCTTGGCCCTGCAGTCTTCCTTCCTAGCAGCCTGGCAGAGCAGGACGTGGCTGGCAAGCCCAGCGGAGCAGCAGCTGAAATAAATAAGCTGGTGCCCCACAGGGCCTCTAGAGAGCCTCGCTGGGCTCTGTCCCCAGGCCTGGCCAGGGAAATGCAGGTGCAGGGCTGACCGCAGGTGCCAGGGGCTGAGTGAGCAGGGCCATGGGGTCAGCAGACAGTTGAGCGGCTGCACAGGGTCACCATAGCAACCGGCCTTGCATGGCACTCGCCACTGGCTCGGGTTGCTCTAGTGCTCCAGGCCCCTGAGTCTGGGCAGTGACTGTCCCTGCCTAGCAGAGAAAGCCGCCCAACTCTGGCCTTCCCGCTCCCTTTTTTTTTTCTTTTTTTGGTACTGGGGATTTAACTCAGGACTTTGTGCTTGAGAGGCAAGGTGGTGGCACCACTGAGCTAAATCCCTGGCCCCCCACTCCCGTAAGTCTAGCAGAGTGGCTGTGGTGGCCATGGTCAGGACAAAGGTCCCCCATGGCAGTGTGTTCCAGGCAGGGGAAGGCACTGCACACAGCCAACTGTGGAGCCTGTTCCAGGGGGCGAGTGGGTCCTCGACAATGGGAAGTCCACGGCGCAAAAGCCAACAAGGCAGCGCTGGAAGCCATAGCCGTGAAGCCACAAGACAACCACAGGGCTGATGAGAGGGACGGGCCCTGACAGCATGGACCGCCTCGGAGCTGGCCTAGCCCTGCCCGGAACCTGCAGGACCTTTCCCTCCCCTTCTCTGGAAAGGACAGGGCGACACTGTGAGAAGGGGAGGCCCCCACGCTTGCTGAATGAGTCCACACCCGTCAGGACCTTTGTGTCCACATCAGTCGAGTTAAGTGTGGTCCAGCACGCCTGTGATGCCAGCTACTCTGGAGGCTGAGGCAGGACAGGAATGTGAGTTGGAGGCCAGCCTGGGCAATTTAGCAAAACCCTGTCTCAAAAAACAACAAAAACCAACTTGGGATGTAGCTCAGAGCATAGAAGTGACCAGAAATTTTAGCCACCAAAAGGGGACCTTGGCCCTCCAAACCACGTTTTGGGCATCAGCGGGCAGGATGGCCTGGAAGAGGTCCCAGCCCTGCCTTTGTAGCACTTGTGGAAAGAACCATGGACTCCTCTGCCCTCTTTTTTTTTTTTTGGTACCCGAGATTGAAGTCAGGTCCTTGCGCTTGCACAGCAGGCAGTGAAACCACTGAGCTAAATCCCCGGCTCTTCCTCTTTTTTGTAGTGCTGGGTATTAAGCCCAGGGCCTTTGCACCCAGCTACATTCCCAGCCCTTTTTTTTTTTTGGTACCGGAGATCGAACTCAGGTCCTCGTGCTTGTGAGGCAGGCAGCAGCGGAACCACTGAGCTAAATCCCTGGCCCTCCCAGTCCTTTTTTATCTTTTATTTTGAGGCAGGGTCCTGCTCAGTCTCTAAGTTGCCCAGGTCGGGCTCAAACTTGCAATCCTGCCTCTGCCTCCCCGGTGCTGAAGTTACAGATGTGCACCACCTGCCAGCCTGAGACAGGTGGGTTTGCTGGGCATGGGCCGAGTGTCAGGTTGTGTGACCCACATCAGCAGCTGTGCCTTGTGAACACAGGGGCCCCGTGACTGATGTCCAGCCACTTCAAGGTCCATGCCTGCATGCCCAGTGGTGGGAGGTGGGTGCGGGCCTTGGGAATGTCCCGAATCATGCCTGCCCTGTGAGTGGTTCGGAGCAGCCCTGGTTACCTCAGCACCTCCAGGCAAAGGTAAATACACAGCCCTGTGTACTTTTTGTTCTGCCTGTAAAGTTACATTTTTCAGGGCGTGGTGGCGCATGCCTATAATTCCAGCACTTGGGAGGCTGAGGCAGGGGGATTGCCCTGAGTTTGAGGCCAGCCTTGGCTGCATAGTGAGCTCAAAGCTAGCCTGAACTGCATAGCAAGGCCCTGTCTCAAAAAACCCCAATAAATAAAGCAAGCAAGCAAACAAGCAAGAAAGCCAATAGCTGAGCATGATGGTGTGTGCCTGTGAATTCCAGATACTTGGGAGGCTGAGGCAGGAGGATCACTTGACTACAGGAGTTCAAGCCAGCCTGGGCAACATAGTCAGACCTCAGCCTGTCTCAAAGATTTTTAAAAATACCAATATAAAAAACCATGCCGCCACCTTTCTTTGTATTTGTGGTGATGGTGGCACCGAGCCCAGGGCTCCACACACGCATGCCAAGCACATGCTGTACCACTGAGTGACACCCCAGCTCCCACCTCCTTCCTTCTAAGGGCTCAGCGATGTGTGCGGGCCGAGCCTCAGTGCGCATGCGCGCGTGTTGCGGATGAAACCCGGCCTCCAAGCGGGAGGCAAGAGCTCTCCCGCCAAGTCCCTTCCCGGTGCCTTTACTCTCCAGCTGCCTCCCGTGATGACGGGGTTGGTTCCATTTCTCAGCCTGTTCCCTGCATCACTGCGCCTCGAGGCCTTGTGTCTCCCAAATAAATCTTTGGGGAAGCGGAGCCGCCAGGTGGAGGGGTTGGGGACGTTTTGCCTTCAGCAGACATTTCCAACTGTCCTTCTGTCTGTTTGCGGGCCTTCCCCGGTCACCGTTCACGAGCTCGTCCCTGACCTCCGGGTGGGTGGCTGGACATCTCCCTCCTCGTCCACGCCCGTCCCCGAAATGCACAGCTCTGGGCAGAGCGAGGCAGCAGCAGTGGGAGATGTGGACGGTGCACCCTGTACAACTCTCCCGCCTTGTTAGCTCCGCCCCTCCTGAAGGCCCCTCACAGTAAAGAGGTTTCGCACCTGAAGCCAGGACCTTCACTCTCAGCTACATCCCCACCCTTTTTTAATTTTATTTTTAAAATTTTGAGACAGGGTCTTGCTATGTAGCCCAGACTGGCCTTGAACTCCTGGTGATTCTCCTGCCTCAGCCTTCCTGTGTGTATCAACACGAACACTAGGACCAGTTTGTTAATCAAAGCAATGGGTTTTTTTCTGATTTGTATTTTGTCCTTGCTGTGATTGGTGACTGTTGTCCCCAGAGCCTCCCCAAATATAGCCTTGAGTCTGAAGATCACTGTTCTGGATCAACTCCCTTAATCCTCAGAGCTACCCTGAGAGGTAGTACTGTAAGTTCCCCTGCTGTGCAGATGTGGAAACTGGGACTCAGGTTAAACCGCTTTCCTGAGGTGGCACAGCCAATGGGAGCCAGGATTTGAACCCAGTGGCGTGGCTGGTTCTGGAGGACGCCATGGAGGGACAAGGGCGAAGCTGCAGCCCAGGACAGCTGTGGCCTGAGCCTGTGCCACCGCAGGGCCCTTCTGGGAATGACATGGGCTGCTGGTGCCCAGCCGCCTGCTCGGATGCACTTGTCCCTGGCCAAAGTGGGTGGACGGGTGGGGGTGGCAGGCCAGCTGCCGGCTGGACAGCCATGGGCTTCCCACTACCTGGCTCCTGGGTCTGGGTGGTGGCTGCAGCTGGCTGCACCCTCTGGCCTGCCATGCGCGGGGCTGTCCTTCAGGACGGGAGGTCTCATCCACTGCTCGGCCTGGAATTTCCCAGGGCTGTCCCCATCTCACAGGGGAGGAAACTGAGGCCTGAGGCCCGGAGTCAGTACTTGCTTCCCTCTGAGAGCCGGCAGGGGGTGTTGGAGGTGGGGAGGGGCCCAGGAGCTGCGAGGGTGGCTGGCCGCGGGCAGGCAGCATCTGCCTGCACAGTTAATTCCGTGCCAGCCACTCCGGGCCCTGCTGTTTGCCTGCCCACGGGTGCCGACCTGGCCCACAGCCCAGCTGGGTTGGCTTCCACCAGCCAGGCCCTGCCAGGCTCACCAGCGAGCACTGGTTCCGGACATCCCGAAGGAGCGCTCAGCCCAGAGGTGGACGCTCTGCACTGGCTCCAGTACTGTGACCACACCTGGGGGAGATTACTTCCCAACAGCGGCCAGGAGGTGAGGGGCAGGGGCCCCAAGTCCTCATGGCCTTGGGGTGAGTGCTTACCCCCTCCAGGCTCTGCCAAGCCATTGACCCATTTTGCAGATGTGGCCCCCAAGGCTTCTAGAAGTGCTCCAGGCCTCCCTGCTGTGCATCTGGGCAGAGCTCTGATCCAGGTCCTGCCCCGTGGGAAGGGGCTCTCCCCTATTGGCTAAGTGGGGGAAGGATGCCGAGGCCCAAGGGAGCCATGGCTGGGGCCAGGGGCTGTCTGTCAGTGAAGCTTCCCAGGAGGCAGCCAGTGCAGGGTGCTTGGCTGGCCTGAGCCACCTACTCCTCTTCCTCTTTTGGCCTCTTACTCAGCAGGACCTGCGTGGGCCCCGTCCAGGCCCCTGCCTAGCACTTCCACCCTCCAGGAAGCAGCTGTGGTCAGTGCCCGATGCTCCCTGGAGCTCAGAAGGCACCAGAGTGGGGAACAAGAGGCAAACCCCGGGTCCCTCAGCCCTGTGGGAGCAGCCCCAGAGGCGGGCAGAGCCCATAGGACTCATCCACCTTCGGCTCCCCATCCTGAGGCCAGGACCCAAGAGGCAAGCCTGGGCCGCCTGCACCCTGAGGGGCCTGGAGAGCTGAGGGCAGGAGAGGTGGGCTGCACCTCTCCCTGGGTCTGGGACTCGGGTTAGCCACTCCCTGGCCCAGCTTCTCCATCTCTATGGTAGGACCACAGGCAAGGCGGCAAGCATGGCTCCAAGCATGCTCCTCTCCTCTGCTCAGCATTTGGGGCTCTGTGGAGGGCAGGAAGCCGTCCTCTCCACTGGCAGGATGCCGTCCTCTCCACTGGCAGGATGCCGTCGAGTCCAGGAGTGGGGTCTGGGCTGCGTAGGGCTCCAGGCCCCTACTCTGTGGCCCGGCTCTGCCGGGGTGGGTGCCGGGCCCACAGATGCTGGTGGGCTGTGGATGGCTTTGTTCGTCAAGCCTCGGTCTGACACCCTCCCCACACATGAGCAGGCACCCAGCACCCTCGGGCCCTGGCACAGGCTGTGTGGGGGCCGGGCTCCAGGCAGGGAGCACCCTGCGTTGTCCTCCCTGGCCCCGTGCTGTGGAAGCGGGCCGGCGTGGCATCTGGTTCCAATTACTGCAGCCTTGTCCAGCACCTCAGGCCTCACCGGGGCTGCAGGCTGCCTGGATGGCCCCCAGCCCTGGCCACCCCTGGGTGACCCTGCCACCCCCAGAGAGCAGAGTTGTCTCTGCCAGCTCCCTCTGCCCAGGCCTCGTGTCGCTCCGTGGCCACATGTCAGCACTGTTGGGCGCTGGCTCTGGCTGTACCCAGGCCAGCTTCTCCAGGCCTGGCAGGGTTGGACGGAGGCGGTTTGGCAGCATGGCCGGGCCTGGATGGAAGCCCAGGGCAAGGCACCATCCCACCGCCCTCAGACCCTTGGCCTTCTCCCCAGCGGCTTTGCCAGGTCCTCAGATGGGCTCTGAAGCTAGTCCTGCTCCAAACCCACATGCCAGTGCTGATGGCTGGACTCAGTTTCTCATCCATGTTGGGACGACACCCACCCCCAGGGAAAGCCATCGTGATTGGCGAGGGACAGAGGCCACTTGGACAGGTAGCAGAGGGCAGAGGTCCCCACAGGAGGCTGCCTTGGGTTCCTAGTTGTTATTTTCTTCCTTCCTTTTTTTCTTTTTGGCTGTACTGGGGGTTGAACCCAGAGCCCCCCACTGAGCTGCATCCCCAGCCCCAGCCCTTTTGTATTTTGAGGCAGGCTCTTGTTAAATCACTAAGCTGCCTGAGGTGGGCTCAAACCTGTGATCTTCCGGCCTCAGCCTCCCGCTAGCTCCTGGTTATTTTCTAGCTTGAAAAAAATGGATATTTTTATGAGAAGATTCTAGAATACATTGACCAGTGACTTTCCATTTTCCACCTGTGGGGCTGGCTGTACATCCCTGTCGGGTTCTGCTGCGGGATCCCTACACCCAGCCCCCACCTTCCCCAGCCCAGCTTCCCTTGGCCTGCCCTTTGCCCAGGCCCAGCCCCATGACGTCAGGCATGGCACAGCCTTCGATGTGGATGGAAGAGTCTGAGGGAGGAGGGAGGCAGAAGGCGGAAGGCAGAAGGCGGGGAATCTAGTGAGGGCTCAGAGAGGGGACCCTCTGCACAGCCCACAGGCCGAGCCAGGCCTCATAGGCCGCTGCTGCCCTCTGGCCCTGGAGGCTGCTCAGGCCGAGGCTCAGTAGGGCTGGGGGCAAGGTGTGCTTCTGGGGAGGAGGCTGGGGACTCTGGGGTGCCTCCAGGTACTCCCATTCCCACTGAGTACTATGGGGGGCCGCAGGCTGGGGTGAGGTCGGAGGTCAGCCGGAGGCCAGAATTGCTCCTGGGACAGCACATTTTTGTCCTCTGAAAACTTATCTTTGCAAAGCCACCGAGAAACAATTGTGCTCTTTCCCGGGCCTCTGCAGTCCCCAGACGGCTGGCCCGTCTCAGCAGCGGGGGCTTTGGGAAGGCGAAATTTGTAAAATGTCTGTAGGAGGGGAAGAAAGGCGCATTGTGTGGGGCTGGGGCCCTGGCCATTGGTCAGCTCCGAGGCCCCCGGCCGCTCCCAGAATACTCCCTCTCCAGGAGGCTGCTTTGCCGTAGCCCTGTGAGCCCCGGCTGCATCTAGGCCTCGGGGACCCAGGTCCCTGGGGCTGCCAGCCTCGGAAGGTGCAGGCCGGGCCGAGAGGCCCCTAAGTCCCAGCATGTTTCTGCACTGGAGGAAGCGGGGTGCCTATGAGCTAGAGGCGCTGCCTGGGGACCTGGCCCAGCTGGGGCTGGAGACCGTGGAGCGCTTCTCTTGGAGCTCCAGCCTGGACATCATCGAGGACCTCAGGGGTAGGTATGGCCTGTGGCCCCGGGGGGACACCAGACCGCCTCCTCAGCCCAGCATTGTGGCCCACTCACTGTGGCGTGCGGTCGTGGGGCACAGAGCCCTCCGGAGGGCCACTCGAGGGGAGGGGCTGGAGCATGGAGACCACAATGGGCACGGGGGCCTGCGCTGGGGCTGGACCTGCTGCTCGTGGCCAGCGATGGCCCAGGGCAGCCCTGGGCTCCAGGCACCTTGGCAAACAGGACTCACAGCTCCCTTGGGGCAGTGTTGTGGGATGAGCCCCTCTGGAATGTTTATGTTCCGGCTCCGGATGGGGGTCATTTCCACTGTTATCCCCAGGTTTCAGTTGAGGAAACCCAGGCATTGTGAGATTGGGCCTCTCAGGAGTCAAGACAGCTGGGCTTGGTGGCACATGGCTGTCATCCCAGTACTCTGGGAGGCTGAGACAGGGGGATGGAAAGTGTGAGCCCAGTCTGGGCAACTTAGCAAACTGGCAAGGCTCTATCTCAACATAAAACCTGGGGCTGTGGCAGAGCTCTTGCCTAGAATGTGTGAGGACCTGGGATTCACCCCAGCACTGCATTAAAAAAAAAGCAAAAATAAAAATTAACAGACCGGGGCCAGGGATTTAGCTCAGTGGTTCCGCTGCCTGCCACACAAGCACAAGGTCCTGAGTTCAATCCCTGGTACCAAAAAAACCCCCCAAAAAATTAACGGACAGTCTGGGGATTTAGCTCAGTGGTTCTGACGCCTGCCTTTCAAGCGCAAGGTCCCGAGTTCGATCCCCAGTACCAAAAATAAAAAAAATAAAAGGAAGCCGGGTGTGGTGGCGCATGCCTGTGATCCCAGCACTTGGGAGGCTGAGGCTGGAGCATCGTTGCAAGTTTGAGGCCAGCCTGGGCTACACTGTGAGACCCTGTCTCAAAAAAAAAAAAAAAAAAAAAGAGAATTAGGATGCAGCTAAGTGCAAAGGCCTTGGGTTCAATCCCCAGTATTGCAAAAATAAAAAAGGCAAAACAAGGTCATGAGGAGCACCAAGCCCAGCACCTCTGTTACTCTCCAGCCCAATGTGTCTGGGACATTCAGGAGGAGGATAATGAAGCCTCTGTGTTGCCTTGAGGGTTCTATGCTCCCTGGGACTCCCTGGGGCAGAGAGGAAGCCCCACCTGTGCTGGCCTGATGGTCACTAACGCGAGCTTAGCTCTAGGGCACTTTGATGCAGCCAAGGAAACTGAGCCTGGCCTACAGGAGCCCAGCGGAGTGTGGGCACCAGCTCCCAGCACTGTTAGCCCTGGGCCCCCGAGGGAAGTGAGAGGGAGCCCCAGACCACATGGGAAGGGGTCCCGAAGGAGATGGGACCGTTGCTCTCAGAGGGAGGTGGCTGCCCCGGGGGACAGGAATGACCAATGTCCCTGTGCTCATTGGACCGGTGCCTGCCTTGGTGGGCTGGTGGGGGTGGCTGCTTGGGGCGGTGGGACTGGTGCAGTGCCCACCTGGGCCCCAGAGCGCTGGGCACTGAGGTGTGGGCAGGAGGCTGCAGGACAGGGCTGTGTGAGGAGGTGGCTTCCCTGCCCAGAACTCACTGGGGTGCGCAGGGTATGGACGGGGCAGGCAAGAGGCTGGTGCGGGTGGAAACAGTAGGTGAGGGGCCTGGTGGAGGACAGAGCTTCCGTCGGTCAGTCCCTCTCGGAGACACCGTGGGAGAGTCCTGCCTGCCTGTGGGCTCAGAGGCCCGCCCCCTGCATGCCCAGGGTCCTGCCTCGGGCCATGTCACCAGACCACCACAACCCAGGGCAGCCCAGTGGAGCCAGCCACGCCCTGGGACACTGGGCAGCTGCTCCCCAGGGGTGTGTGGGGGCTGCAGTCTTCTGAACCTCATTCTCCCCAGGCCTTTCCCCTTCACTCTCTGCTCCCACCACCCGGACGCCACCTGGAGCTACGCGGTGTGATCGAAACACACGGCGGAGAAGTGAAAAGAATTAAAATGTGCTATGTACACGGTGAATGTAATCATTATGTACTGCAAACAGGTACTGCTACAACTTTTCAAATTAAATAAAAACTAAATGAAAAATTTTATTACAGTAAAAGGCACATTGCCATGGATCCACCTCAAAATACCCCTCTGGCTCTGAGCATACTTATTCTGTCGTTCTTGCCACTTTCTGAAGCAGTTCTGGAAGTCCTCCTTCCTGAGTGTTTTTACACGCTGTGCTCAAAAGCACAGAAAACGCTGCTGTTGAGAGTCATCCAGCAGAAAGGGAAGCCCGTAAGAACATGACGCTGTGTCCTCATGCACTTTACACACCAGATCTGGCACCGTGCAATTTCTGGCTCTTCCCCAAAGTCAAAATGACCATGAAAGGTAAACGTTTCGAATGGATTCAAGACATCGAGGCGGCCAGGCATGCTGGTGCATGCCTGTAATCCCAGCACTCAGGAGGCTGAGGCAAGAGGAATGCTGACTGGGCTACATAGTGAGTTCGAGGCCAGCCTGACCAGCATAGCGAGAAACTGCCTCCAGCAAAAAAAAAGAAAAGAAAAGGAGATATTGAGGCAGCCAGAACAGTGCATCTAAACACACTCCAGAAAGAGGACTTCCAGAACTGCTTCAGAAAGCGGCAAGAACCATAGATAACGTGTGTGAAGTGAGGGGGAGGATCGTGAGGGGAGAGTATCAGTGTGCCTTCTCCTGTAATACATTTTTTAAAATCATGTTTAACATTCACCGTATTTTTCAATCACGCCTGGTACGTCTGTGAAGCCCCCATGCCTCCTGCCTCTGGAGGTTCACAGGGACCGCCCCCTCTACTCCGGGCTCCTCCATCACATGCACCCTGGAACCTTCATGGCTGCCCTCAGGCAGGGCCACCTTGGGTCCCCCTCTATTCTGGTGCGGCTCCGTCAGGTCACCAGTGCTGGCACCCAGAACTCCTGCCCGCTCACATGTCCCCGGCCCATGCTCCCCTAGGCTGGCGAGAGAGAGGCCCTGGCACTCACACAGCCACCGGCTGACGGCACGTGAGCAGATCTGGGATGGGCCAAGGCGGCGGAGGGTGAGCTGACCTCACAGCTGTCGGGTGGGCTCAGTCCTGGCCACCAGTTGGCCCCTGGCCCGGCTCCATGCCAGTGGGTGTTGGGCTGGGTCAGCCCAGCCCCAGGATGGCGGTGGGGCCCCAACACGAGCATGACTGTCCCGAGTTTGCACTGCAGACCTATTTCTGCAGCCTGGTTCCAGCTCCCCCCTTGGCAACTCTCAGTTCCTCCAGGGCACTCGAAAGGAAGCTCATGGTGGGCAATGGACAGATGGGCAGGTGCCCATAGCAGCCTCAGCCAGAGGAAGTGGCCGCCTGGCCACAGGCCTTGGAGCAGGAACTGTGTAGACCGTTTCTCTGGCCCCGGGAAGGAATTCTGAGTGCATCCGCCCCAGGGGTGTGGGGGCAGGCAGCAGTCATGATCCCCAGCCCCAGGGGACGGGGCCCATGATGGCTCTGGGCTGCAGGCAAGAGCGGCATCCTTCACTGGGCCCCCTTAACTGCCCTGCCCCAAGATGCCCCAGGACCCTGGGGAAGGAGGCTCAGGCTCATTTCTTCTCGGAGTCCTGAGGGGCCCTGACCAGGGTCCAGCCTAGGGAGTGGCAGGTGTCTGGGACCACAGCTGTTTGCCCAAGCCCCACCCCTCTCGCTTTGGGCAGTTTGAGTCGATCCTGCCTTCCCAGGGTAGGGGGTCCAGCCCAGCAGAGCCCGGGGCAGCTGCCCAGGTGAACCCAGGCTCCCAGGAGGGCTGGGCTCAAGTGGGAGGGAGCACTGGAGGCCACAGCTCCTTGCCTGGCCTGGGGGACGGGGAGTGGTCAGGAGGCTGTGCCCTCTTGGGGTGGGAGGGTTCATGGGAGATCATTCATGTTTGCCTAACACCTAACTGAGCCAGGCACTGTGGGGGCACTGTGGGCACCTGGTGGTTAGGGGCACAGCCTTCAAGTCTTAGGGTCCTGGGCTCCAGTCCCAGCCTCCTCATGATCTATATGGCCTTAGGAAAGTCCCTCTAGTCTCTGAGCCTCAGTTTCCTCATCTATAAAATGGGGAGAATGGTTATACCTCCCCCTCTCATTTGTTTACAACAGTTCTGCCCAATAGATCTTTTGTTAACTTTTCTAGACAAAAAACTAAAAACAAACAGGTGGAATGAATTTTAATAATGTACAACGTTTTTGTTTTGTTTTTTGGGTCTCACTATATAGCCCAGGTTGGCCTTGAACTCGAAGTGATCCTCCTGCCTCAACCTCCCGCGTGCTGGGATCACAGGTGTGCGCCACCACACCTGTCAATAATGTACTTTATTTAGCCCAAGAAATTCCACCCACACTTTTTCATTCCAGTATGTCATCAGTATTTAAAAAAATCACCTGGGAGGCTGAGGCAGCAGAATGGGAAATTGAACCGAGCCTGGGCAACTTAGCAAAATGCTGTCCCAAGAAATAAAAAGGAGGCTGGGGATTTATCTCAGTGGTGCCGTGCCTGCCTGGCAAGCACAAGGTCCTGAGTTTGATCCCTGGTACCAAAAAAGAAAGAAAGAAAGAGAAAGAAAAAGAGCTGGTGATATAGCTCAGTGTGAAGGCCCTGGGTTCAATCCTCAGTATCTCAAAACAAAAACAAAACAAAGTAAAAGAACAAAGAACCCACAAAACCCACTATCAGTGAGAAACTTCACCTTCTTTCTCCTGCACCAAGTCTTTAAAATCTGGGCCAGGAATTTAGCTCAGTGGTTCCGGCGCCTGCCTCACAAGTGCAAGGTCCCAAATTCGATCCCCAGTACCAAAAAAAAAAAAAAAGATTTGACGTGTATTTTCTACCCCAGCACCCATGGACAGGCCCCCCCGGTGAGGGCCCCTGTCTGGCTTAGATAATGTCCCGAGTGTTGGACGGTGGGATGAGTGGCACTGGGAAGCAGGGCCCCCGAAGGTGCTCAGCAGCAGAGCTCCGGTTACTGTCAGCTCCTCCCAAAGCCACAGGGGACGGTGGGTGGTGTGTGCATGAGTCAGCGCCGAGGCCCGGAACAGCAGAGTCACGCAGGGACATTCACCTGGAATCTGGATATGTGGCACAAGACATCTTTCAGGAGGAAGAGGGGTTTGACGTGGGCCTCTCCAGAGAGGGCAAGATATCTGCAGGTCGCGACCAGGAGGACGGAGGACCAGGGCCAGGGAGGATGGGCCGGGCTCAGGGGTGGACACAGCGGGAGGCCATAGGGCGCGCTGGGGACTGTGTTGGAGGGAGGCAGAGTCCATGCCGCTCTAAGACAGACAGAACTCTGGGACAGGAGCCTTGAAGAACATGGGTCCTGGCTGCCAGTCTCCTCTGGTTTATCAAGAGAAGCCAAACATCTGGATTTTTATGTAAAATCTCCTGACTTTTCAAAGTTGGCGGCACTTCAAATTCTTTTGAAACACTGTTCTCAGCCAAACACAATATGTCTGCGGCCTGGCTAAGGTGGGGGGCAGACAGGAGAGGGGGACAGGGCCCGGGAAGGCCAAGGACAGGCCGTGGGAGCAGCCCTGCAGCCACAAGGCCACCTCCTCCTTCCCGTCTCCTCTCTAGGGTCCTCTCCACTGACTGGCTGCTGCTGCAGGTTCCCTTGTCCCTGCTTCCCTTAAATCTCAAGGCCTCCCATCCACCCAGACCGACCTCATGACCTTGGGCCTATGGGAATTGTCTGCCTCCATTCAAACTCTCAGCAAACCTGATTGGCTGAGCTAGGCCCAATCAGCTATGTCCAGGGTATGACATCACCAGGAATGCTGTCCCTCTCACCAGGCCCACCTTTTCTGTGAGATCTGTACGCAGGACAGATAACGGGGAAAGGAGCTCATGGCTGGCTCCTGTCCCCTGCCTGACCCCTCGATCCCAGGGCCCTCTCTGCACCGTGAACTGCCAGGGACCTGACTGATTTTATTTTATTTTATTTATTTTTGATTTTTTTTTTTTTGGTACTAGGGATTGAACTTGGGGCCCTGCACTTGCAAGGCAGGCGGTGGAACCACTGAGCTAAATCCCTGGCCCTATTTTGGATATTTGAGACAGGGTGTCACTATGTAGTTTAGGCTGGACTTGAACTTGTGCCAATCCTCCTGCCTCAGCCTCCTGAGTGCTGAGATCACAGGTGTGCACCCCTATACCTGGCAGCCTGATTCATTGAGATCCAGGGTGTCCCAGCTTTGGAACTGAGCTTGGAGAGAGCTCCCTCCAGGGCCACCAGGGCCAGGCAACCCAGAGCATGGGTCCAGCTTGCAGATGAGCTCCTCAGCCGCTCTAAGGTCAAGGGTGAGAGGCCAGGGTTCATACGGGCAGACTGCAGGGACAGACACACCAGTGCAAAGAACTCCAGAGTCATGGCTGCAGCCCCATGGCTACCTTGGGCAATCTGGCCTATGGTGGCCATGGCCTGGAGCAGGATGCAGCAGGCTGCTGAGGAAGGCAGACCCCAGGGCTAGAGGAATAACCCGAAGCCTCCAGGATATGGGGCAAAAGTCCAAGGACTGGGGGCAAAGGGCTCTAGATCCCGACCCCCAGGCCCCAAGTTTTGAGAACTCAGGGTCCTAGAACCTTACTGGAGCCAAGAGATGCTCCCAGACAGGGTGCATGGAGAACTCCCCCAAAGCCAGCCGGGGGGCTCCAGGTCCTTGTGGAACCCAGATAGCAGAGGAGGCCCCAGAGTTGTGGCTGGTGTGACCCCCGATGCCCATCCTCCCTTGAGCCAGCTGCCTCCACATCCTGGGGACATCCAGCCTCCTACTAGAGATGGCTGCCCCAGGAGCAGGCCAAGAGACACTGGGGGTGGCTCCCCTGCCAGCCCGGAAGCTTCAGGACACCCATGCTGGCCCTTGGTGCAGACGTGGCCCAAACACAGCCCCTCCTCACTGCAGTGCATATGTCCCCCCCCCCCCACCCAGGGCATGGTAAGCTCCCCACCAGGCCCATGGTGACCTCCCGAGGCTTGGCAGGGTCACCAACAGGGCCACTGCTCCCAGCCCCGGGCTTGACACTTGGGAGCCTTCCTGGCCCCTTGATGTGTGTTTGCTGAGTGAATCCAGGGAACTCAGAGGTCCTGGCACCCAGCATAGTTCCCTCTGCAGAGTCCTGGGGACCAGGTCAGGGTTCGGGTCCCCTGGTAGTTCCAGGGCCCAACCCCGGGTCAGGAATCCCCTCAGGGGCCCTGCTCCAGCCTTTGGAAACGGGGTCCTCTACACTTGGGACTGGTCTTCCGGGAGCCTCTGGAACCCATGTGCAGGGTGGGCGGGGCCTACATGTAGGTCCGAGACCCTTGGGGGTCTTGGGCACCTTTTCTTCTCTCTTCAAGGATTTCTTCCCAGGAAATGCTGTCAGCTGTGGACGATCCCACTCACATAAAGTGCAAAATCAGGCAGATTTTGCCTGGGATGGGTGGGCACCTTGGAGTGCGGCTGGGGGCTCAGGGGGGCCTGCTGCTGGGCCCGGGTGCTGCTTATTTTGTAGAAACGAGTTTGGTGGACTGTGGTGAGCTATGCACTCACAGCAGCTTTGCTTTTCTGTGCCTATGTATCCTCTAATGAAGACTGGAAAACGCAAACCAACAGAAAATAACAATGAAAGTGCAGGAGTCTCCAAGCCCACTCCCAAGCTCCGAGCCCACCTCTGGGTCGGCCTGCCTTGCGGACTCAAACTCCCTGACCCAGCGACAGTCACCCTGCGTGGGTGGCGTGGGATCGGGCTGCAGCGGGCCGGTGTCCCTGCCCGGGGCGGCCGTCCCGGCGGCACCTGGCCCACCCCCGGCCGCGCCCCGCCTGCCTTCGAGTCCCCCGCGCGGCCCGCTGGGGGCGCTGACCACGCCCTCGCGGCGTGCGGTGGGAGGGCCCACCTGGGATACACCCCGCCCGCACGCTCGCTCGCCGGGGAGGTGCTAGGGCCGCGGGGCGCCGCTGGCCGGGCCCACTCGCTCGACTCCCCGCCCCCCGCGCGCCGCCCGCCGCCCACCTGTCTCGCCCGCCGGCCTCGCGGCTCCGACCCGCGCCCGCCCGGCACCCGGGTGCCCGGCCCGATCCGGCCCGCTGGCGCCTGAGCATGGGTGAGTGCGGGGCCGAGGCGCCCGCCCGGTGCAGACTGGGGTGCGGGGCGCGGGGAGGGGGCTCGGCTCGGCGCGGGCTGCTCGGCGGGGTGCGGGCAGCTCTGCCCCAGCCCCCTGCAGTGGCACCCCGCTCCCCACAACCCCGGCATCCTGCAGCCCTGGGCGAGCCAGCCCTCAGGAGGAGGGGCAGCTTGCAGGGGGCCAAGTGCAGGGCCAGACCTGGACAGCAGGGAGAAGGGGTCCCCCAGGTTTTCCTGCAGTGATTCGGAAGGCATCTTGGACCTCTGGACTCTCTATCCTGCTCCCGGCACCCCTGCTGGGACCCCTCAGAAAATGTGGGGCCCTAGGTCACCAGGCTCCCCCCACTAGTGGGACAGCTGATTCCCAAAGCCTTTTCTCCCCATGGAATCTGGACAATTTCTCCAGGGAGCTGCAACAAGAAAAGGGCTCTACACACAGATTCCGGGCAGATAAGTTGGCATTTAAAAGAGAAAAGGACGCTGACCTCCTTTGAAGGAGGCTTGAGGAGACGCTCCACCCATCCCTGGTTGGGAGGCCACTGGGCTGGGGAGCCTGGGCACCTGGCATCCGACTGATACCCTCTGCTCCCTCTCCGCAGCCGACCAGAGCCCAGCTGAGAGGGGACTGCACTGCCAGAACCCGGCCTGCATGGACAAGGGCCGGGCTGCCAAGGTAGGAGGCTGGGCCGCTGGGTGCCCAGGGTGGAGGGCACTGGGCTCTTGCTGCCCTCTCTACCAAGCCTGGTGTCCATGGCGCTCAAGAGGGTGCAGGGGGCTGGTACCCGTGCCCTCTGGGTAGGGGCGTGGGCAGCTAGTTTAGAATGCAGAGGGCTGTCCCTGGCTCAGGAAAGGCAGAAGGGGGACTTCTGCCAAAATGAGGGGCACCTTTTGCCGAATTGAGGCCTTTGGAGCAGCCCTGGGGTGATAGGCACTGCACCCTTCCGAAGGGGAAGTGGTCCCCAAGGCTTGGCCCCAGTGCCCTGCTGGCACCTGGCCACGCTTCAGGCTTGGATGTGGATCTGGGACTCTGTGGGGCTTGGGAACTTTGGCTTTGGGGATGACAAAGGGTAGAAGATGGGGCTGCCTGGCCTTGGATGTGGGGCTCAGGAGTGGGGCAGAACATAAATCCAAGAGAACGAGGCTAGGAAAAGGGACAGCAACAGGGGCATCTCCCGGACACCTCTTCCTGGGACGTGCTGGGCTCTGTGCCACATGCTTTCCAAGCCTGGTGCGCAGCTGTGGCAGCTCTGCAGGGCTGGTATTGTCACCCCGATTCCCAGATGAAGATACCAGGGTTCAGAGAGGTCGTGTGATTTGGCCGAGCCTCACAGCTCATGCGAGATGGAGCCGAGTTCGGCCTCCGCAGAATCATTTGAGTGACAATAGTAAGGACTGTGTTGGCACCAACGTCTCACGGTGCCTTCCTTCTGAGATGATCCTGTCTGGGTTCCCAGTTAGGGATAGGTAAACTGAGTCTCAGCGGGTTGAAGTGGTTCACCCAAGGACACATGACTGGAAAGTGGGAGACGAGGGATTCGAACCCAGTACCCAGGTCTGTAATGGCAGGGCTCATGTTGCTAATCACTGTGTGGCTTGGCCCTACCAGCTGCAGAAATCGGAGATGCCAGCTCCCACCCCAGCTGCTTCAGACACGCACACATGAGGAGAGGAACATGCAGGACTGTTCTGGGGGTGGCAGGGGAGGGGGTGCCTCCAGTTGCCGTGGTCACCGGGCAGGGGGGCGGCTGTGATGTCAGATACAATCTGCTGGCAAGGCTGGCGCCTGGCACCGGGCTCAGCGTTGGCTGCTTTTCTCTCCCTGGATGGGGGCTCCAGGCAACGCATATCCCGCCAGGGCCTGCAGAGCCTGAGGCCTCTGCAGAGGTGACTCGGGGCTGGGACACCCTGTGGCAGCCCCCCGGGCCCTGCCTGGAAGCAGCAGAGCCTGCATGAGGGCATCTGTCTCAGGAGAATCCCTCGGGACCAGATTCAGTGTGGGGACATGGATGCCAGAGTGACAGGAGAGAGAGTCAGGAGGACATCCTGGAAGAGGAGGCCTCTGCTGGAAGCAGGGGTGGCCCAGGAAGGGGGTGCTGTGGGGCACAAGTGCCGGGCCAAGGTGACAGGAGGGGCGTAGCCAATCACTGCTGTCTGTGATAACAGCCTTTGCTGGGCGGAGGGGCTCAGTGAACCCACGGAGCCTGGGTGGGTAGGGACACCGCTGCCCAAGAGGGCAGGCACCCGCCCACCTCACACAGCAAGGTGGGCAGAGCTTGGTCCTGAGTGAGGTTTGTCTGATCCCGAGCTCTGGTTTGTTTATTTGTTTATTTATCTAATTTGGGGGGGTACCAGGAATCAAACTCAGGACCTTGCACTTGTGAGGCAGGTGCTGCACCACTGAGCTGAATCCCCGGCCCTTATTTATTTAATTTTTGTTTGTTTGTTTTGAGGCAGGGTCTCCCTTTGTAGCCCAGGCTGGCCTTGAACTTGTGGCAATCCTCCTGCCTCAGCCTCCCAAGTTTGGGGATTACAGGCCTGTGCTATCACTCCCAGCTATTTAATTTTTTTTTTTTTTGTACCAGGATCGAACTCGGGACCTTTCAGTTGTGAGGCAGGCACCAGAACCACTGAGCTAAGTCCCCGGCCCAAGCTATTTAACTTTTAAGACAGGGTCTTGCTACTTAGCTCTGGCCCTGAACTCATTATGTAGCCGTCCTCTGGAGCGCCCTTGGGGACAGTGATGTCCCTAACCCCTCCCCCGAGCCTGGATGCTAGGCACCCCAGCTTTGGTGTAGTCTCTTGCTACCTTGTGGGCTTTGGTGAGGCCCTGGTCCCCGGCCCAGCCCAGCAGATGCAGTGCTGGGGGCCCCGCCGTAATTCCTCTGCTCCATGACCCCACTCCCCATGGCTGCTGTCCCCCTCACCCTGTGCATGGAAGTGGGGGCTGGGGGCCCCTGAATTAATGGGCAGAATCCTAGGTCAAGGGATCCACAAGGTCCCTGGCCTGGGGGGGTTCGGGGCTCCCACTGGCTCCACCTCTGCTTAGGGTGAGTGGGCTCAGGCACTGCCCCTGCCCTAGTGATCTCAGGGTTCGGCCCAGAGATTGGCCATGAGGAGCCTGTGGGGGGTATCAGTGAGGCGGGGATCCTGGAGGGCCTGGCAGCTGGGTAGTTTGGAGTCCCCAGGTCAGTGCCAGGTGGAACAGTCCTCTCGGGGCCAGCAGGAGGGTGCAAGAGGCTGCACCAGAGGCTGTGTTGGAGAGAGGGGGAGGATGGGCTGCCTTCCAAAGTAGGGGGACCCTGGGCCCTGCAGATTCCTCAGTCACCTGCCTCGGGTTGGGCCGGGGGTGCTTTGGGGTATTTGCTACTGCTGTCCCTTTCCTGTTCTCCCCCTGCTTCCCCAGCGTCCAGGGCCACACTGGGGTCTGGTAGCCACCCTCAGGCCGGACATTCTGGAGAAGTGGACAGAGAAGGAGGGGCGGGTGGGGGAGGTGGACCCCAGAACCTCTCCCCGTTCCTTCCCAAGGAGCCTTCTGTGTGGCACTGGGGGAGGGGGTGCCCAGAGTCTAGGCGGGGCTCCCAGGCCCTGATTCTGGGGTCAGGGCTCCAGGGCTCCAGGGCTCCCCTTAACCCTGGTCCCGAGTGGGACCCCCTGAGAGGAGGAGACCCGTGGTGTGGGCCCTGCACTCCCACCAGCTGCCTTGGGACAGTGGCCCGGGACCCACCCGGAGGACAAAGGGTGAGGCCCAGGCAGAGGGGAGGAGGAGCCAGGGGCTGGACCCTGGCAGAGCCACTCCACCCTGGCGAGCCTGCCCAAGCTCACAGGCTCCACCCTTAGTTTCTGAGGTACTGGTGGGGCCTTGGGGGCAGCAGGCACCCAGGGGTGCTGAGCTCTGCTAGGGAGGCCCTGGCAAGGATATCGCTGCAGCCAGGGCGCCTGGGCTCCTGGTTCTGGCCCAGTCGGCCCGGGATCCTACCCCAGACCTGTGGCTTCTGCTGGTCACAGAGCTCTTCCACCCCACCCAGGCTGGGGTCCCAGTGCACTGTGGGACCGGGATGCCCCGAGGTCCTCGAGATGCTGCCTGCTTTCCTGGGGCTTGGGAGATGATGCTGGGGGCTGCCTTGGAGGCTCCATTATTCAGCAGCCCCTGCGTCTGGTTTTGAGGTATCGCTTTCACCCGGCACCCTGACTTGCGGCCTGCAGCCTGGCAGGCTGGGGAGTGCCCCCTCCCCAGGGAGTCATGGGCGGGGCCCTCCTGGGCCTGCACAAGAGGTCCAGCTCCCTGCTCTAAGAGGAGGTGGAGCCCAGGAGCTGTGAGCACCCCCTCCCTGCAGGGCTTGGGCTCCTTTCCTTGTCCCACCCTGCGCTTGCTGGGCCCTGGCCTCTGGTCTCTACTTGATGCAACCTGCTGACCCCATACCAAGGGATTCTCCCCATGCTGGCTGTGGGAGCTCCCTGCCCCCAAGAGGGGGCTTCAAGACCCTGTGCCCAGCCTTGCCCTGTGTGAGGCCCAGGGTGTGGTCCCCAGCTGGGCATCCATTCCCCACTTTCGCACTGGTAGCCTTGGCACAAGTCACATGACCTCTAGGCCTTGGTTTCTTCCTCTCTGGTAAGTTGGGGCCAGCACAGTAGCTCTTCCTTGGAGTCTCAGAAGTGGGGTTTGCTGCCTCCAGTTCTTGGGAGAGGTGTGACTCTTGGGTCCTTCAGGAGAAGGTCGCTTTCTGCCTGGGGGGCAGCAGCAAGGACAAGGGGCTGGAGAAGACCCCCAGCATTGAGGCGCCTGCAGGCCCAGCAGGCCCAAGGTCACGGGTCCTAGGAAGGAGAGACCCTTTGCCTGAGACTCCCCTGTCCCAAGTCCTTCCTCTGCCTTCACATGTGCATCCATTCATCGACGTCACCAGTTTGAGCCAGACCCTCACGAGCGCTGAGGACACAGCTCGACGGCCAAGGTCCTGGGGCTCTGGCAGGGCCGTCCTAGCAGGGAAATGACAGAGGGCATGAGGAAGTGAGATGGCTGCGGGGGTTATCAATGCTTAGAAGGAATCAGTCTGACTTTGGAAGACTGAGAGAGGGTGGGCGAAGGGGCATCTTTTGGAGACCCCGCCTTGAGGAGGCTGAGTTGGAGTGGGGGCCCAGTGCCAGCGCTTCGAAGGTCCGGGTGCATGGAGAGCATGGATGGAGAGCATTCGGGGTGAAGGCCCGGCGGGGTGCACAGTGGGCGGCCCCATCCTGGCGCAGAGACTGCACCCACTGGCCAAGGAGGCAGAACCCTGGTCTCAGCCCAGTCTTCGGACTTTATCGACGTCTCTTTACCCCCGGGTTGATGGCTGGGAACGCTGCTGCCTTTCCCCACCCTGGGGAGAAGCGCTCTGAAACCACACAGCAGGGACCCCTGCACCCCAATCCAAGGGGTTACGAGACCCCCTCCCCGCTGGGGACCCAGTCTGGAGAGCAGGGGCCTGAGGCCAAGCTGGGCTTCGAGTTTCTAGCTCTGGGGTGGCTCGAGTGCCCGAGGGGAAGGCAGCCCTGTCCTCCCTGCCAGGCCTCCAGGAAGGCTGTGGGCGCGGTGGCCCTGGGCTGGGTCAGGGATCTGCAGAGAGTCACCCGGGCCGTCCCGGGGCGGGCGGCCACACAATGGCAGGAAGCCAGGCCTCCGCTTGGTCTGGGGCACAGACCGCGGCTTCCTCCAGCGAAATGGGGACTGGGCCCGGCGTCTCTGCCCGCCCAGCAGCCTCCGGGCTGGGCCCTAGGCCACTCTCCCTGGACCCGGAGCCCTTCGGGGCTCAGGGCAGCAGAGACCAGGTATGGCTAGGGGTGAGGCCCAAGGTCCCCGAGTGGGTGGGACCCCTGCCCGGGCTGCTCGCCATGGCGGGGGCTGGGCCTCAGGCGTCCCCGCTCCCGTCCTTACAGGGCCCTCAGTGCTGGCCTTCCATGTCTGGGGACCCCTGCCACCCCTTTTCCTCCTGTGCCACCCTGCTCAGCTTCGGCCCCAGCCCTGCGAGAGGCTTCCGGTGTCCCATGGGTGCTCCCCCCAGGGCCCCGCTGTTCCGTCAGGATGACGGCTTTGGAGGTGCCTTGTGATCTCCCGTCCCCCCCCAGTCCTCGGGACTTTGCCCACCTCACCCCACCCCAGGGGTTCCTCCCTCAGAGGCCAGTTTGGTCCAGGAGAAGGGCCCTCCTTGCTTTGATGCTGGGGAGACCCCAGCCATGGAGGGAGCTGAGACCCTGTGGTTTAGAGGGACCCTGGCCACCCAGCCTCGGCCACAGAGCTGGGCCCATGATCTCCTTGGTGTTCCTGGAACCTCACCCCGAATCTGACTTGCTTGGTAGGATTTGCTCGGATCCAGGGCCCGGCCTTCCTGATGCCCTGATGTCCCCGGCCTAGGCTGCATCAGCAATAGAGGCGGCTGAAGCCAGGGTGGTGTCCAGCAGCGGCAGCACGGGGCTGGGAGATGAGTCTGCAGACCTCAGGGGAGCCCTGGCCTCAACAGGGTGGGCACAGAAGTCTTGGTTGATTAGTGACTTGCCATAGGGCGTGGGTCACTGAGTGGAATCTGCTGTGTGTATATTAGATGGGCTTAAAAGCAAGATTGTGGGTCCGGGGATTTAGCTCAGTGGTTCTGGTGCCTGCCTCGAAAGCGCAAGGTCCTGAGTTCGATCCCTGGTACCAGAAAAAAAAAAAAAGTATGTAAATGCAAACAAGACTGAGGCAAAAAAATAAAGACTGAGGCACAGAATGTCACCCCCACCCCGTGAGGCCAGGGCCAAGGTGATTAAAATCTGCAGTCACACACAGGCTGTGTGGCCTTCAGCAGGTTATTAACCTCTCTGATCCTCACTTCTTGTGTCAGCAGGAGCCTCTGGCTCCCAGGACAAGAGGAAAGGACAGCTGTAGGGCCCTGGATGTGGCCAGGGGTAGGAAGACCTGGTCAGGAGTGGAGCTCGGGCTTTCCCACCCCTCCTCCCGCCCACCCCTTCCTTCCATCACTGTGTCCTTCGAGCCTTCACGCTGTCTGTCCTCCTGGGAATCTCTGACTGTGCTTTTCCCAGCTGTGTGTGGAGCCTGGGAGGTCAGTTAGGAGGCCACTGGCGTCATCCAGCTGGGACGTGACCAGCGCAGTGGTGGCTGTGGAGGCCAAAGGTGGAGTCCGCAGAATTTTCCTGAGGTCTGGAGCATAACACAGTCTCGGTGACCCCATAGATCTTGGCCTAATGTATATGTTTTCAGGAGCTGCTGTAACAAATTGACATAGCTGGATTTAGAGCAAGAGACATTTGTATTTTTTTCCAGATAGGGTCTCATATGTAGCCCAGGCTGCCCTCAAACTCACATTGATCCTCTGCCCCAGCCTCGGGAGTGCTGGAATTGCAGGCGTGCGCCACTACATCTGGCTGTCAAGAAATTCGTTCTTATTCTTTTTGTTGTTTTGCTTTGAGACAGGGTCTCCATAGGTTGCCTAGGTGGGCCTTGAACTCCTAGGTTCAAAGTGATCCTCCTGCCTCAGCCTCCTGAGTAGCTGGGACTCCAGGTGAATGCCATAATTCATTCTCCTAGTTCTGATACCCTGAAGTCTGAAATGCAGGTATGAGCAGGGCTGGAAGGCTCTGGGGAAGATGGTTCCGGACCTCTCCCAACCCCTGGTGGCCCAGATGTCCTGTGGCTGTGGATGCACCCCACTCTCTGGCCCCCCCACGTGGCTGTCTCCAGGCGTGTCCTTGTCTGGGGGTTCCTGTACGCCCCACCTCTCTACTTGGGGTGCCCAAATCTTAGCTTGTGCCCTTTCAAGGGCCCTGTTTGCAACGATGCCACTCGGGGGCACTGGGCGGTAGGACGTGGTGTCTTTTTGGAAGGGACCCCGTTCAGCCCGTGACACCGGCAGCTGGGAGGGAGGGAGCTGCAGGGGAAGTCAGGGCCCAAGCAGCTGTGCCCAGTTGGAGGCACTTGGTAGGGTCTGGTTGACCAGGGACCCGGACAGTGTTGGGTTGGGGTCCTGCAGGAGCTGCCTGGACCCTTGGGAGACAAGTTTTATTTTTTTTAAATGTTTTGTTTTGTTTTTTTGGTACCAGAGATCGAACTCGGGACCTTGCACTCACGAGACAGGCCGTGGAACCACTGAGCTAAATCCCCAGCCTGCAAGTTTGTTTTTGAGGCAGAAACTGGGCCCAGAGGCCCAGTGTGTCCAGTGCTGGGCCCAAGGGCAGGGCAACGTCAGGGACCTTGGTGACCAGACAAGAGCTGGTGTGGTGGCTTGAGCCCAGTGCAGTGCCCAGGGGACAGGAACTCAGTGGGGGAGGGTCTGGGAGGGTCCCCAGCCGCAGCTGGGAGGAGCCACCTGTGCAGTCCCTGGATGCAACAGTCCCTTGGAGCTGACCGGGACAGATTGGTGTCCCCGCTGACGCCTCGTGCATGACCAGGAGAAGGGGCCGCTGCCAGGGGCAGTGAGGCCCTCAGAGGACAGGTGTGGGCTCCGCAGTGTCCCTGCCCAGGCAGTCACCCCGAGCCTGTCCGAGGCCAACACATGGATCCACGTGGAGCGGCCTTCTGCCGGGGTCCGGCTGGGGGCCACCAAATGCAGATGTCACGAAAGAAAAAAGAAGCCCAGGGAGCCGCCTACTCTGGTACTGGGGTTGAACCCAGGGCTTTTGCGCTGAGCCACATCCCCCGGCCTTTTCCCATCTTTTGTTTTGAGATAGGGTCTCTTGAAGTCTCTAGATTGCCCAGGCTGGGCTGAACTTGCCGTCCTCCTGCCTCAGCCTCCCAGAGTGCTGGGATTACAGGCGTGTGATACCCCGCCCCTCTGGAAATTCATCCTGAAGGGTACAGACAGATAAACTAAACAAAGCTGTGTGTGTGTGAACCTCAGTTCCATTCCTGGGCTGGGGCATCTGTAAAGAACACGACTTAGTGAGGAAAACGTATCAAATACGAGGGAGTGGATATCAACCTTCAGTTTCCCGAGTGCAGGCACTGCACGGGGTTTTATAGGAAGTTGTCTTTGCTGGGTGAATGATACCGGCCTGGAGTCCCAGCTACTTGGGAGGCTGAGGCAGGAGGATCACTTGGCCCCGGGAGTTTGAGACCGGCCTGGGTAACATAACAAGACCCTGTCTCAATGAGAAGTCCTGGCTCTCAGGCCCTGCCCAGGTTTCTGTCCCACAGGAGGGGGTGAGGAGACAGGGAGTGGGAGAGAAGGCAGATGGAGCAGTGTGTGCAGGTCACTGTGCTGTTCTCAGAACTTTTGGTAGGTTCAAAATATTGCAAAGTTAAACTGGGGAGAAATAAAGAGAACGGCAGGTGAGAACTGGAGGTGCGAGTGCAGGTATCTGTTGTGTGGAAGGAAGGCGGAATGATATGGGTGTGGGGAAGGGCAGGGTGAGGCCTGGATTCAATGTGGACAGGGGAAGGATGGCACACCTTGTGCTGATCCAGTGGTGTCTCTGCACCTGGCCAGAGTGGATCTGGATGCAAGGGCAGGCGCAGGTGCAGCGGGGCTGATCTCGGGAGGCTGACCTCAGGTAGGCGCTTATGGGCCTCCTTTTCTTTTCCTTTTGTGTTTGTTTGTTTGTTTGTTTTTGAGACAAAGTCTCACTATATAGCCCAGGCTGCCTTGAATTTATGACAGTCCTCCTGCCTGAGCCTCCCATGTGTGGGGATTACGCGCATACTCCACCACACTCAGCTCCCTTTTATTCTGAGGCAGGGTCTCACTACATTGCCCAGGCTGGCCTTAAACTTGCATTCCTCGTGCCTCAGCCTCTCAAGTAGCTGGATCGCAGGTCTGTGCTATCACATCTGGCTATGGCCCCCTTCTGATGGCTGCTGTTTCCCTGGAAAAGTAGGAAGCCGACTGGCAGCGACAGGACCGAGCCCCTGGAGGTTGGAGCTGTCATTCTGTGCTGCATCTACAGGGCTCCCGGGCAGGCTCAGAGTGAGGGCCATGGGCCTGGGCACAGGGCTGCTGGCCCCGCCCAGCTCAGTGCACTCCAGGGCCAGTGCTGAGCTGGCCAAGCCGAAGAGCAGCCGGCTTCCTTTTGGGGCCCTTCCCGTGTGCACAGCAGGGAGAGGCCTGGTGCCCAGCCCCGCAGCCCTGGTCTCCAGTCTCCCCCTGGATGGGGGTTTTGCTCCTCTGGGAATCCCGGGGCAGCGCCCACACCATGAGGGCTGGGGAAGGTCACCCCTGCATTGCCAACCCACGGTCCCCATGCCCACAGGTATGCCACCACACTGACTGCCAGCAGCTGCACTGCCGGGGTCCCCTCAACCTCTGCGAGGCCTGCGACAGCAAGTTCCACAGCACAGGGCATTATGACGGCCACGTCCGCTTCGACCTGCCCCCCCGGGGTGAGCCTGGCAGGCCCTGGCCGGCTCTGAGCCCTGGGCTGGCATGGGAACGGCCCTTTGGTGCTGCTGGAACCCTGACAGGGAGATGGGAAAGACAAGGCTGGCCTGTAGATGACGAACCCCGAGCGCATGGCCGGCCTGGCCTTGTCTCCAGGGCAGGCCTGGCTCTCCTGGTGCTCAGCCCTGTGCTGCTGGTTCTCATCCCACAGCTGGCCCTGGCCCTCAGAGAGGCTCCCCCTCTTCCCGAGCTTCCTGTCCTGGGGCAGAGAGGGCTGGGCAGACCCTCCAGGCCAGGGGCGGGGCAGCAGGTCAGGAACCCAGAGGAGGAAAGGAGCCCCTGCTGGATAGGGCTGGACCCCACTGCCAGCTGCTGTAAACCACCAGGGCCTGGGGAGCAGGGCCCCTCTGTGGCTGCTCTCCCTGCTCTTGGAGGGACATAGGGTTGCTCCCCACCTGCCTGCCAGGGCCAGGGGACTTCAGGTGTGGTCACAGCGGTGGGGGAGGGAGGCCTTCGAGGAAGAGCTTGGCCTTGGGTCCCTGCCTGTAACAGCCAGAGCTTGGTGTTTGGGGTAGGTCCCCACCTAGAGTGTCGCTGAAGGAGCTTTTCATCCACTTGGGTCTTGGGGGTGATAATAACCAACAACCCCCTCTCCTGGAAGAACTGAGGCCCCTAGCTCCTTGGCTGGGTGTCCCAAGGCTCACAGACTGTGTCCCTCTGGAGGTGGCTGTGTTCAAGGGCTCAGGAGGGACCAAGGTTCTGTCCTTGGCCAGGACCCCCCTCGCTTTCTCTCAAGGCTCTGTCCTGGCCCGGAATGTGTCCACCCGGTCGTGCCCACCCCGCACCAGCCCTGCGGTGGACTTGGAGGAAGAGGAGGAAAGTGCCACGGATGGCAGAGGGTAGGTGGGCACAGGTAGGCAGTGCGGTTGCCACGTGGGGAGCAGATGCTCCCGGGCCTTCTCCCGGAAGCCAGTTTGGTTGTGACTCCCATACCCGACTGGGCACCATTGGCCTGACTCCTGCAGTAGCCACCAGAGGGCGCACATTCCTGTGTGGGCCCAGCCCAGCTGAATAACTTATCCCTGGGATGAGCAAGAGGTGAGGGCAGCCTTGGACCCCCACCCACAGCCTGCCCTGGGAAGCCTCACCTGCACCTCCACTGTCTCGCCGCCACTTCCCTGCAGGGATCGGAAGGCCACAGGCCTGAAACTCTCCAAGAAGAAGGCGAGGAGGAGACACACAGATGTGAGGACCCCCCAGGGCTGGCAGGGGGACCCCAGACAGCCCTGCCCCTCCCAGCTCCCTCCCCTCCTGAGGCTGAGCCTCCAGGATGAGGAATGGGTCTGAAATGAGTGTGTCCCCCCAGCCTGCGCCCAGGGCTGCCCACCGGGCCCGGATGGGGCTGCTCCCCAGCTGCTGGGCAGGAGGGGTGCAGGGGGCCTCCAGAGGAGGTGGAGGGCTGGCGAGATCCCAGCTGCCACTTCCTGTTGGGCTTCTCATCCTGGACTGTAGACTGGTAGGTAGGGGACAGAGGGTGACAGTGGAGAGGCTGATGTCCCCTGTGGCCTCAGGACCCGAGCAAGGAGTGCTTCACCTTGAAATTTGACCTGAACGTGGACATCGAGACGGAGTTTGTCCCAGCTGTGAAGAAGAAGTCGTTGGGGTAGGGCCGGGGGGAGCTGGGGGTGGATGTGGGGCTGGGGCAGGTGTGGCCTCCGGGTCGGAGGCCCGGGTCTCCGCAAGTGGGGCCTCTCAGTCCCCACCTGTGCCGGACACACCTGGCGTGGACACGCCCACCTGTCCAAAGAGCTCGGCAGGTGTGCACCGTGCGTGCCTCCCACTCGTGCTCCCTTTGCCGCTGGGGCTGTAGATGGGGTGGGGCGCATGGCCGTCCCTAACACCCACGCCCCCTTCCTGGACACAGGGAGGTGCTGCTGCCCGTGTTCGAAAGGAAGGGCATCACCCTGGGAGAAGTGGACATCTACCTGGACCAGTCCAGCACGCCACTGTCCCTCACCTTCGAGGCCTACAGGTTCGGTGGACACTACCTGAGGGTTAAAGGTGAGTGGCAGGCTCTGCGTGCTGCTGGCTGGGCAGGTGGCAGGTGGCAGGCAGCAGGTGGCTGGGCTTCCAGGGATGGGAGCCCCTCGTAGGCTGCTCAGGTTCCCATTGGCCAGGCCCAAGCAGGCTCATTACCATACAGGTGGCTCTGGGTGCTCCTGGGTGTCTGTGCTGGTAGGGCGGCACGGTGAAGGCAACAGGCCTGGGCCCCGATCTTGGGGAGAGAGAGCTGGGCTCCCCTCCTCTGGGCCCAGGTGCCAAGCACCCCTTCTTGTCCCCTGAAACCTCCCTAGCCAAGCCAGGGGACGAGGGCAAGGTGGAGCAGGGCGTGAAGGACGCTAAGTCACTGAGCCTCCCGATCCTGTGTCGGGCGGCCGGGGCCGGGGCCCCCGTGCTGGAGCGTGTGGACCCCCCGAGCCGCCGGGAGAACCTCGATGTCTTGGTGAGAAGCAGAGGTTGGGTGGGGCCCCCTCTAGGCAAGTCGCCTTGACCCCCAAGGGGCCTCGGGGAGATGGTGCTGGCGGTGAGCCCTTCTGCCCTGCTCCTGGACGATGGATCTTCTAGGGCCAGGGGACAGGAGTCCGTGTTCATGTGCGTGCGAGTGCATTGCTGCTTGGAAGTGAGATGTGGCCCTGCTTGAGTGTGTCCTGGAATAGATCCACTGCGAGCTGTGCTGTGTTTCTCCCCACCTGCTTCATGCTTGTTGGGGGCCAACAGTCAGGTGAATCTTACAGGGTGTAGTGGTGCACTCCTGTAATCCTGGGAGGCTGAGCAGAAGGATCGCTGCCAATCGGAGGCCAGCCTGGACTATGTTGGGAGACCTTGTCTCAGAACCAAAACAAAATTGTCGAGCAGATGTGTGTCTGCACTTTCCAGGCCCCAGCTCATGTCTGGGTCTCAGGAAAGCCGGTGCCCAGGGAAGGGGTGCAGAATCTGCCACATCCCTGCAGGGGCCTGAGACCCTGAGGGGAGGTGTGGGGGATGGGAGCCGGCCTTGACTGACCCCCCCCACAGGCCCCTGGCCGCAGGCGCAAGAACATGTCGGAGTTCCTGGGGGAGCCCAGCGTTCCGGGCCAGGAGCCCACCCCGCCCTCCAGCTGCTCTCTGCCCAGCAGCGGCCCCAGTGACAGCTGGAAGAACCGGGCAGCCAGTCGCTTCAGTGGCTTCTTCAGCTCCAGCCCCAGCACCAGCGGCCTGGGCCGGGTATGTGGCCCTAGGGTGGGACAGGGCGGCTGTCGGCTGGCCTGCCGGACCTGACCCCATGCCACCTTCCAGGAGGTGGACAAGATGGAGCAGCTGGAAGCCAAGCTGCACGCCTACAGCCTCTTCGGGCTGCCCCGGCTGCCCCACCAGCTGCGCTTCGATCATGACTCCTGGGAGGAGGAGGAGGAGGAAGAGGAGGAGGAGGATGAAGAGGAGGATCGTGCCTGCCCTCGGCTGGAGGACAACTGGCGGGAGCTCATTGATGGGCACGAGGTTCGTGCAGCCCTTGTGAGGCGGAGATGGGATGTTCTGAGGGGAAACAGGCCAGAGGGCGTGCTGTGCTGCCTGGCAGAGCAGGGACAGACCCTGGTTGTTTTTTAAAAACTTTTTTTAGTACCTGTTTGCAGTACATACTTATGTTCACCTTAGGGGGTAGATACATGCAGTTAACACATCTTCGGGTTTTTTTGGTACCGGGAATCAAACTCGGGACCTTGTGCTTGTGAGGCAGGTGCTGGAACCACTGAGCTAAATCCCTGACCCCATCTTAATTCTTTTTATTCCCCTTTCCTTCCCCTTCCTCTCCCGCCCTTCCTCTCTGGATCTCCTTCCTATTTGCAAAAGAGCTATCTCCCTCTCCCAGTTTCCTATTTTCTCTTTTATTTTTTAAAGTTATTTATACTTCGGGTTTCTCATGTAAGAGAAGTTATGCAATATTTAAGCATCTGTGTCTGATTTAATGCATTTAACATTATAGTCACAAGGTGCATTCATTCTCCTACAGATGACTCAAGTTTACCCTTCTTTATGGCAGAGTAGTACTCCACTGTGTGTAAACACCACATTTTTTTTAATCCAGTCATCTGTTGATGGACATATACGTTGTTTCCCAGATTTAGCTGTTTTGAGTTGTGCTGCTATAAACATGGTTGTGCATGCATCACCATGGTGTGAGACCCTGGTGTCTTGACTGTGACCATCCATCCACAAGGGGAGGGTGGCCCGCCCCTCTCAGGACCCCAACCCGCCTTCCCTCCCTCCGCCCACCTGCCTGGCTCCCTCTAGAAGCTGACCCGGCGGCAGTCCCACCAGCAGGAGGCGGTGTGGGAGCTCCTGCACACCGAGGCCTCCTACATCCGGAAACTGCGCGTCATCACCAACGTGAGTGTGCCCCCGCCTGCCTGGCCGCCCCCCGGAAGGGGGCTTCCCCAGCTGTGGGAGGGGGCTTTCGGGGCAAGATTGCCAGGTTAAGATGGACCCACACGGGTGAGGCCTCCCGTTGTGTGCCAGGTGCCCGGGAACCCACGCCCTGGTGGGTCAGGGTGGGTAGGCGCTGTGGAATTCCAGCAGCGGGCTTGTGGTCCAAGGAGGGCTTTCTGGGGGAAGGACTCTCAGCCCCCCAGGAAACCCAGAGGCTCAGCCAGGCCAGAGGTGGAGGGGAGAGAGAATTCCAGGCCCGGCTGCAAGGCCAGTGTCCCCAGAGCTTCCCTCCAGGTGGGGTCCGGCCGGGTGGCCCCAGGTGGGCCAGGGGGCGAGTGGCTCAGGGGCCGGGGTGCCTCAGGGTCTCCCGGGAGGGGAGTGGGTAGGGGAGCCTGAGTTGTGTGTCCCGCCCCACAGCTGTTCCTGTGCTGCCTCCTGAACTTGCAAGAGTCCGGGCTACTGTGCGAGGTGAGGCGGGCTGGGGAGGTACTGGGAGGAGGGGTGGGGCCGAGGCGGGAGGGGCGGGGCTGGCAGGGCGGACTGGGCGGGGCGTCCAAAGCAACCCGTTCTGTGCCAGGTGGAGGCGGAGCGGCTGTTCAGCAACATCCCCGAGATCGCGCGACTGCACCGCGCTCTGTGGAGCAGCGTGATGGCGCCGGTGCTGGACGAGGCGCGGCGCACGCGGACACTGCTGCAACCCGGAGACTTCCTCAAAGGCTTCAAGATGGTACGGGCAAAGGGTGGGGGTTTAGCTCAGTGGCACCTTGCCTGCCTTGAAAGTGCAAGGTCATGAGTTCGATCCTCGGTAAGCAAAAAAACAAAAAACAAAGGTACGGGCAGGGCCACGGAGGCAGGGCCGGGCAAAGGCTCCGGGCCCGGAGCCATCTGGCCATCGCTGTCCAGTCCCCCGACCAGCGACCCCAGGGATCCCTGTCGGCTCTGGGTTTGAATCCCCGCTGGCCCTCTACCCTGCCGGCTGGCCTCGGGCAGTCTCTCGCCTGAAGGCGAGATGAGCTTTCGGCCTGGGGAGGTCGAGCGCGGCAGGGACGCGCTGGGAACGCGCGGTCACCGGGGCTGTGGTTCTGCCCCGGCCCAGTTCGGCTCCCTGTTCAAGCCCTACATCCGCTACTGCATGGAGGAGGAGGGCTGCATGGAGTACATGCGTAGCCTGCTGCGCAACAACGAACTGTTCCGCGCCTACGTCACGGTGAGGACTCCTGGGCCGGCCCGAGGGCCTAAGGTGCGTGGGCGCGGGGTGGGTGGGGCGGAGCTTCACGGCGCCCCGCCCCTCTGGGCTGCAGTGGGCGGAGAAGCACCAGCAGTGCCAGAGGCTGAAGCTCAGCGACATGCTGGCCAAGCCCCACCAGCGCCTCACCAAATACCCGCTGCTGCTCAAGTCAGTGCTGAAGAAGACGGATGAGCCACGGGCCAAGGAGGCCGTTGTCACCATGGTAACTGGGCAGTGGGCGGGGTCTCCCGGCTGGCCGACGCCCCCGCCCTGGGACTGAAGCCCTGGGCTGCCCACAGATCAGCTCGGTGGAGTGCTTCATCCACCAAGTGAATGCGCGCATGCGGCAGGAGCAGGAGCGGCGGCGGCTGGCGGCCGTGGTGAGCCGCATCGATGCCTACGAGGTGGTGGAGGGCAGCAACGACGAGGTGGACAAGGTGGGCGCGAGTGTCTGCAGGTGGCAGGGCTCCTTGCCCTGGAGGAGCCAGGCCCTGACCTGCGCTGCACCTGCACCCGCCCCAGCTCCTGAAGGAGTTTCTGCACCTGGACCTCACAGCGCCCATCCCTGGAGCCTCGCCTGAGGAGACGCGGCAGCTGCTGCTGGAGGGCAGCCTGAGGATGAAGGAGGGGAAGGACAGCAAGGTGACCGTCTGCAAGACCCGGGCCCCGACCACGCCCACGCCTGCCCTGTGGGCGGGACCTCCCTGGCGTCCAGTGGTGCTGCTGGGTCAGGTGGTGGTGGCCCGAACACTAGAGACTCCCAGGTCACTTGAGGGAGGATTATGTGCCTGCTGGTTGCTTTTTTTTTTTTTTTTTTTTCAGTACTAGGCATTCAACCCAAGGTTTTTACACAGAGCTACATTCCTAGGCCTCTTATTGTTTTTTATTTTGAGACAGGCTCTTGCTAAGTTGCCCAGGCTGGGCTCAGACTTGTGATGCTCCTGCCCCAGCCTCAAAGCCACCCTCTGGGCCACCATGCCAGGGTTGCCCTTTACTCCTTATGATCCAGAGGGGGTCACAGCCCTCGGAGGTGGGAGGTGGTGCATTCCCTGAGGGGTGTTAATCCTGCAGACATCTGGGAGCTGAGAGCCAGGAAATTGTGATTTTAAATTGCTCCCTTTTCCTATTTTGAAAGTAAACTGATTGAAAAACCCACAAGCTGTATCTCAATGAAAGAAAATAATCTTTGTTTCAATTTTACTCATAATTTCAAGGGGGAGCCAGGTGTGTGCACACCTGTCATCCCAGCATTTGGGAGGCTGAGGCGGGAGGATCCCTGTGAGTTCAAGGCCAGCCTGGAACACATGGCAAGACCTTGTCTCAGCCAAAGAATTCCAAGAGGGAGGGTGCAGGGAAGGCCTGTGATCCAGACTGAGGGCGTTGAAGCAACCCCAAGAGCCCCGCCCTGACTCCACAGCCCTTCCTGTCCCCCACCCCAGATGGATGTGTACTGCTTCCTCTTCACCGATCTGCTCCTGGTGACCAAGGCAGTCAAGAAGGCCGAGAGGACCAAGGTCATCAGGCCACCGCTGCTGGTGGACAAGATCGTGTGCCGGGAGCTCCGGGACCCAGGTGAGTCAGGGGCTGTGCGGGGCAGGGCCCCAGTCCTGGCTGAGGCTAACGTGGACCTTACCTGACCAGGCTCCTTCCTCCTCATCTACCTGAACGAGTTCCACAGTGCTGTGGCCGCCTACACGTTCCAGGCCAGCGGCCAGGCCTTGTGCCGTGGTTGGGTGGATGCCATTTACAATGCCCAGGTGACAGCACAGTGGCCTGTGGGTGGGTGGTGGGCAGGGGAACGTGGGGGGCTGCTGATCCCAGCTCACTCTGCCCCATGCCCACTGACCCCTATCCGCAGAACCAGCTGCAGCAGCTGCATGCCCAGGAGCAGCCCGGCAGCCAGCAGCAGCTGCAGAGCCTGGAGGAGGAGGAGGAGGAGGAAGAGGAGAGCAGCGCTTCGGCTGCCAGCTCCCCCACCATCCTGCGCAAGAGCAGCGACAGCCTGGACTCCCAGCGCGGGTACATTTACTCGGTCCCTCACGGGTCCCAGCAGGGCAGGGACTGCAGCCCAGGACCCCGGGCTCCGAAGCTCCAAAGTTGACACTGGCCGGGGCCCGTGTCCCCTTCCTCAGAAGAGCCTTGTGTTGTAAACTGGGTGAGGGTGCTTGGGTGGCACTGCCTCACAGCAGAGTGCGGCAGGGAGGACAGTTTTCAGCGGGAGGGCCATCTCTGACCCGTTGGTAGGAGCTGAGGTCCGTTACTGTGGTCCGCAGTGGGCACCTCGAGCTCCCAGGCATAGCTGTAAACCTCCGCATTGCCAGTGCGGCGGCTGCAGGCCTCCCGGGCTGACTCTCCTCCTGGCCCCACAGTGCTTCTGATGGCTCCACCGAGACCCTGGCCATGGTTGTGGTGGAGCCTGGGGAGATGCTGTCCTCCCCCGAGTTGGGCGGTGGCCCCTTCGGCTCCCAGCCGGATGAGACCTCTCTGGGTACCACTGCCTCCTCCATCACGCCCACCAGCGAGCTGCTGCCCCTGGGTCCGGTGGACGGCCGCTCTTGCTCCATGGACTCGGCCTACGGCACCCTGTCCCCCACCTCCCTGCAGGACTTCGCAGCCCCGGCCCAAGTGGCCGATCCCACGCCCCAGCCCCTAGAGTCATCAGAACCCCCTTCACCCCCACCCTCACCCCGCCTGCGCCACCGCCTACCAGTCCAGCTTCTACCCCGCCTGCTCAAGTCCAAGTCGGAAGCCAGCCTCCCCCAGTTGCTGTCTGGGGCTGCCCCCCACAGAGCACCCCCAGCCCCCAGCCGAAGCCTGTCTGAGCTCTGCCTGGCTGCTGGCACCCCTGGCACTAGGACTCGGGGCTCCCCTCAGGAGGTGGGGCCTGGGTGGGACTGTCAGGGGATACCTAGCCCAGGCAGTGGCCCTGAGCCGTCAGAGGCGGAGAGCAGAGCCAGCTGCCAGGCTGGGGATCCTGCGGGCCCCACCAAGAGGAGGTGCAGGGGGCTGCCCTCGGGGGTTTCTCCCCAGGCCCAGCCTGAGCCCCCTCCAGGGCTCTCAGGCCAGCACAGGAAGCTGACCCTGGCCCAGCTGTACCGAATCAGGACCACCCTGCTGCTTAACTCCACGCTTACTGCCTCGTGAGTGGCCCAGCTGGGGTCGGGGCAGATGGCTTGGTGCTGGCATGGGTAGCACTGAGCTTCGGTAATGGGTAGGGGCATGGTCCTGACCGGGTGTGTTGGCATTTGGGGTTGGCATGGGTGAGGCCATAGACCTGCCCCAGTGCTGGGACACGGGTGTCTGGTGAGCGGCAGCAGAGGGGCCTGAGGTCAGGGCAGGAAGGACTTCTCTGTGGCATCCTCTAAGGAAGGCTGTCCTTCCCCTCCATACCTTGCAGGGAGGTCTGAGCAGAGGGAGCTCCCTCAGAGTGCCACTGACCAGTGACAGCAGACACATGGCTCCTAAAAGTGTGGTACCTACTTCAGCTGCTGCCTCCTGTGGCATGAGTTGGAGTGGTGGGCCAGACCCCTGCCTGCCACCCTGGCTGACTTGCACTTGCTGGACTGGATGGGGTGGGGGCAGCTCGACAGAGCCCCTGGCCCAGGCTACAGCACCCCCCCCCGCCTGTCCAGAGGGTCCCTTGTCCCCGACTCCTGAGGTTATCAGCTCTGACCCTCCGGGCTGGACTCCCGGGTGCCAGTCCCACTGCCACCCTCATCTGGCCTCAGAGGGGACCGCCCTGTCCCCAACATCCTCCCTCCCAGTCCTGCTGGCCACCCAGGCTCAGGCTGGCTGTGTAAAGCTGCGTATTTATTGAGTGATGGTTCTTTTATAAAGACTTGTATACATCCCTCTGGAGAGTCCTGTCTTCCAGGCCGCCCGTTTCCTGACCCGGGTGATGGAGGCTCCCGTGGCTCTGCTCTGTGCCCCGCCAGCAACTGGGGCCCTGCAGGAGGCACTGGGGAGCAAACGTGCAGTAACGGGTGGGGTGTTTCCAGGCCAGGGTCCTAGGCCAGGGCTCTTCATGCCAGAGCCGAGCCCCTAGCAGAGCCCTCACAGGAGTCGCTTGAGGGAGCTCGCTGTGAGCTTACATCTTGGCAGGTGACCATCCCAAGCTCGGCGGAGGGCACTCCGGAGCCCTCGGGACTGAGTCCCCCCTGGACCCACAGCCGGGTCCTCTGGAGGAGGGTGGGTCTCCCCGGGGGACTTTTGGGTACTTTCCGCCCACCCTGCCCCTTGTGGCTGGCGACAGAGTCCTAGCGCGAAGTCCCCGGCCCTGGTTGGTTTCCCCTCCGGACACTGGTTCTCGGGGGTGGGGCCAGGCCGGGGGTGGGGCAGGTGGCCTGAGAAGGTGGGCGCAGGACGGGCTGGGAGTGGAGTCCGCTTGGGGCGTCTGAGAAGGTGGCCTCGTGCCCGCCCCGCCCCCTGCCTCGGGCTCTGGTGCTGGGAACGGGGCGGGGAACCCCCGGGGCTCGCGTGCCTGTCGCCGGTCGAGGGCCCAGCGCCTGCAGCAGCCATGGAGCCGCGGCCGAGGGGCTGCGCGGCGGCTGGGGCTGCGGTGAGTGGGGGGGGCCGCGGTGGCGGACGCTCTCGTGGGGTTCGGCCGTGCTAGCTAGCGTGCTCCCCCACCCACGACCTACTTACAGGCTAGGAAGGGGTGGGGCTCTTCCGCTGAGAGGAAACACCTTTCCTGGGGCCAGGGTCCCATCTCTTAGAAAGCTGGGGAGGGTCAGTTCCTGCCAGTTGAGGGGAAGCCTGAGGCCTTCGCAGGGGCCCCTCCTGGGCTGTGCACCAGAAGGAGGAAGCCGGACCCCCACCCATGGGCACCCCTCCTGCCCAGGGGTCTGAGAAGCAGGGGCCTCCAAGGGCCGATGCGTCTGGGGTCAGCATCCCTGTCCTCCAGGGGCTCCTGCTCCTGCTGCTGCTGGGTGTCGGGGGTCAGGGCAGCACTCCTGGCTCCAGGTGTGACTGTGGCGGTGACATCCAGAAGAGGTATGGCCCGTTTTGTTGCAGGGGCTGTCCAATGGGTAAGTGGCCGCAGGGGTGGGGGGTAAGGGGGACAAGGAGACAGACTGGGCGGGGCGAGGAGGGGCGGGCTGGGAGGGAAGTAGGAGCCAGAGATGGGAAAAGAAGGAAGGTGGGGAGCCCGGTGGGACGTGCTGGGCGCCCCTTTTGACTGTCTGACCCCATCCGGCTCCACAGGGTACTACCTGAAGGCCCGCTGCACGGAGCACTGTGGTGACGCCACCTGCCTTCCGTGTCCCCAGGGCACCTTCTTGGCCAGGGAGAACCATTATAATGTCCACTGCACCCGCTGCCAGGCCTGTGACGAGGAGGGTGAGGGGCTGCCCAGTGCTCGTGGGGGGATGGCAGTGGTCAGGGTCTTTCTGAAGGAACCGGGCAGCTTTGGGGCAGCGTCCAGGAGTGAGGTCCCTGTGCCTGCCCTGCTCCGGCCTCCGGACCCCTGAGCCCACTGCCTTCCTGCTCACTGCTGGTCCCCACCTGCCGTGGCTTTTGGCCTGATATGCTGTGCCAGCCACTCTCCCTTTCAGGGCAGCTGTCTCTCTCTGGCCTGTCCTTCCCTCTGTTCTCTGGGGCACCCAGCCTTGCTCTCCTTGGGCATCTCTGGCACTGACCACCTCCCTGCACCCTGCCAGCCTCCCAGGTGGTCTTGAAGAACTGCTCTGCAGTGGCAGACACCCGCTGTGGCTGTGCCCCAGGCCAGCTTGTCGACTGCTCAGTCAAGCCATGCGTGGCAAGTTCGCCCTTCCGATGCCTCCCGTGCCTAGACTGCAAGCCCCCTGAGAACCACACACCTACACCCTGTGAGTACTCCCAGCTGCCCCCACTCCTGCCCTGATTTTCCTGTCCTGACCCACAGCGTCTCTTGGACTGCAGGTTTCGGCAGAGACAGCAGCTGTGGGCCCTGCCTGCCTGGCTTCTATGAACACAGCAGTGGCTGCGCGTCCTGCCCCACGTAACTTCCTGGGTGTCCTGGGCCAGGAGGAAGGGGCTAGGAGCAGGGTGGGGGCTCTGGGGACCATGCTGTGGGTGTGGGGTGACAAGCAGGGGCTAGGGATGAGGGAGCTTGGGCCTGGGGTGCGTGGGCCCCACTTCAGGCAAGCATGGGATGAGAAAGGAGTCTTGATTCACCTTATGCCAGATAAATAAGGCAGTGTGCAGTATCTATATTTTCTGCCAGAATTTCCTTAATAGTCCTTCAGATGAATACTAAGGACTTGTTATTTATACAGTCACACTGACAGAGACTTCAGAATTTGGCCTGAGGTTCAGCACTTGCTGTCAGTTCTTGGACAAGTTTGGAGAAATAACCTCTCTGATCTGGGGTTCTCCGTCTGAACATGGGGGTGCCAGGAGGTCCTTTTCGGAGGAGTGATAAGGGGAAAGGCACCTTACCAGTTACCCATCCAAGTCTTTATTGAGCATGTGCCACTTCCCAGACTATTCTAGGTACTGGGGCTACACAGGAAACCAAAGAGACAAAAGTCCCTGGCCTGTAGAGGTGACTTTCCAGTGACCCCGCATCTATCAATAAATAGGGTGGTTATAGTTGTTGGGGACCCAAGTGACATTTCAACAGTATTTTGGAACATTCTTGGCCAGAGTGAGGCGCACAGGGCAGCACACCTGGGGGGACATTGCCGGGCATCCTGGGCAGCCCCTCCTGGTGTTTGCCCTGACTCATACCCTTCTGCCCTCCAGGAGTGTCCTGGGAAGCTGTCCGGAGCCCTGTGCTGCTGTCTGCGGCTGGAGGCCGAGTGGGTAGCCCCTGGGGATCGCAGCAGGAGAGCTGGTGTGGGCCGAGGGGCTGGGGTTGGCTACTACCCAGCACCCACTAGCTCCTCTTTCAGTGTTCTGGGTCCAGGTGCTCGTGCCTGGCCTGGTAGCCCCATTCCTGCTCGGGGCCATCCTCATCTACTTGTATTGGCGCTGCCAGCCGCAAAATCTGGTGGTTCTGGGTAAGTCTTCACATGCAACACACACATTCCCAGGAGCCTGGGGTCAGAATAAGGGGAAACTGAGGCTGGGAGGGTGGGATGCAGGGGAATACAAGAGGAGCTGGACTTCAGGACCCAGATCCAGGGGCCGTGCCTGGTTGCTGATCAAATCCTTTCTGTCTCTGTCAGCAGACAAAGCTGGCACGGAGGCCCTGAGCCCACCACAGGTAAGAATCTCAGTACATGCTGGGAGGAAGGCTAACTGGAAGGACAGTTTGTGACCCCAGTGCTTGGCACAGTGACAGGCACAGTTAGACCTGTAGGACAGGGAGTTATCACAGACTCTGAGGCTGGCACAGACCCTGCCCTACAGTGGTGCTGTTTGCTGGGGTCCAGGCAGGTGACCAGGAGCTAATGCTGGGAGGGACAAGTGCCCTGGGGTTGGGGACAGGAAGAGGACAGCAGGGCCCAGTGTGCTGGTGCACATCTCTGGGAGGCTGAGACGGGAGAGCTGCAAGTTTGAGCCTAGCCTGGGCAATTTAGCAATGTATTAGCAACTTAGTGAGACCTGGTCTCAAAATAAAAATTAAAAATGGCCAGGGGTGTAGCTCAGGACAAAGGCCCTGAATTCAGTCCCCGGAACTACAGCAGGGCCTGTTAGGGGAGGTGGCTCTGAAGCGGGTATCTGTGACCTGAGCCAGGGAACCCCCACTTCTGACCTTTCTCGGCAAGCAGAGCTGACCCGGGGTCTCTTGGCTTGCAGACCTCCCACCTGTCAGCCCCGGACAGCGCCCATGCCCTCCTCGCACCCCCTGGCCCCCTCCAGACCCAGGAGGGGCCCCATCAGCAGGTGCCACAGTCCTGGGTCCAGCTGCCCAGCCCAGCTCTTGGTAAGGGACCTCGGTGGCCTGTGGCTTGATCCCAGCCTGACCATGTGCCACCCCTAACTCAAGGGGCGCGCTGTGCGGTGCTCCACCCCGTGCTGCAGGGGCGCCCCCCTCGTCCTTGGCCCCTGCCCGCTTCCCCAGTGGCTCTCTCCGACCTCTCCCCAGGCTCTCCTCCGGCGCCCCCCCTCTCGCCGGCGCCCTCTGCAGGCTCTCCGGCCGCCATGCTCCAGCCGGGTCCGCAGCTGTACGACATCATGGATGCAGTCCCTGCGCGGCGTTGGAAGGAGTTCGTGCGCACTCTCGGGCTGCGCGAGGCGGAAATCGAGGCCGTGGAGGTGGAGATCGGCCGCTTCCGTGACCAGCAGTACGAGATGCTCAAGCGCTGGCGCCAGCAGCAGCCCGCGGGCCTGGGCGCCGTCTACGCGGCCCTGGAGCGCATGGGGCTGGACGGCTGCGCTGAGGACCTGCGCCACCGCCTGCAGCTCAGTCCGTGACGCGGCCGGGGGTGGGGTGGGGTGCTCCTGCAGCTTTAGCGCTCGGGTGACCCCGGCCAAAGCCCTAAGTACGGTTACTTATGCATGTAGACATTTTATGTCACTTACTGAGGCCTCCGAGGGCCCCGCGTAGCAGCGCCCGCCGCCCTTGACCTGCCCGAGCCGGCCGCACAGGCCAGAGCGAGTGGTGGTGGTGGGGGGGGCTGTAAGGTCGCCCCGCTGCTCTCTTGGCCCGAGTGGGGCTGGTACTGTGGTATTAAATCTGTGAAGACAAGTGGCTTCCTGGTGGTTCTGGCGGCTTGGGGCACGAAGTGGCCCAGGCTTCAGGCGCCGCCCCCCGCCTGCCCTCTGGGGCCAAGGTGGAGCCCAGCGCCACCCTGCGGCCCGGATCCGCCCTTCCCTTCCGCGGGCCTCTGGCCCAGTGACCCGAGGAGAGCGCGGGTGGCTGCGGCAGCGAGGACAGCGACGCGAGTCCCAGGCAGCGGAGAGCGCTTTAATGGGGGAGCTGGGGCGGGGTGGGAGGCGGCTTTGGAGCCATGGTGCGGGCCTCGGCCTCCACTCCTCCGGGGCAGTGAGAGGGTCCGGGCGCCAGGGTCTGGGCGCGGGCTGCGGGGAAGTTGATGGGACCCCGGGATCAGCCACTCCGCCCAGACGGGCAGGTTGCATCGTTTCCGGTAAACAAATGACTGCAAGGAAACCCTCGGCGGGGATGAGAAATGGGGCGGGGGGGGGGGCGGGGGTCGGGCACGGATCTGGGTCGGGAAGGGAGGAAAACCCCTTCCCGAGCTCGGGCCGCCTCCACCCAGGATGTGCCAGCGCCGCGGGTTCCGGAGTGCGCCCCCCCCACCGCCCCGCAGGAAAAGTCACCACCCACGGTGGGGGCGGGGCGAGGGCTGCTCTGTGCTCCCCGCCATCCAGCGACCGGGCGCGTGGACGTATGTCGGCATGCAAATGAGCTGAGCCGCATCTTTTTGCGTCAATGGCTTGAGCACTTTTTCCGCGGAGGCTTAGATGGCGCTGCGCTTCAGCGTGGGCCGGGGCTGGGGTTGCAGGGGCCGGGGCGGGGGTCCGGGCGGGGTTCAGGGCGGGTCCCGGCGTGGAAGGGGCGGGTGGTGAGGCTCCCAGCCTTTGCACACCGGCCGGCAGGCGGGGCAGGGGCTGGGGACACCCCACCACACCTCTCGGTGCTGGCCACGCTGCTGTCAGAGGCCCCGGCGGCTCTTACTTAGGGATGTCCCCCTTCTTCAGGATGACCTGTCGCTGCCAGGGCGCCAGCTTAGTCTCGTCGTAGCCAAGCGTTCGCAGCTTCTCCGACTGCTCTTTCTCCCGCTGCATCTCCTCCTGCTTTTGTCTCTCCTCCTCTTTTCTGCAGATGGGGTGCGGGCAGAACCCAGTGGGGCTTGGGTCAGGTCCCAGATGGCAGCGGGGTGGGCTGCCAAGGAGGTCCGGGCCAGATCCCGGTTACTGGGGCACCGAGGGGGAGGGAGAGGCTGAGGTTGGGTACTAGGGTCCCTGGGGTTTCCTGGAAGCAGAGGGGCTGGGTCACCCACGGCCCTGTGTAAGGGTCTCACAGACTTGGCCAGAGTACTGGGCCCAAGACTGGAGCTGCTTCGGAGTTGTCAATCTGAATTACTGGGGAATGGGACTGGGCCATTAGGGACCCCATCACTGGGATACAGCTGGGGAATGAGGAATGAGTTAAGACACCAGGGTAGGAGCTGGAGATGTGGCTCAGTGATAGAGCACTTGTCCAACATGTTTGGGACCCTGGGTTCCATCCCCGGCACCACAAACAGAACAAAACAAAGGGTAGCTGCCTGGGTGGACAGGGTGGCTGCTAAGCACAGTGAGGCCATGGTGCATCCGAAATGTGGCCAGTCCAAGCTGGGATACATTGTAGGTGTAAAATGCATAGGACTTTGAAAATTATTTTTTCAAAAAAGAAACTAGGTGAGCCAGGGATGTAGCTCGGTGGAACTGCTCCTGTCTTGCAAGCGCAAGGTCCTCAGTTTGATCCCCGGTACCAAAAAAAAAAAAAAAAAAAAGAGGAAACTGGGCAAAGTGGCATGTGCCAGTAACCCTAGCTACTTGGAAGGCTGAGGCAGAAGGCCTGCAAGTTCAAAGCTGGCCTGGGCAACAGAGCAGGACCTCATTTTGCAAAAATAAAAAGTATAAAACATCTCATTAATAACTTTGATATTGACTATATGTGGAAATAATATTTTTGATATATTGGGTTAAATAAAAAGTTCACTGTATATTTTCAGTGTGGCTACTAGAAAAATCTAAAATTATCCATGTGACTCATGCTATACTATTGGATGGCACTGGGCTAGATTACCAGGGGAAGAAACGAAGATTTGGAGGGCAGATGGTGAACGGCATTGATCTTGGGATGGGAGTAACAGTAGGGCAGAAAGGCTGGATTAATAGAGATGGGACTGGGTAATTCAGGAATGAGGTTATCAGAGCATGAGAGCCTGACCATGGAGACAGGTGCCACATTACGGCGGAGAGGAGGCTGGTGGTATCACCAGGAACCCAGAGGTTGTGTTACAAGGGCTGAATGGCAGGATGTGCCCAAGACAGTTCGGAGAAAAGGGCCAAAGCACCAGCCTGTGCCCGGGTGGGGGAGGGAGGGTGGTGGGTCTGGGTTGCACTCACCGCTTCTGCTCCCTGCAAAGAGAAAGACTGCATTAGTTGGTGCCAGCGCTTTAGGGACAGAGCACTTCACCCTACAGGGACAGCTCCCTCCTGACCGCCCCTCCTCACCTTTCCTCTTCCAGCTTCTTCCGAAGGAGGTCCCGCCTCCAGGCAGGCAGGCTGGCCAGCCGAGCTTCCTCCTCCTCCTCCTGAAACAACCGCAGAACTTCAGGACCAGCATGGGCTAGGAGTTGTGGGGCCAGGGGACTACAACCCCAACCCAGGGCCACGCACGGGGCTGCCCGAGGAGACCCTTTCGGTGCCTTTCTATGGTACAAATGGATGGCAGTACTTAGCCACGGCCCCCACGGAGGAGCCTCCTGTCCCCAGTGACCTAGGCCAGTGTCCTAGAGGTGGCGCCGGAGAGATCTGAGCTGAGTGTAGGCTGTACAAGGGCGACAGAATGACCAGCTAGGCCCCGCAGGGGTGGGTGGACAGATGGCCCCAGGACTGTCGCCCAGGGTCTCTGAGCAGATGCAGCCTTGAGACCTCATACACCCGGCCAGCTCACAGAGGCCCACACTGCCCCAGTGCCATGTGAAAGTCCTGGCCCATGCCTGCCCTTTTCCCAATAGAGTGCACGTCAGTCACCACTGTGGGACTGCAGCGACATCGGGGAGGGGGATCCAACACAGGCAGCTTCCAGCAAAGCGTTTTATTCCTCGGATGTTACAGAAGAGAAAAGGTCTGTACACATCACACAAGCAACACTGAGTGGGCAGCCAAGGAGGTGGGCATGGACTCCAGTGAAAAACCAGAGACAGGAAGAGTGCCACATTGCCACAAGGTGGCCCACGGTGCCCACTCGGAGAGGCGGCTCAGCACTGCCACCTGAGCCACACAGCCCAGCCAGGCCGTGTGCTGTGGCCCCCAGCTCGCCAAATGGCCCTATCCTGCCTCCAGGGGACCTCAAGGCTGGAGACGGCCCAGTCACGCTCCCAGCTGCTCCCAGGTCGGGCTTGTCCTGACCACTTCCGGCCTCTGGCAGCTCCGGACAGGCACCCAGGCCCGGATCAGAGCTCTTGAGGACAAACTCTGGATTCACGGGCTTAGGTGTCAAACAGCTCTGCTTCCTTCTCCTTCCAGAAGGAGAAGCTGCGGTCGATGTAGCGGCAGATGTCTTCGTTGCTGAACTCGCCCATCTCAGACACCAACTCCAAGGGGTCCTGGGTGGCGGCTTCGGGAGGTGGGGGCGGGGCCGGGGCCTGGGCCGAGGTGGGGGGCGGTGTGGCGGGCGGGGGCTGCCCCGTGTGCGGGTCCTCCGTGTGCGCCGGAGCAGTCTTGTCCCCGGACTCCTCCTCCTCTTCCTCCGCCTCCTCTTCTTCCTTCCTGGCCTCTTCTTGGGCCGGCTCGGCCTCCGGGCTGTCTCCGAAGAACTGGCGCCTGAGGTCCTCGAAGCCGTCGCTCCAGCCGCGCCGTCCGGCCTCCACCTCCTCCATCACCACGCGGTGGAAGAGGCGGATGCGCTCCCACGGGTGGCTGCCCAGCCGGTCGAACATCTCGTAGCACAGCAGGTGGCGGAATTTACGCTCCTCCCGGCTCAGACCCATCTCGAGCAGCTGGAAGTAGCCAAGCATGAAGAGATCGAGGGTGAGGCTGTCGTGGCGCCGGGGCGCGCCGGTGTCCAGGGGCGGCAGGAAGTGCTCGGGCCAGTACAGGCCGTGCGCCAGGCCCGGGCCCTGGGCTCTGACCGTGGGCGCCCGGCGAAGTAGGCTCTGCCAGTGGCCCAGCAGCTCGCCCACCACCTGGCGCTGCCTCAGCAGGTGCAGCAGCCGCTGGTCGGGCCCGCAGGCCGCGAGGTCGTCGTCTGCTGGAGGTTGCTGGGGAGCAAAGTCACCACTGGCCTCGGGGCAGGGGCCTGCGCTGGCCGCCACCGCTCGGGGCAGCAGTCTGCGCAGGCGCGCCTGGGCGTGGCGCCCGGGGCTGCGGAAGGCCCACTTGCGCCAGTGCTCCAGGAAGAGGTAGACGATGCGCTCCTTGCGCAGGTCGATGTAGTCCCGCACGCCCGGCAGCTCGGTGGACAGCGGCGGTCCGCACGCCAGCTGCTCGGGCGCGCTCAGGGTCCCCAGGGGCTCCTCGGCGGCCAGCGAGCCGTTGGCAACAGTGGGCTCACGGGAGCCGGCCGCCACGTAGTCCTCCTCAAGGATGGGCTTACGGTCTGGGGCGCTGGCCAGCGACGGGGCCTTGTGAGGCGGGGTGTGCGCGGGCGCTGCGCCCTGGGCGCGAAGCTCGTAGGTGGCGCGGAGACGTCGCACGGAGACGCCACACTCGAGGATCTCACGCGCCACGGCCTCATGGCACCAGCTGAGCAAGTGCGAGCGGCCCAGGCAGAGGGGCCCAGGCCTGGAGGACGCGTCGGGCAGCGGCGCCAGGGGCTGGCCCGTGTCGGCGGCCAGCAGCTCGCCCAGGTGCGTGGGCCGGCCGCCCAGCGCGGCCAGCAGCGAGGCCATGCTCCTGAGCAGCGTGGAGATCTTGCTGCACCAGGCGGGCAGGCTGGTGGCGCGGCCCTGCATGCGACGCGGGTCGACGGTGAAGCGCGGCGCCGAGAGCGCGGCCGAGATGGGTAGCAGCTGCTCGAGGTCCAGCTCCAGCTGCTCCAGGCGCGCCTCCAGCCTCTGCGCCCTGTGCAGCACCTGCAGGTTCTCTATCTGCTGCTCGATGAGGAGGATGTCGGCTTCCGTCATGAGCTCGCCGAAGGGCCCGAGGATGGCGTCGCGCTCGCAGTCGTACCTCCAGCCCTCCGGGGGGTAGCAGCAGGGGCTGGCGGAGGTCAGCTATGCGGGGAAGACAAGAGAGGGAGGGAGGCACGTCTCCCTCTGGCCCAGCTCCCGCGGCGGTGCTGGCGGCGCTGGGGAACCTTTTGCATGTCCCGGGTGGTGTAATGGCTCCGAGGGGCTGCGTGCACGGGGACACTGTGCGAGGCTCCGGCTCTGGACTCTGGGCAGGCTCCACTTGGTCCGCTGGCGGGGGCACGACCTGTCCTTGGGCGCCGCTGCGAGGCTGGGAGGTAGGCCGGCAGAAGGGCTCTCATACACCACCCAAGGAGCATGCGAAAGGCGTGGGCGGGGAGCGGCTGGGCGCCCCCTCCCCATCCCAGGTCTGCTCACCCCAGCCCACGTCCCTGCAAGACCCCTGCTGCCAGGCTGCTGACCCTGCCCCGACTCTGCTGTGGCCCAAGCCCTCGGGACCCCCGTGGTCAGTGTCCCATGTGCTGAATGACAGGCCCTCTGACCCTTACAGAGAGCAAAGCAGCAGCTTCCACCTCCCCCTGCCTCCAGCTGGGCCATACCCTCACCACCACCGTTTTGGAGGCAGGGTCTGAGTTGGCCAGGCTGGGCGAGAACTTAGCAATCCTTCTGTCTCATCCTCTCAGAGGGCTGGGTTGCTGGTGTGCACTACCACACCCAGAAGGCTCTTCTCTTTCGTCCTCATTTTCCTCCACCTAGGCCACCTCTCTGGTGCCAGCTTTTCCACTATGGGGGCTGCTCTCACCTCCAGGCCTCCCAATTCATCTTGACACCCACAGTCAGATCCCCACGTAAAAGTATGATCTGCTAGTTCCCCACTTAACCACCCCAGACCCCTCCTGCCCCAGGAAACCCCAGTTCTCTTCCAGGTGCCCAGAGGGCCCTCCCCAGCTTGGGCCCCAAGGTCCATTCTCAGAGCCACATCTACTCCAACTTCCAGGCCTCCAGCCTGCACGCTCACCCTGCACCCCACACCCCCCAGGCCACTTCTTGCTCACCTTCCAAGTCTTGCCTTAGACTCGCCACCCCCAGCCCAAAGGGCGGCCAATTTAGGGCCGCCCAGGCCCGGGCACTCTTGGTCACAGCACTGGACAAGGTGATACCCCAGGGGTTTCCTCAGGTGCCAGTCTCTGTCACCGTCCTGTTTCATCCCTTGGGGACACTTATTTGCTTATCAATACACAGACATGGGCAGCCACCCAGGAAGCAGGCGTCAAGTATATTCACCACAACCCCCTTGAGGCTACGGCACCCACCGGGGAACACTGAACAAATGAAACCATCAGCTAGTGATGAGCAGCCCATCTTACAGACGTGGAGACTGAGGCTGCACCAGGCTCAGTATCAGCAGTGGACAGTGGCAATACAGGGGCAGAGTCTGCTCAAGACCAAAGTTCTCTGGATGACTCAGGGTCCCTGGGCCAGGGCATCCCAGGCCAAGCCAGGAGCCTGTTGGAAAGGAAGAATCTCCACCCGAGACCTCCTGAGCCCAGACAGGGATTTAAGCAAGGTCTCAGAGGATTTGAAGGCACACTGCCACCTCCTTTCAAAGGACCAACTGCTGGGGCTGCGGAGCCTGGGACCCAGCGCGCTGCCCCAGCAGGCTGACGGGTAGTGTGGGGCAGGACCTGGAGGAGCCATGCAGACCCCAGGGCTTTCTGGGCACCCCTGCCCACCCACCTTCCGCCTCTGCTCCTCCTCCTCCTGCATCTTCAGCTGCAGCTTTCGCACCATCACCTGCCGCTTCCACTCGGGAATGGGCCGGCCCTGCTCGTCGCGCGTGGGGATGAGGGGCTCCACATCCAGCTGCACGCCCGGTGCAGGGGTGGCGGGCGGTGCCGGCACCACGCTGCCGTTGAGCAGAGGCTGAGCCCCCGAAGCTGGCGGGGTGGGGCTCCGGGCCCGAGATGGCGCAGGCAACACTGGTGGCAGCGGTGAGTCGGGCTGCGGGTAGAAGCAGTGGCGCTGAGCACTGGGCAAGCCCTGGGAGCCGGGGCAGGGCACCTGCCTGCCTCCTACCTGGGAGGCCGGCTGCCCGCTGCCTGAGAACACTGTAGTCAGCCCCTTGCTCTGCGGTGTGGGCTTCAGGCTCTTGCCTGCCTTGATCTCAGCCAGTAGCTCCGAGTTGTCACCCGTCGGGGACATCATGTTGAAAGACTTGGTGCCTGCCATGGGACAAGGGTTGATGGTTGGGGCCAGCATCCCCACTGCCCCCCTGAAAACCCCTTTCCAAGTCAGGATGCGCGGGGCTCAGAGGCAGCTCTCCAGATCCTAGGGCACCTCTGAGGGACCCAGAGGGGAGCTCTCAGCTCCCAGCCCGCAGTGCCCCACCTCACACCCTACTCACAGTGTGTAGAGCCCCTGCCTGGAGGCCCCTGGGAGTTCATGGTGGCTCTTGGGCTGGCCCTGGGACTCCAGCATATGTATCCGCCCAGCCACTGACTGCCCAGCTCCAAAACACTACCTGGGGCGTCACTTGACCTTTGTCCCCAGCCCTGGCTCTGCCCTACCAGGGTGGAGTCTCCCTGGATCAGCATAGCCCGTGACCGTTGGACCTCACTGACTGGGGGTTCTGTGGTCACACAGACTCAGGGCCCTGGAGTGGCAACACCCAGCCAAGTCCTCCCCGTGCCCACCCCCCAGACAGACGAGCAAACACACTGACTGCCAGTGGGGAGCACACGTATGGCAAAGCACTGCTCAGTTCTGGGGGACCCAGGAAAGAGGCGCTTATGAGGGACACAGGAGAGGGCAGCCAGGAAGAAGCGTCAGGCGGACGGCATGCAAATGCCAGCAGATTTTGCATTTTCCGATGCAGCTGGCAGAGGTGAATGGGGATGGGGGGGCTGGTTTTGGAGCCCTGAGGAAAAGGTCGGGTCTGAGGAGCAGGGAAGAAGAAAACGGCCCCAAAGCTCTTGGATGCCCAGGCTGGGGATGCCACAGTGTGTCACAGGGAGAGGAAAGGGGGACAGTATGTGGCTGCCTCACTCTTCAGGCAAAGCTGTCAGCCAGGCGCAAAATGCTGTGCATGTATGTGGTGGGGGTGGGGCACGAGGAGAGGAGTCAGATGCAGGGGCCCCTCGCCTGCTGGCCCCTGGCCTGCCCTTTCCTCAAGTCCTGGCCCCTCTGGCCCCTGCTGCTGCGTTTTCCCGGAGAGCGGAGAGCGAGCCAGGCTTCTCCCCACCCCCACCCAGCCTCAGCCCCAGCTGAGCGCGAGCAGCTACTCACTCTTCCTGTGTCTCAGGACTCTCACTGCTAGGAACCGAGAGGAGAGAAGTGACCATGAAGTGAGGAGTGAGGGCCCCGGATGAGACGGGGCAGCAGGGCACAGCCAGAGGGCCAGGGAGGACAGGAGGGGGAGGAGAGAGGAGCTGTTCTGATCCTGTGACCCTGGCTCCGGCTACCCTGGGGCCCCATGAGAGTGGTCTGTCCGGGACCCAGAGGGCTACACAGGGCTGCCACTGGCCCTGTCCCCTTTGCAAATACCTCCACTTAGGCACGGGATTGGGCTAGGAGGGGGCTTCTGGAGGCTCGGCTGGGGCGCGTGTGCTACCACCGACTCCTAGTCAGGGAAATGCAGCCACACACAGGACCCCAGTGCCGAGTGGCCCGGCCCGGGACAGGCTGGTATGGGAAGGAGGTGGGGTAGAAGAAAGAAAAGAGAAAAGAAAGAAGGAAATCATAACTAAAAAATGGTACTTTTAAGAAGACTGCAGTTTCCAGAAGCCATTGAAGTTACCCAAGGTGATCACTCCTGGGGTTAAGTTCAGACCCCTTCCCTACCAAGCCTAGCACACCAGAAATTCCTCAGGAACACTAAACATTCTTTTTTTTTTGGTACCAGGGATCGAACTCGGGTCCTTGTGCTTGCACAGCAGGCGGCAAAACCACTGAGCTAAATCCCCAGCCCTGGATTCTTAAAGTGGCTCTGCAGAGACAGTGAGGAACAGGAGCCTGATCCAAGATAAAGGAGCAGGTTGAACAAACCCAAGGAATGTTCAGATTACCTAAAACACAAAACGCAAAACATGCCCATACCTGTAGAACGGGCTAATACCCTTCTGAAGGCTGGGTCACGTTTTCCTGGGCTTTTCCACCCTTTCAAAAGAGTTATTTATTTATTTATTGGTACCAGGGATCGAACTCCGGACCTTGCGCTTGTGAGGCAGGCTGCGGCACCACTGAGGTAAATCCCCAGCCCTCGAAAGAGTTATTAATGTTCCCAGCTCCCGACTATAGCAAGCCCCATTTCTCTGAGAGCCCGCACTCCATTCCTGAGTCCATCCTAAAACGTCTGCCTATCAGACCTGTCTCGTCCCATTCTAATGGGTCCTGGAAATTCTTCACCCATAACAGAAGTCAGTGAACCTGTTACAGAAGGGTGGGTTAGGTGTCTTATTTAACCTGGGACCCTCAGACCCAGCCCGGTGACAGCCAGGAGCACTGTCACCTTGGAGGTCTGTCTGGCAGGTCCGTGCCTCATCCTACCAAGGAGAAGCCCAGGAGCCCTGGTCACCAATCTAGCTTTTAAAAAAGAATGCCCAAACTTGGGTGTCGTAGCACATAATTAATTCCAGCACTCTGGGAAGCTGAGGCAGGAGGGTTGCAAGTTTCAGCTCAACCTAGGCAACTCAATGAGACTGTCTCAAAAAATAACAAGGGGCTGAAGATGTAGCTCACTGTGGAAGACTCTGGTTCAATCCCCAGTAAAGGGAAAAAAAAGTTCAGGGGATTCAACAGAACGCCCCACCCCCACCCCCCGCTCCCCGCCAGGCCCTGGCTAGCCCAGGACGCTGGCACGATCAGACAAAGAATTCCTTCGACTTTGGAAGAGAAAGAGCTGGGAAAGGACAGCCTGAGGACAGAACAGGTGGGAAGGCAGCCTGCCAGCTGTCGGTCCCCTGGCACCCAGGGCCACTCAGAGCCCCCTGTTCATCCCAACACCGGCCTGGGAGCTTGGAGGCCCGCGCCCTAAGGGACAGGCCCAGAGCCCAGTTAAGGCCGAGCCCTCCCTGGGCCAGGGGCGCAGGAGGAAGCAGGAGAGGAGGAGGAAGGACCCGGGCGTCCCCAGCTGGGGAGGAGACTGGGGAGGTCTAGACTGCCCTCCCCCTCGGGCTGGCGCCGCCCCCACCCTCGCCCGCCCCCACTCACTGCCGGTGGAAGAGGAGGAGCGGCGCTGCCCGCAGCCCGGGCCCGCACCCTCGAGGGGCAGAGGCGGGGCGGGCGGTGGCGAGCTCAGGGCCTCGGGCAGAGGCGGGGCGGGCGGTGGCGGTGGAAGATCCCTGGACGCCTTGGGGTTGGGGTCCGCAGCGCAGCCGTTGTGCACGTGGTTCCCGGGGAGCAGAGACGTCTGCGGGGGAGCAGAGGGCCCGGCGAATGAGGCACAGGATGCGGGGCCGGGTCCCGGGCGGGGGGCGGCGGGCGAGGGCTTGCGGGCGCGCACCTCCTCGCTGTGCGCCATGCCCGGGCGCGCGGCCGGGGGCTCGGCGGGGCGGAGGCCCAGCTGGCGGTAGTAGTCCCCCGTGGTGGGCTGCTTGCTGAAGGAGCGGGGCTTGCGACCAGAGTCCTGCCTGCGCAGCCCGTGGGGGCCGTCGGGCGAGCCGGGCTGCGGGAGGACAGCGGGCAATGGGCTTGGACGCGAGTCCCCCAGGCCTCCCTGCCTGGGTGGCGGTCTCCCCGGGGTCGCAGCCAGCGGCCGTCGAGCGGGGCAGCTGACCGGGCCCTAGACCCCCATGGTCTCAGGGCAGCACAGGGCGAGAGTCACCGGCCCTGTGTCCCGGGTGCGGGGCGGGCTTGGCCCCGGGCCCCCGCGGGGAGGAGTACTGGGCGCGCGCCAAGGAAGGCACCAGGCCCCCTCGGAGGCCAAAAGGGGCGGGCCCAGGGGCGGGGTGCCCCGCCCGGACGCCAGGGGGAGCAGGAGAAGGGGCAGCTCCCCCAAGGCCTGGCTGCACCCGCGCCCGGTCACCCGCGGGCCCCCCCGGGCTCCCCAGCTGTGTCCAGCGGGCTCTGGGCGCGAGGGAGCCCGGCGGAGCTTCCTAAGCTCCGCTCGCTGGCCCAGGACCCAGCCTCCTACCTGCTACCGTGCTGGTGGGCCCCGCTGTGCACCTGGCACGGGGGCGGCGCGGACCCGACACCTGCGTTACCTGATCCCTGGGCTCAGGTTTCCGCGCATCATCTCCGCCCGCGCGCCCGCCTATGGGCCCCGAGGCCTGACATCACCCGGGCCACTGGGCCCATTCCCGCCCCGCCGTCCTTCAAGATGCGCGGCCCCGCCCCTGTGTCCCTCTCCCTACGCAGGTCCTGAACACCACGACCTGCATTCACCCCTCCCCTGCTGCACGGGAGCCTAAGGGCCTGACCACCCCGTGCAGCCTCTCTTGTTCGCTGCTTCCGGGTCGCGCCCCTACCCATCCCCTGCTGCACTGGAAACCATTGCCGTCCGCGTAAGCGACACCAACACCCGCGCCCAAGCCTCCAGTTTCAGGGGCGGCCAGGCTGGCTCGGGTGACAGCACAGCATCCGCCCGGTCGCCGCTGCCCCCCTCCCAGCCCAGCGCCGGGATAGGGAGCGAGGTGGTGAGGCCAAAGGCCGAGTGACCGCGCGGGGCTGTGTCCTGTCCACCCCACAGCCTGTGTGTCCCCATGCTGGCCTCAGACCCTCCAGCACCGGGCCTGGCCAGGCTCACGTTGCAGGAAACGCGACCCGCTGGATTCGTTTTTCTGGGCCAGCCGGCCCCCTGCAGCCCAGGAGATGCCGTGACCAGGACCCTGCTCCCTCCCATAGTCTGGGCACTGTGCTGGGGGCGCAGTGGCACAAAGGGCCCTTTGTGGAGAAGATCGGAGCCTGCAGCTCGGCACGCACGCACCTCGGAGGGGCGGCAGGAGGACCGGGCAACTTGCAGCCTGGGCTCACCAGTGGGGAGTGGGTGCTGGCCAGGTAGCTTGTTTCCTGGCTGTCAGTCCGGCTGCATGCTGAGGCCTGGGAAATTGAGCTGTGCCCAGGAAGCCCCCTCTGCCTCCTCCAAAGATGGAGGGAGCCTCTGCTGTGTAGTCTGGGACTAGCTGGAGCCTCGGAGGGAGGCTCAGTTCCTGCCCAGGCCTCCCCACCCCATGGCATTGTGACCGAGTCACCTGTGCAAACACCACCCGCTCCACCCTGTGGCGGCCGGCCTTGTTCTAGGGAATTACAGGGTCTGCACTGCAGCAGGACCCTAGGTGGCAGCTGCCACTGCACACCTGGACACCCGTGATCTCAGCTGCGCCCCCCCAGACCTGCTCTGTCCCTTTGGCCAATGTTCCGGTGCTGCCTCGGTCTCCACGTCTAGGAGTCCCAGTGCTGCCCTGACCTGACTTCCATCCCCTCCGCCACCCCAAGGCCTCAGGAGCCAACTGGCTGATCGCCCTACACTTTCGCTCATTGTGCCCCAAGGGCTGGCCCCACCCACAGGTGCCCAGCTCAGCAATGGCTCCTCCACCCATGGGTGCTCAAGCCCCAAGCCCGAGCCATCCTTGCTTCCCTGCCCTCAGCCCCCTCTGCCACCAGGTGCCGCGTCTGCCAGTGTCCACTCAGCTTCCTCCCCCTCCCCTTGGTGCCATTCCACTTGAGCCCAGGGCTTTGGGCATGCATGTGTCTGCAGAAGGACAGCCTACATGTGTCCTGTCAGCTCCTCACAACCCTGTTGCCCCTTGAGAGGTGGTGCAGACCCAGCTCCTGGCATGGCATGGCCATCTGGGTCTTCATTCCTTCAGCTACAACTCCCCACTTGGGCGGCAGCTTTGTCTAACCTCCTGCACCCCTGGAGCTGCCAGGAGCTTGGGGCCAGGGACACCGTCTGCACCCAGGAACCAGGCCACTTCCCCTCAGGCCGGGGCTTGCTACCTCCTTCCTGAGGGTCTCGGTCTCCACGTGGCGGAGCTTGCTCTTGGTCTGCATGTAGATGTCAGCTGCCTGCAGGCCCGACGATGGGGGCTTGGGAGCCGGGTAGCCTGGTGGGGGTGGGGGCAGCTGACTGCCTGGGGGTGGTGGTGGTGGAGGGAAGCTAGGGGGTGGCGGTGGAGGTGCAGGCTTCCCCGTCTTGCTTGGAGGCAGGCCCAGCTCTGGGTTCAGCATGTCCATGTAGCTCTGTATGTCTACAGCCCTTGCACCCGGAAGCCCTGGGGAGGCAGGCGGGAAGCAGGTTGGGGAGTTTGCAGAGGCTGTCGCTGGGGACCAAGCCTCCCCAGCCACCCAGAGGCAAGGCTGGCTCAGGAGTGCTCCCTGGCAAAGCTCACCGTGGCCTCTGGCAGTGCCCACTGGTCCCTCCCTCCCAGCCCGATTCTCTGGGCAGAGGATGTGCACAGGCTCAGAGGGGAAGTGCCAGGGGCTTGGGCTCCAGGCGAAGCCTGTAGGACAGCCCCACCAGGACAGGGCCAGCGGCTCTTCCCAGCAGGTGGTAGGAGTCTGATGGCCACACCCAGCCTTTGCAGAGCACCCCGCCAGCTCTGCAGTGGGGACCAGGCACTGCAGGTGGGTGGACTTCTGTGCTCAGGGTGTGGCCAGTGTGTACACACAGCCCTGAGGGCTTGTGCACTTGTCATATTTGTGCACGTGATTCTTTGCATTGGTGAAGTGCATGTGTTGGTCTCTACCGACACATTGTGTGTGTGTGTGCATGTTCATCGTATGGAAACAGAGTTGTTTGCTGGTGTGTGATGTATGTGTATCTGCACCAGCCTGTGTGTGTCTAAGCATCCCTTCTGCACATGTGCAAGTGTGCATGTCTAAGTGTGGGTAGGTGAGAACAACGAATTGTGTGCACATGGGTTTTGTGGGGAAAGTGTACACATATGTGTACATGTATGTGTGGTGCGCAAACAAGCACTGTGTTTACAGTGCTGGCTTCGGCTCTGCTTTCCTCCTCACTCTTCCCGCCCAGCCCACTCACCACCAGGAGGCTGCCGGCCCTTGAGGCTGGAGTGGCTGGAGGAGCAGGAGTCGTAGTTGGAGAGGGTGCTGGTGGGTGAGCTGAGGTCAACGTTGGGCCGGTGCACAGACACGGTGGTGTTGGGTGAGGACATGCCCGAGTCGGGCTGCCTGGCCTCCAGCTCAGTGGACGGGTCCCGGGACAGCACATGGTGCTCCACGCTCTGTGCGGAAGGCAGGGAGGATGTGAGGGTAGCCAGGCCCCAGTCCGTGCTCCGTGAGCTGAGGTCCTGCTCAGGCCAACTTGGGCTGAGGCCCTGGTGAACCTGCTTCCCTCTCTCCAAGTCCCTTTCCCCATTGTGGAGGGGCTCAGGCTCTCAGGCTGGGGTTCCAGCCCAACCCCCAGCAGCTGGACCGAAGGCCCCAACCCCTTCCCACTCTAGAGGGAGGAGACCTGCTGGGAGGAAGGGGCCTGGGCTACACCTAGGAGACAAGAGCCACGTGCCAGTGTCTCAGAATGGGCAGGGGCCTGAGCTCCTGTGCATGCAGGTGGGGGCTCAGGGCCGAGCTGGGGTCAGGAGGGGACAGGATGGCTCATCCCTGGCACCTGGCTGAAACCCTGTCGACTTACCTGACCTGCCAGCTCCCAACACCAGCCCAGCCCATCTTCTGATGAGGGTGGGGGGTGGGGTCGGCCCAGCTCAGCTGAGATGAGCAGCTCCAGCTCAGACTGCCAAGCCTGTCACCCTCCCTTTCTCCCCCCCACGTCTGTTGCCTCCTGGTGGGGACAGGGCTGGGGTGGGGGCCCTGCTTACGTTGCCCATGGCGTCCCTGCTGCCTGCAAGTCCGATCGCTGCTCCGCTGCCTCCTGCCCAGAACGACTCCTCCCTGCCAGGTGCCCCTCCCTGCCTGAGAAGTGTCACAGGCCCCCTGGGATAAGAAGGCAGGCCTGGCACCAGGTAACGGCGAAGCAGCCATGCTCATTGGCCCTGTAATTAGGGACTCCTTGGGAGTGTTTGCCTTTTCTGGGCCAGCATCCTTGGTGGCTCAGAGCTGACACTGCTGATCCTCAGCCTGCCTGGATGAGGGGCCCAACCCTGCTGCTGCCCCACAAGCCACAGGGAGCCCAGGCGACACAGGCAGCATGAGAGTGCTCTTGTCTTGGCTGGCATGAGTAGGCACCAAGGGCACCCAGCCCTGACCCTGGTGGGCCATAGTTGTTGACGCAGGCTGACCAGGCTGCGACAGTGGTTTTAGATGTCTTTTCCCCCACTGCTAGTGTGACCTTGGGCACATGAGTGTCTTCACCTATAAATGTGAAGAATGGTATTACCTGCCCAGTACATGGCAAAAAGATTATGATTTTTTGATATAGGCTGGCCTCAAACTTGTGGTGATCCTCCAGCTCAACCTCCCAAGTGCTGAGATGTCAGGCGTGCACCACTATGCCTGGCTTCACAAGAGTTAGGAAGTGAAGCACCAGGACTTGGGGCCCAGTAAACATCACAGGTGTAAACAACTCATACTACAGTGAAGATGGACTCAGGCTATACCTGCCAGAGGCAGAATTGGACAAATGGGCTGGCGGGGTTTCAGAAGGGACTGGTAGGGCCCACAGTGGAGAGACTCAGGGAAGGAAGCAGCTTCTGGTGCAGAAAGGCCCTTCAGTCCACTGCTGCTTGTTGGCCCAGGGATAGTGTGCTCACTACTTGCGGGGCCACCTTCATTGTAGGGGGGCTCTCTGGGGGACTTTGTTCCCCAGTCCCCCTGCGTGTCTGACCCCAGGCTCACATATTCTTCAGATTGCTGAATGGGGGTCACCACAGTGCACTGCTGTGCATCCAGCATGAGATAATCCCCAAGCATCACACAGGCTCCCAGATATGGATTCACTGCCAAGTGAACAAGCAGGAGGGGTAACGGCCAAGACAGGGAAGTCCTGCCCAGGCCTTGCCATCTGGCTTCACCACTTACTGGCTGTGTGCCCTCGGGCCTCCAGGAATTTCAGTTTACCCATCTGTGAATGGGGGCACTAGGGCCACCCCCTGCAGGGTGGCTGTGGGCGTTCCGCGTGCCTGCCTGGGTGGGCAGGTGAACTCCGGCCTCCTCACCTCTCCAGCCGGTCTCTTATCCTGAGGGCTCCGGTCCTCCCGGGCCTCCTTCCCTACAGCCCCGTGTCACCCTGGTCCGGGGCTTCACACCCTGAACCTGTTTCTTCCTTGGTAAAGGGTAAGACATCACCCTGGGGGGAGAGCGAAAGATCAGGCCACCGAGCTGCGTCTGGTCGTACCAGGTTCTCCACGGTGCGCAAGTAGCGAGTGCAGTGGCTGTGGCCATTGAAGTCCGACAGGTCGGCGGCCGTGTACCCGTCACGGTCGCGGACGTCCAGTTCCGCGCCGTTCACTACCAGGATCTGGCAGCACTGCGGGGTTGGCGGGGTGGGGATAGGTGAGGACCCGGGTTCGAGCGGGGCCTGGAGTCAGGGCGGGGTGTGCTGAGAGCACTGCTCCAGCAGAGGGCGCCCGCGCGCTGCCCCAGCGACCCGCCCACCCTGGGCCCGCCCCTTCCGGACCACACCCCTAGCTTTCCCGACCACGCCCGCCCCGAATGACCACTCCCCCTCCCCCGCCCACCTCCAGCTCCCCGTTCTCTGCGGCGTCATGCAGCGGGGTCCCGCCGCACAGGTCAGTCGAGATCTCGCCGCCGTGCAGCAGAAGCCAGCTGAGCACTTTGGCGTGGCCGCGGCTCGCAGCGAAGTGCATGGCGGTGGCGCCGTCCTTGTCCTGCTCCGCCAGGCTCACGTCCGTGCAGCTCACCTGTGCGCGAGGGCAGGGCTAGGCGCCAGGAGCCTGGGCCCGGCCCCGCCGCCCTGCCCTGCCCTCCCGCTCACCAGCCACACGATGACTGGGGCGTGGCCCATCTGCGCCGCGGCGTGCAGCGGGGTCATGCCATCCTGGGCGCGCGCGTGCGGATCCGCGCCGCACTGCTGCACCAGGTACTGCGTCACCTCCAGGTGGCCCTCTTGGCACGCCAGGTACAGGGGCGTGGCACCGTTCTTGGTTTGGGCCTTCACTCCCCTGTGGAGACGCAGCGTGCCGGGCTCTCAGCGCCTGCCGCCTCCAGAGCCTCCTTACACCCCTTGCCTCGAGCTGGGGGGCCCAGGGCCTGGGAGAGTGGGCTGGAGGGGGCCTCATCACCGTCTGTCCCGACGCCCTCTGGACCCCGGACCCCTGAGCTACCTCCCCAGCCCTTTTATTATTTTTGAGACAGGATCTTCTAAGTTGCCCAGGCTGGGGTCCTACTTGGGCACTCTCCTGCCTCAGCCTCCCAGAATGCTAAGATTACATACAGGTGTGCACAACCCTGCCCCGCCCCAGCAGCCTTTGTGTAAAATGCCGCACGCACATGGTGCCCTGACCTCGCCTATCTCCGCAGCCACGCGGCCGACTCACTCTGTGCTCTGTGCTCTGTGCTCTTGCTCACGTGTCCCTCCACCTGCAGTGCGCGCCCACCTTCCCCCTCAAGCCCAGGACAGACTCCTCCTTCACGAGGCCTCCCTTGATCTCCCCTGTTCGCCTCCTGCCGGGCCAGCTCAAGGGTGCCCTGCATGCTTGGTCACCGCCCTCCCAGCCTGGGGCTCTGAGTACTGCAGGGTGGCAGGGTTGCCAGGGAACATACAGGAAGCCCAGTGAGACCTGAACTTCAGCTGAACATCAAGTAATGTTTTAACACATCTCAAATACCGCACGGGATGTACTTACACTAAAACATTATTTATCTGAGATTCAGTTAAGTGGACATTCTGGGTTTTGTCATTGTCACTAATCTAGGAACCATATGGAGTGGCCACCTGAAACAACTTCCTTGTGCTACGGTACCAGCAGGTGTTTTGGTTTTGTTACTGGGGTTGAATCAAACGGTGGTACATCCCCAGCCCTTTTTGTTTTATTTTGAGATAGGGTCTAAGTTGCCCAGGCTGGCCTTGAACTTGCAGTCCTCCTGCCCCAGCCTCCCGAGGAGCTAGGATTGTAGGTGTGCACCATCACGCCTGGCAGGCCCGTCCTGTTTTGGGGTTGGGTGGGGTGCTGAGATTTGAGCCCAGGGCTTTGCACATCTAGGCAGGCGCTGTGCAGAGCACGGACCCAGCCCCAAGGGTGGGGTGTTGCTGTGGACCCCAGAAGCTGGCCAGGCCACCGGGCTGCCGGAAGTGGGCCTCCGGGTGTAGTTACCACAATAGACCACGAGGGGGAGCCACACTCTGCCACGACCCAGGAGCTAACTGTCCTCGAGTCTAACCTCCAGGTGCCAGCTGCGACCTGCTGTGTTCCGATCAGCCCTGGGCCCCCGGGAGTGCAGTTCTTCACATCCTCACCCCCAGATGCCCCCTGTGTCTCTCCACGCGTCACATCAGGCACACGGGCCACCCCCATCAGCCGGCCGGGCCCTCTCTCCTCACCACTCAGCCTGAGCCCCTCCATCTATTACTCCTCTCCTGGCCCAAAGCCTCTGCTCTCCGCACACTTCCTGTCCCTGGAGTCCGTGGCCCTCTGGGCTCTCTGCCCTCCTCGGCTTAGGCATCGCCCCCGGCACGCGGAGCTGCTGTTTGGGGGGGGGGCTGAAGCTGAAGGGATGCTGGAGTGGGGGAGTGGGTGCTGTCCAGGCCGCCCCTCGGCCCCCCGCCCACCCGTGCTGAGCGGAGTGGGCAGGTGGGAGACCCAGCCACAAGTCCCTCCTCTGATCCATGCTGGCCTGAGGCGGCCTTGCCCCGCATTGCTCCTGCTGCTGCGCAGAAACAGCTGCTGAATATTTCATAGCCCACACGCAGCAGCCTGAATTATTCACTGTGCCACCAAGGCACGAGGGAGTGCCGGGATCCTGGAGATCAGAGGCGGAGGGAGGGGCAGCCACAGAGTGCTCTCTGGGGGCCCAAGGCAGTGCACTGAACAGGGGCCAGCCCTGCCCCCAGGACCCCCTGTCTGGCGGGCAGCCGTCACCAAGGGGCGCACAGCCTGAGAGGAGCTGTACAGCAGTGGTCTCTGCACGGCTGCCCGCCACTCCCAGGGGTCCTGGCACGCAGCAAACGTTCCTGTATTTCCACCTCTGCACTCCTGGCCCCTAGAGTCGGAGGAGGCCCCAGGACAGGGGTCCCCCCTGAAAAGGGGGACCAACCTTGTCATTCTCTGGCTTGGCCTCAAGGCTCCCTCCCACCCACTGGGGAAGAGGACAAAAATACAGTAAGTAGGGCAGAGATTTAGCTCAGTGGGGCCGAGCCTGCCTCGAAAGCAAAAGGTCCTGAGTTCGATCCTCAGTACCCAAAAAAAATACGGTAAGTATAAGGCGCATCTCTCCTGTGCCTGGAGAGATAAATGAGTAACAGCAGTAATAAAAAGAGTAACAGTAATGAGAGCGGCCACTATTTGGGGGCTGATTTCTCATTCTGAGCACTGTGATATGCACAATACCCTTCCTCTCTCCTCTGATCTTGGAAGGGCCTTGCAGGGTAAGTGTTGCCCTTGCTCCTCTTTCATAGGCGAGGAGACTGAGGCACAGGGGACTGAGATGGCTTGACATGAAACAGGCAGAGCCACAATGTGAGCCCAGGTCTGCGGGGCTGCCGTGTCCACAGTGCTCCAGCTGTCTGTCTGTCTGTCTGCCGCGCACAGCCAAACCACACTGGCCCCTGCAGAGCTCACTGCAGGAAGCTCAGGGTCAGGACGGGGCCCTACAGGAGGCCCGGCTCTGGGCTGGGACCTGGTGTGAGTGCCACACCCCAGGCTGTGCCCAAGTGTCTCTTCTTGTCCCTTCCTCCCTCAGCCCAACCGAGACATGACCCCGGCAGGACCAGCCAGGAGGGGCCCGCTGCTGGCCCGGGCTGTCCCAGCAAAGCCAGGCACCATTTCTGCCCGGAGGACGCTGCCTTCGGGGCCACCGACCTCCAGCCCATCTGTTCCTGTCCTGACCACAGCAGCAGCCGCAGGACCGAGCCCCTGCCCCGTCCCAGCCTCTGCTCTCTGCCTCCCTCCAACTCGCTGTGCACAGGGCTCTTTACCCTCCCCAGCCTCAGTTTCCGCCAGGGTAAATGGGCACAACATGGTCTGGCCTCTCTGTGTCCACGTGGAGAGCGGAATGAATGTGGCCCCAGCTGTGGCTGCATCCCACCCTCCAGGGCCATCCATGTCCCGACGCCATTGCCTGAGTCACCACCTCCATCTCTCCAGCTCCCCGACCGCTCCCTCCTCAGCCCCTGCTCCTCCGGGTCCCTGAACTCAGCCTCTGCTGTGGCCCTGACCCCCGCCTGACTCCAGAAGCGGACGTGCCCAGGGTCACCTCTCCTGGGATCCGAGGCCAGTGGCTTACCTGGTGCTGCTCCCCGCCTCTCCGTCCTCTCCCTCCTGCCCGGCTGCACTATCATGTGTGTCTGTGCACAGAGCTTCTCCAACTCTGCTTGCTGTGATCAGATCTCTTTTCTCTCCTTTGAACACTTCACTTCAGTCAAGGACACCTCACTGTCCCCCTTTTATATGCTGGGGACTGAACACCTGTCTTTCGCCTGTGAGGCATGGACTCTACCTGGAAGCTGTGCCGCTAAATAGCTCCCATCTTCATCTTGACCCCAAACTCTGGAGTCATCAAAGACTCCTGACCCAAGGCCTTGTGGGTCTGAGGCTTCCTGGCCTTTACGGTTTACTCCTAGAGGTCCCTCCAAAGCCTCACGTGCTCAGAGGCAGGGTTTTTGGAAAGTGATTAGATCTTAGGGACCTACAGCTGATTTGCTGTTAGGAGGTGGGTCTGGTCAGAAAGGGTGGGTCCCTGGGTCTGGCCTGGCCTCCTCCTCCCTTGACACTGTTTCCTGACCACCATGCCAAGAGCAATTTTTCTTCCACCAGGCCCGTCTGCTGTGGGGCCCTGCCCTGGAGCCAGTGGGCGATGGACTGAACTGCTACAAACGGAGCCAAAATCAACCTCCACAAGGAAAGCAACTAAGACACTGCTGTGATCACAAAACTCACATGCTTTTCTTCCTCCTCTTGGGAAAAAAGATGATATGGACAAACTGTAACTATTAAGCAAGTCACCCTGATTGTACAACAAGAACACAGAATGTCTGTCAGGGAGCGCTGGAGATCTCTGTCCACGTTTGTGCCAGCTTGTTGTTCACGCTTGCTGGCCCAAGGAACAAGAGGTGACCTTTCCACCCCCAGAATCAGACTCGGGTCAAAGAGCAACATTTCCAGCGGGGGGCCTGCTTCCAGTCACTTCTACCCCTGGGGGGGCAAGAGGCCCGATGCCCCCAGGACAAATCTCCTGCTGCCAGAGGCTGAATCCCTCTTGGTTATCTTGGAAGATACCCAATCAGGCTTAGTCCAGGGAAAACAGCGATGTTGTTTTTCCAGTATCAGGGATCGAACTCAGGACCTTGCGCTTGAGCTAAATCCCCAGCCCAAATAGCGATGTTTTGAGGAAGGTTCTAAACACCCACTCTCAGCTCCTCCAAGAGGCCTCCCTGACCCCTCAGGGGGAGAATCGAGAATCACGCCAGTGCTCGCTGTTTCTCCTGAACTCTCTCTCCCTGGTCCCCGTCATTCTCTGGGCGCACATCAGAGGCTGCCACTGTGCTGAGCACACAGGGACCGGAAAGCAGCAGGCTCCTCGTTCGTTCAGCAACAGTCCATGCCATGTGTCAGGCGCAGGACCGGGCTGAGGGGAAAGTCTCTGTCTTCAGCAGTCAGGGGCAGACAGTTGGAAAACACACAGAGGCACCAAGAACGCGCTGCCAGCTGAGGAGCAGGGATGGAGGCAGAGGGGCGAGCGTGTTGTGGAGTGGGGTAGAGTCTGTTCAGGCTTGGGGTGGCTCCGCTGAGAAGGTGGGACCCCAGCAGACCAGGAGGAGGAGGGCAGGGGCAGCCTGGGTTTCAAGGGAGGCAGAGGGAGTGGCACTAGGCCAGGGCAGAGGGAGGAAGGAAGCTGAGAGGGCAGAGGACCTGAAACAGCAGGCAGCCTTAGGGCTTCATGGTGCTGCTGCTGCTGATAATCATGGAGCGCTTTCTGACACAGGGTCTTGTTCTGGCCACTGGCTTTCCTAGGATGTCCCAGCACAAGCCCCACCCCAGGCCCTGCTGCCCAGGTGACCTCTGCAGACCCAAGGACAGCCTGGGGGGTGATGAAGAATGCATGAGCAGTGCAGGCATAAACCCCTCAGGAAGAATGTCATCATTATATACAGCTAAAGTACCGATAAAGGTTTTGCTTCAAAAAAATAAAACGCACGGGCCCCAGCTGCCTGACAGAACAGGCACCCAGCAGGGAAGGGGCGGCCCTGCCCTGTGAGCCCCAGCCCGGGGGCTCCCCAGGGGTGAGAAGCCCCTTGTCCCCCAGTGGTCACTCCCTGCACCCTCTGGGCTCAGCCAGGCTTCAGCAGCCTTGGACTAAGGAAGTGGAAAAGGAAGATCCCCGGAGACCTGAGAGATGGGGCCTATGCAGGGTGCGGAATGGACCCAGAGAGCCTGTGCAGTTTGCCCAAGGACACAGAGCGAGCCGGAGGTGCCCACAGCTGGTCGGCTGGCCTCTCAGTGATGCCCAGGGGTGTCTGTCAGCTGTGAGGTGGGACATCTGCCTCGTGCTGCTGCATGTCCAGGCTTGACGGCCAAGCCGGAGGTCTGGGCTGAGCCTGGGGCCCCCTCTTGCTGCTCAGGCCTCAGAACACCCAGCAGCCAACATGGCACAGGTGGCTCTGGCTCCAGAACCCTGGCACAGCCCCAGCCAGCTGCGGCCATCCCTTCCGCCTCCCAGGGTAAGGACCCTTTCTGCAGGGGCTCGGAGGGAGGGTCTCCCCTGGGGGAGCAGCCCCTGGGGTCACTGTGGCAAGTCCTTTGCTCCCGGGAAGATTCAGCCCAGTGGACCGGGACAGACTGGAGGGAGGAATGAGCTGGATCCTGCAATGTCCAGCCCAGCCTGACGCCCCCAGGCACAGCCCTGGCACTGGCTGGGCCTTCATGAGGCCGTCCAGCCTCCCTCGGGTGCCTCTGCACCTGGTCAGCACCGTGGCGGTGGCCGCCCAGCCTCCCTGGGTGGGATCAAGTTTCCCACCTGTAGGTACAGGCCTCCTTCCTCCCTTGCGGGCCAGGGAGAGAGCTGGGCCCTTGTGAATAATTCAGAGCTTCGCGGCAGGCCCAGAGGCTCACAAGAGCAGAGCCGGGTCTCTTCCCTCGCAGCTCCCAGCCCTGCATCCAGGCCTTGGGGAGCAATAGCCCCCCACACCCCAAGGCAGGATGCTCAGTGGCTGCAATAGCCCCCAGCCCCAGCTCGCAGCCGGCCCTCCTGCCTGAACCCAGCCTGGCAGCCACACAAAAGCATCTCCTTATCAGCAGTTCACAGGCCCTGCTGCCTGGGCTGGAGCCCAGGCCCTATCCACCTCCCTGAGATTCATGGCCGCTTCTGAGGGCTTCCCATACCTCCACCCAGGCGTCCAGCCTCAGGGTGGGCACGGGGCCCTGTCACACCTAGCACCTGGCAGGCCCAGCCAGAGCCTCGCCTAGGCCGGATCCCAGGCATGCTGGGCTGCCATCCCCAGCCTGGCCCTCTGGGTGTGCCTGGTGTGGTGGGAACAGCAGGAGAGCAAAGGCGCTCCCACTGTGTGACCCTCCCTGCCTAGGACCCTAGTGTCCTCTCCTTGAAGTGAGGGGCTAGGACTGATCATCAAAACTCACGCCATGGGGTAAGGACACGTCACAGACATGGCTGACAGGCTCCATGGAGTCTGGGCTGCAGCCTGGCTCTAACAACACCAGGTCGGACCCCTAGCTCAGAGTCTTTGGGGTCTCCCACTCTACACCCCTGACTTTGCCTGAGCAGAGCTCTCGCTTGGCCTGAGGCAGAGAATCCAGGACTGCGTCACTGCCCTGCCAAGGGGCTGTGACAGGGACTCTTCCTGGGTGGGCGGGGCACCTGCTGGGTCTCCCTCCAGTCCTCGGCCAGGAAGCTGGTGCCAGCCCCAGCCTACCCGGGCAGGGAGGACAGCGGGAGCCAGGCCTGGCGGGTCTCAGGGCCACGCCACCATGCGGCTAAACTGGACTCCAGCCTGCTCCCTGGTGGCGGGTGAGCCAGGTACCCTCAGGAAAGTGCCCAGGGCAGTCGGAGCCGCTCTCCTGGCAGCCGCTCTGAGTCCGGTCCATCTTGGGCACCCTCATCAACTGACAAGGCTGGAGCCCCATCGGGTCAGGTCCACCGGCATGGGGCTGGGCCACGTGTGCACCACGACCTCACTCGGCCCTCCCTCCCAGACTCCCGCTCACCCCTGCTCTGCCCCTTTGGGAGCCCCTTTCCTCCATATGGCCCCCTACCCTGGGAGCCCCCAGCCCAGCCACTCAGACCATGGGAGGTTTGGGAATCCCGTCCCCCGGTGGCAGTGAGAATGGGCTGAGGGCCCACAAGAAAGGAAGGCCACCTGCCCTGGGCCTGGCGTGAGGGCGAGCAGGAGAGCAGTTTTTCCTGAACTCTGCTGACAGCCATGGCTCCTCTCCTGCCTGACAGCAGAGCTCCTGCCTGGCCACCCCGTTTAGAACAGTCCGACACGATGGGCATGGTGGCGCACACCTGCAATTCCAGCACTTGGGAGGCTGAGGCAGGAGGATCCCAGAGAGTTCAAGGCCAGCCTGAACTACATAGCGAAAATCCTGTCTTAAAAAACAACAAAAAGGGCGGGGATGTAGCTCAGTGGTTCCGCCGCCTGCCTCGAAAGCACAAGGTCCCGAGTTCGTTCCCTAGTACCAAAAAAACCAAAAAGAAAACAACCGAAGAAGGGCCGGGATGTAGCTCAGTGGCACAGTGCCTGCCTGGCAATTCGAGGCCCTGAGTTTGATTCCCGGTTCCCCAAAAAAGAAAGAACGGAGGTCCTGGCCTGGGGGTGTAGCTCAGTGACAGAGTGTCTGCTTAGCTCATGCTCTGGGCTCCAGCCCCAGCACACACATTCACACCCACCCACACACACTCGCGTGCACGCCGGGCCCTTACTTCGGGTAGTCCCCGACGAGCAGCCTCAGGGAGAGGAAGTCCCCTTTGGCGGCGGCGTAGTGGACAGGCAAGGCGCCTGTGTCCGTGGCCACGGCGGGATCTGCATCGGCATGGTGCAGCAGCCAGTTCACCACCTCGGGGTGGCCGAAGCGAGCTGCCAGGTGCAGGACTGTGGCACCGGAATTGTCTTTGTCCTGTGGGAGGAGAGCCCATTAAGTCCCAGGCCCAGACCTGCCCCTGTCACTGCCTGGGGCCCTGCCAGCCTCCCGAAGCATGGCCTCATCCCGTGTGGTTTTGGGGTTGACCTGACCCTGGGGGGTTTGAGTCTGGCTGGCATCAGGATGGCAGAGCCCCATGAGTCCAACCGTTGCTGTTTCTTCTCCCTTTTCCCCAGTGTCACAGGGCACAGAGGTGTCCACACCAGGCCTCGGGGCAGGAGAGTGCCCTCCCCAGACTCCTGTGCCCGGCTGGCCACAGGAACAGGCTGTATTCTTGCTCTGTGGAGGACGTGTGGGCAAGGCCTGGGGCACCCGGCCAGGGGTGGAGCTGTCCTCTGTGGCGGCCCCTTCGAGGGGCTGGGTGAGAGCCCTGCTGTGCCCCAGAATCTGAATTCATCCTCTGTGTACCCACCTCACACCTGCTGGGGAGGGGCTGGCACCTTTGGGACAGTGGGCACCATTCTGGCACAGAGTAGTGGGGTCACAGGGAGGTGGGCAGGGACAGGGGGAGGCCGGGGCAGAGAGCAAGCAGGCCAGGAAGGTGACGAAGACACAGAACCCTTCTGCTTCCGAGAAGGCCCAGGAACAGCCAGGTGGGTGGTGCACGCTGTCACCCTGGCACTTGGAAGGCTGAGACAAGAGGATCTCCGAGCGTTTGAGGTTGGCTTGGGCTACATAGTGAGACCCGGACTCACAAAACCAAAAAAGAAAAAAGAAGAGAAAGAAAAAGAAAGTCCAGGGAGGATCAGAGACTGGTCCAGTCTGCCCTGAGCCCAGCGGATGGGGGTGGTAGTAACCCAGCCAGGACTTCGGAAAGGCATGTCCTGGGCTCGGCTCTTGAGAAAGGGTCTCCTCCCCGCCTGGGGTCTGAGGCTCGGGGTTCCGGGCTTGGCTCTGGGAGGTGGTGACAGTATACAGAGGTCACAGGCCTGTCCCTCAGGCACCAGCAGCTGTGTAGGCCTCGGGAGCCTCATGGGCTGCGGCCCCCACCTAAGCTGCTTATCTCTCTGGGCTGGCAGGACCAGGGATGGAGGTCACCCCCCCACTTCCGGGCCTAGCCCCCCGGCCTGCTGAAGGCCAGGGGCAGAGATAAGCTGGGCACAAGGCCACTTGCTCCTTCCACCTCCTCTGCCATAGGAAGGGAGGCTTCCAGCCAGGGCTGGACACCAGGTTTAGGGAGGAGAGGGGGCATCCAGCCAGGGCTGGCCATGGGCATCAGGGAGTCCTGCGGCTCTGGAGAAGGAGGCCTGGGCCACGTGCCCAGCCTCCCTGGTAACAGGGGGAACAGGAGATAAGGGTCGGGTGCCCAGGAAGGAGAGGAAGGGAGGCCTGCACTCAGGGCAGGAGGTGTGGGCAGGGTTTGGCCATCTCCAGGGAACATCAAGCCAGCTGGGCTGCCCCTCTCCCCTCTCCGAAGTTAGCACAGCGTCTCCCCAAGGGGAAATCAGCCATTCCCCGCGCCAGCAGGGCCCTGCAAGTTCCTGAACCCAGCCTCCTCCCTGGCATCCGTCTGGCAGGAGCAGGACGGCCGTGCACACCCTTGCACTTCCTGTCCCTTGTGCTGCCAGTCACCTGGCTACCTCACCTCACCAGCCGGGGCGCCCTGGGGAGGTCACCTCTGAGTGACCAGGTGGAACCTGGGGACCTTAGACTCAGGCAGGGGTGATGAGCAACTCGGAGCTGGGAGCCCGAAAGGTGACGGCGCTCTGGGGTCCACCCAGGCCCCCACCCTTGTCCCACAGCCTGGCTTAGGTACCTGTGCCCTGCGGCCCCAGGCTGGGCTGCGGGTCTTTGGCCCCTCTCCCTCCAACCTCCTACCCAGGGCATGGGCTTCGATTCCGTCCGCCCCAGGACTCAGGATGGGGCTTCCCCCTCCCAGGAAATACCACCCCACCGAGCCCAGTCCCCTCGGTTTCCCCGATGACATCCAGGTGCTCTTCCAGGAGCCTCCAGGGGTTGCCAGGCGCCTGCCCGCCCTGGAGAAGGAGACCCCCCCCCAGCCGCCGCTCTCCGGGGAGGGAGCCCCAGGGCGCCAGGGCGCGGCGCGGACTCACCTGCACTCTGCAGCCGCCCTTCGACAGCAGCCACTGCAGGCAGGCCAGATGGCCGGTGGCCGCGGCGTCGTGGGCTGGCGTGGCGCCGTTGCGTGCGCGGGCCGCTGCGGGCAGCCCGGCATCCTCCACCAGGAAGCGCAGGCAGTGCAGCTTGCCGGCGCGGGCCGCGTGGTGCACGGGCAGCGCGTCCAGTGGGTCGCGCAGCGAGGGCTCCAGCAGGCCGGCGGCGTGCAGGGACCTCAGCTGGTCCAGCTCGCCCTGCCGCGCCGCCTGCAGCGCTCGCTCCAGGGCCATGGTGCCGCCCGCGGCGCCGCGACCCCTGCTCAGGCGCAGTCTGCCTCCCGGGGCGCCATCCGCGGACCCCAGGAGCCGGAGCCTCGGAGCCCTCGGCCGTCGGGGCTGTGCTCTGCAGAGGCGGAGCGGCTGCAGCCCAGCTCCACTCCCACCGCCCCGCGCTCGCTCCTCCTCCGCCGCTCTGGGCGGGGACCCCGCCAGCGCTTGGGCCTGACCCCGCCCTGCCCCGCCCCCGGGACGCCACAGGGGCCCCGGGGCTGCTTTCCTACTCCGCCCCAGGAAAAAACTGAGCAAAACTGGGCTAGAATTCGACAGTCGTGCGGTGCTCCGGGGCCACTAGGAGCCGTTCTGGGGACACAAACCAGTGTCAGGAGACCGGGACCGCAGGGTGGGGGCTGTGCACGCTGGAGGGCCCAGTGGAAGGGCCCTCGAAGGAGGCTGGGTTTTCAGCGGTGACCACGGAGTTTGGGTGGGGAACTTCGAAGACAAAGGCCCAGAATAGAGGCAGGTCCCAGGGGCCACTGCAGACCCGAGTGCTGCCCTCCGATCCCAGGGGAGAAGGGGAGGAGGGAAGAGTGCCCGGTACCTTCCACACGGTGGGCCGAAGATTCCAGTTGTCCGGGGCCGATGTCCCAGACTGGGGGCTCGACCACAGGCTTGGGGCTGCGAGGGCCCGGGCCATAGGGAGACCCTAAAACCAGAGAGGGTCCCGAGAAAGGACACAGGACGGCGCCAGAGGGCACACGGGCCAGCTTCACCGTGCCAAGCTACCCTCGGGCGGCCACAGCTGAAAACTGGCGGTGGGAACTGGAGGCACCAGGCCCCTGGGCCGGGGAGGGAGCTGCCGGAAGTGGGGGCCCAGCCCGGGGGAGCGCAAGGACGTCCGTGACCTTGACACAGCCCACGCCACCCACGCTGGGCCCCGCGAGAGCCTGGCCCCATCTGGCTGTGTCACCAGCTCCTCTCCCAGACTGGCACAGGCCCGTGCTGGACGCGCTGTAGCGGGAAGCTACTCCCCGCCCTGTGTCTTCCATCCCATCCCCTGGGGCTGCCGCCTGGTGGCGTCCTACGCGGTGAACTCTGGAGACGGCCCAGGAATCCTCAGAACCCAAGCCCCTGTGCCCTCCATGGCCCGGTGGGTTTCCATCACCCCCCACCCACCCACCCCCATGGGCCTTGCTCCTCCCCCGGGACCCCGGGGGTCTAGGTTCTCCCAGGAGGTTTGGGGCGCCATCAAAGTCAGACTGACAGTGCTCTGCCAGGCCTCTCTGACCTCTCAGAGGTCTCTACCGGGCCCCCTGGAGTCCCCTAAGAGCCCGCCAGCAGTGACGCCTGTGTGGAACCATTTACCAGGCAACGTGGCAAGTTTCCCCTGGATGTTCAATCACCGCAGCTATCAGCCCGATTTTACAGCAGGGGAAACTGAGGCACGGGAGTTTTTTGTTTTTGCAGGCTGGCGATTGGACTCAGGGTCTTTGTCCCAAGCTACATTCCCAGGCCTTTTTCATTTTTTATTTTGAGACAGGGTCTTGATAAATTGCCAAGTTGCCCAGGCTGGGCTCAAAGTGCTGGGAATATAGGTGTACATCACCAGGGTAATTCCTTCCCCTGACCCTAAGTGACCCCTTCTCCCACCTAACCAGCAGCCCCCAGAATCCTTCAGTTGGAGGGAACTCTGGTTTATCCAGTCAAAATCCTTTACAGCAACGGAGCAAGGCTGCAGCAGAGACTGAAAATCAAGTGTCACCGAGCTCCAAGGGCGTTTAGTCCTCTGCCGGGTCTCCAAGATCTGGCCGGCCTGCCTGGCGGGGCTGGCCCAGGAGGAGCGGTAGGACCAGCCCTTTCGTCTCTCCCAGGATGAGGGCCCTGGAGGAGCAGAGCCGTGATGAGAGCCTTGGGCGTGCTGGCCTCAGGCACGGCAGGAAGATAGGGGTTCACGCACCCCCCAGCCCTGCTCGGACAAACGTGTCGGATGCTTTCTTCTCACGGTTAGCACTATTGTGCTGAGAGCGCTCCACAGGTGGTGGCCGTGGTCTCCGGGATGCCACAGACAGCTGCGGGGGGCCAAGCCCCTGCCCAGGCTGCCCCGGCCCCTCCTCGAAGGCCCGCTGGGGACGGGGCTGGGGCGGGAAGGAGAGGTCGGTCCAGCAGCCCGGACAGCGCTCGGCTCCGCCCCAGGCGCCTCCTCCGGCTCCAGCTAGCTGGGTCCCGCGGGCCGCGCCCGGCCGTCCGCCCCGCAGTCCGCAGTGTGGTCCGCAGGGGTGGCCGTTGCCCCGCCAGCCGGTCGGGGGCGGGGCGCCGGCAGCAGATGGGCGGGGGACGCTTGCCAGTTTGCTGAAGCAACGGCCACAAGTCGCGCAGGCGGCCGGGGTCCGAAGGCGGGCAGCTGGGCCCGGGGTGGGGGCGCACGGGCCCGCCCCGCGCACTGGTCATGTGAGCTCCCACTGTTCCGAGGCAGCAGGAATGAAAATGAGCTCCGAGGATCCCTGGGTTGGCTCTTCTGTGGGGCTCAGTTTCATCACCCAAAGCCGAGGGTGGAGGACCAGGTAACCCTGACTTCGGTGACCGCCCGGGAGGAAGCTTTGGGTGCTTAGAGCCTCGGGCTCCAGCGACCTCGCCCTTTTCCAGCGAGGAGGGCGCGCACCAGACGCGACCTCTCTCTGGGCCTCAGTTTCCCTGTCCAGCTCGGAGCACCTGGTGGCGCGCGTCTCTCCAGTCTGACCCGCGTGGGTCTCCCCAGGCCCGGCTGGGCGGTGCTGCTGCAGCCGCTGGGTCCCCTGCCGGCCCAGAGCCCCACGTGGGTAAGGAAGGAAGAAGGGCTCGTTGGAGACGAGGGCCGCGGCCCCCACTCCCATTCCTGCCCCAACGGGGCCCACGTCCCGCGCCCCCGCCACAGATGGGACCCGGAGGAGCCGGGTCCGCGGGGACACCGAGGTCCCCCTCCCAGCCCCACCCTGCCCTGAACAAAGGCGGGGCGGGGAGGGGCGGGACGAGGAGGGTGACACCGCCTCCTCAAAACCGGGCCGGCGCGGGCTCCCAGCGCTCAGCCCTCCCGCCCGGGCCTCCTCTCGCCCAGGCCGGCACCGAGCTCCTCTGGCGCGGGACCCGCAGGGGCCGCCACCCTCCCCGAAGCATGGGGCTCCCTCGCAGGGCGGGGGATGGCGCCGACCTGCGCAAGGTAGGAGCCGGGAACGGGCCTGGCACGGCGGGGTCCCCCCGGGTCTCGACGCCCCTAACCGCGGCTCCTGTGCCCGCAGAGTCTGAAGCCGCTGCTGGAGAAGCGCCGGCGCGCGCGCATCAACCACAGCCTGAGCCAGCTCCAGGGGCTCATCCTGCCGCTGCTGGGCCGGGAGGTGAGTGCCGGGCCGCTCGGGGAGGAGCCAAGGGGGCGCGGTCCCCACGCCAACCCAGGGGCCCCCCCGCGGAGGAGCCGAGCCGAGGCGCTCTGCGCTGAGCTCGAGGGAAGGGCGCGGTGCTTGTGTCCGGCTTGGCGGTGCACGCCGGTAATCGCAGCACTCCGGAGGCTGAGGTAGGAGGACTGCGGAGAGTTCCAGGGGAGCCTGGCTACATAGCAAGCCCCTGTCTCTGTTCTCCCGCGTGGCCTGGCTCAGAACTCCCGCTACTCGAAGCTGGAAAAGGCAGACATTCTGGAAATGACCGTGCACTTCCTGCAGGAGCTGCCCTCGTCCCCCTGCCCCGAGGCTGCGCCTGGTGAGTGACTCTAACCTCGCCCATCCCTGCCCCTTGCCCCAGGCCCCACACCCCGTGCCTTGTTCCTTACTGTTTCCACTCGCAGCGCCCACAGACAGCTACCGCGAGGGCTACCGCGCCTGCCTGGCGCGCCTGGCTTGCGTGCTGCCGGCCTGCGGCGTCCTGGAGCCCGCGGTGAGCGCCGGCCTGCTGGGACACCTGCGGCGGAGATCCGCCTGCGCCAGCCCAGACGCCAGGCCGCTCTCCCCTCCGCCACCCGCGCCCTCGCCGTCCCCGCCAGCACCGCCCACCCCTGGCTTCTGGCGGCCCTGGTAGCCCCTGGCTGGGCCCAGACCCAGCGGACCACAGCGATCCGGAGCGCAGGCGGGCCAGGGAGCTCTGGGCCGCAGCTACCGTTCCCACAACCGAGGACCAGCCCAGCATGGGCAAGAAGACCCGCTGGTGGTCTGCAGACCTGGAGAGGAGCTGCCCTGCCTCACCCCTGTCAGGGTGTCTGGGCAGGAAGAGCAGGGGCTGCAGCAGCAGAAAGGGGGGAGGTGGCTCTGGAACGGGTGGCCACAGGCGTCTGTGCAGTGACACACCTGCCCTACTGCTGGCATCACACCAAGCAGCTCACCTGGGCCAGGTGCAGCCATCTGCTCTGACTGGCACTACCCTCCCAGCCCTGCTCAGGCCTACTTCCTGCCCAGTGGGGTGTGGGAAACTTGGGACACGCAGCAGCCCTTGCCTTCGGGGCTTTGTCACTCCTGGGACCGAAGAGCACAAGAGCACGTAGGCTGGATCATCGACCGCCACTCCCAGGCTGCCTGATGCCAGGCTGGGGACCAAGAGCCCCATGAGCTCCATAAGGGGTCTTGGGAAGGATTTCGTTCCCCATGCATTAATGCCACCCCAAGACCACCTGGAGACCAGAATGAGCTGCCCCATGGCTCTGAAGAAGCTGTCGGTCAGGACCTGAGCCCCGTAGGGAGACAGTGACACGGGCTAGCAGAGATCCAAGTGTAGGCCTGGGCTGGAGGACAGGAAGTGGCCAGCCTCATCTTCTCTTGCAACTCAGACTTGTGCCAACTGGGGGCCGGAAGCAGCTTGTTCTTAAGCCATCTCTTTGTTCACGGAAGCCAGGCAGCCTGCTGTGGGGACTCGGGGAGGAGCCTCGGGATCCCCATTGACGGTGTCCCAGACAAAGGGGACACACTCCGTCCATCCCTCCTCAGTCACGTTCTGTCATTTTCTGGGGATTCGCTGAGCACTGAGGGAAGGGTGGATGCTCCTCCAAGTGCCTGGATGAGCAGCCTGTGCTGGCGACCAGGACACTAGTGGAAGAAGACAGACTGACTGGGGAAGGGACAGCCACTGGGTCGGCCAATGCCACATGGACCATGATGCCCTGGGCCCTGGTCTGGGAGGCAGGATGTGGGGGAAGCTATCAGACAGTGGCTGTGCCAGGCTGGGCCCTGCGGACTAGACTGTGAGCCCTGGTGGGGAGGGGCGGGGCTGAGTGGCCTCTGTGTCCCCAAGGTGCTGGGACTCAGTGGATGTTTAATAAACATGGTGGATTAATGAGCAGGGCCTGAGCCGTGGGCAGCCTGGCTAGGCTCTAATCCTGCCGGCAGGCCCAGCATTGCTTTGGAATGTTCCCTCTGGAGGGCTGGTGCTGGCTTCCCAGAGCCACCAGGAGCTGGTAGAGAGGATGAGGGGCGGGGAAGCCCCAGCCAAGCCACCTTGTGAGCGCCAGCTCCTCCCCAGATCCAGGGCAGCTCCCTCCAGGCCCCGCAGAAGAACCGGAAGCCCAGGAGTACACTTCCGGGACTGACTCACCAGCCACCCTGCTGTGCCCTTAACCAGCCCTGCCCCTTCCTGCTCCTGCTGCCCCTCTGGGGCTTGCATGACCTGGCCCCACGAAGCCATCTGGGAGGGCGTGCATATGGACTGCGGTGACTCAAGGGTCAGGCGCTCCAGGATCCTGACTCGCCCCGGCGAGGCCCTGGCATGCCCAGGTAGGTGAGGTTCCAGGAGAGGCAGAAGCCGGATTTTCTCAGCATGCCCTGCAGGAAGCCTCACTGGGCTCCGGCCATGCTTGTATGACAGGGACGCCAACCACCTCCTCCCAAGCCACCCCGGGCAGTGCCCAGGCCCCACCCCACCCTGTGTGATGGCTGAAACCAAGCAGGTCATGCTCCTGTGTGTGGGGTGTGGCTTCAAGCACAGGGGCTTCTCTCTCTCCCTTTTTTTTGGTACCGGGGATTGAACTCGGAACCTTGCACTCGTGAGGCAGGTGTCAAAAGCACTGAGCTAAATCCCCAGCTCTTCCTTTTTTGGGGACAGAGTCTCACTGTGTAGCCCTGGCTGGCTTCAAACTCACCAAAATCCCCCTGCCTCAGCCTCCTGAGTGTTGAGACTATAGGTAGGATTATAGGTGTGCACTCCTTTTTTTTTCCTTCCAATCCTAAGGCTAGAATCCCAGGCCCTTGTGGGTGTGAGGCTATTGCTCTGCCCCTGAGCCACACTCCCAGGGCACAGAGGGGCTCTTATCACCCTCAACGAGTCCCAAATCTTGCCCAGTGGCCAGCTCTTGAGATGCCTGCTATAATGTTTCCAAGACGGAATCTAACTCCTTACTTGTTATCACCCCAACTGGAGAAAAGGCCCCCATGTTTCTCTCATTAGATCTGGGTGAAGCCAGGTATGGGATCACACGTCTACAATCCCAGCACTCTGGGAGGCTGAGACAGGAGGATCAAAAGTTCAAGCCCTGCCTAGGTGACATAGCAAGTGAGTGAGCTCCTGCCTCAAATATAAAATAAAGAGGACTGAAAAAAAAAATACAAGGGGATTTAGCTCAGTGTTTCCGCTGCCTGCATCACAAGCTCAAGGTCCCAAGTTTGATCTCCAGGTCAATAAATAAATAAATAATAAAATAAAATAAAGAGGGCTGAGGAGGTAGCTGAGTGGGACGGGCCTGAGTTCCGTCCCCACTACTGCAAAAAACGAAACAAAACCAGAGGTGAAATGATTCATGCCTCAACCCCAGCTGCCTGGGAACCTGTCTTCCTGCAGGGAACACTTCCGGGGAGGCTGGAACGGCCCCACCTGCCCCTCTGGTGCCAGGCATCTGGGAGAGATCAAATCCCAGTCTGGCTGGGGATTTAGCTCAGTGGCACTGTGCCTGCCTCGAAAACGTAAGGTCCTGAGTTCAATCCCTGGTACCCCCCCCCCCCAAAATCCCAGTCAGCCTGTGGGGTGAGGTTATGGATTGGTTGCCAGGGAGAATTCTCCTCGAAAACACGTGCAGGGTGCTTGCTGCCCCTGTTGGGTTCTGGAAGACTCTGTCTTGCGAGGCAGGTGGGGGAACCACTGAGCTAAATCCCCGGCTATTGGGTTTTGTTTTATTGAGACAGAGTCCTGCTACGTATTTCGGGCTGGACTTGAACTTACTGTGCAGGTCACCTTGTCCTCAAACTCCCAAAGATCCTCCTGCTTCAGCCTCCCAAGCACTGGGATTTCAGGCGTGTGCCACCATCCCTGGCCTACTTTGGATTTTTGAGACAGAGTCTGTCTTTGTACTCCAGGCTGGCCTTGAACTCTGGATTCCCCTGCCTCAGCTTCCAGAGTGCTCAGATCACAGGCATGTGCCACCACACCTGGCTTCCCTTTTTATTTATTTATTACTTTGCATATTTCCCTTTCCTGCCAGGTTGGTAAGGCTGTTCTAGAGAAGAATAAACATTTTCCTGGATTTCATTCATCATCCCCACCCCCACCCCGCCACCCCTGTACTGGGATGGAACCCAGGGTGTGTGTGTGCATGTGTATGTGTGTGTGTGTGTGCACTCATGTGTTCCTGGGCTGTGGCCGCTTCCCAGAGCTGCCCGGGCATGCCGAGGGGGAGAAGGCTGCCCTCACGGGGTTTCCCACTGAGTAACTAGTTGCACTTGGGGTTGTCAGGTCACGGGGGAGCCCGAGGGCCTTCAGGTTCCCTAATAAAACATGAATAATGGTTTTGGAGCATGGGAAAGGCAGAGGACAGAGGACACGCACCCAGCACACAGTGTCTTGTCACCTGAGCCCGCTGGGGGCATCAGGAGCAGGGGCTGGTGGGTCGCAGGTCGCACTCTGTGAATGGGGGCCCCAAGACCCCACGATGTGTGGGCGCTGTGCTCCCTCGGTAGGGGTGGCCAAGTTCCGTATGTGAGGGTTCTTTGGGCAGTTCTGGATATTGAATCCGGGGAACACTGTGTTACACTCCTAGACCTTTTGAATGTATTTTGAGACAAAGGCTTGCTAAATGGCCCAGGTTGTCCTCAAATTTTTGAACCTCTTACCTCAGCCTCTCCAATAGCTGGGACAACAGGGATGAGCCACCATGTCCAGTTCAGATTAGGATTCTTTGGGGGGGGGGTATGGGGATCGAACTCAGGACCTTGTACTTGTGAGGCAGGCACTGGAACCGCTAAGCTAAATCCCTGGCCCCAGATTAGGATTTTTTTTTTTTTTTGGCACCAGGGATTGAACTTGGGTCCTTGCCCTTGCGGAGCAGGCGGTGAAACCACTGAGCTAAATCCCCGGCCCCAGGTTAGGATTTTTGATAATCCGGATGTGTTCAAGGAGAACAGGACAAGGTGAGCTTATAGAACTAAGTCCCAAACTGTGCTCTGTGCCTGCCCCTAGTTGTCCCAGCCACGCAGGACCCCAGCCTGGGCAGGATCTTGAGACTGTCTGGCCATCATCCCAGCCCACAGTGGAAACATTCAGAGCGACACCAGACCTCAAAAGTCAGAGGCCGCCGGGCATGGTGCCACACACCTGTAATCCCAGCACTCCGGAGGCTGAAACAGGAAGATGGCTGTGAGTTCAAAGTCAGCCTGGGTGGGCTACATAGTGAGACCCTGTCTCAAAAAAAAAAAAAAAAATCAGAGGCAGATGCAGGCTTTTATTTTATTTTTTATTAGTCCATGTTTGCAGTATATAGTGATTACACTTATCATAGGAAGTTGATACGTGTCCACAACACATCTTAATTTTTTTGTCCCCTTTCATTCCTCCCTGCCCCCTGCAATTCTTGTTTCCCTTTCCTTTTGAACAAGACCTCTCTACTTCCTATTATCTATCCTTTATTTTGTTCTTTATTTATATTTTGAGTTTTTCATATAAGAGAAACCATGTGATATTTAAACTTGTTTGTGTCTCATTTATTTAACTTAATATCAGATCCAGGTTTTGTAGGGATTAAATTTTGAGGCCCTCTGAAAGGAAATGAATAAAAGATTATAAACTTCTAAGTATAAAAGTGAATATTCAGAATGAAAAAATAAATACTATAAACCTTGTGCTTGAGAGGCATGCTCCACCCTTTGGTTTCTCTAAACAGCCACGACCCCCATCAAAATGCTTCCTGGTGACATGCAGGGCTCCCCACTGCTTCTAGAACATTCTCTTGCTCTACTTTCATGCTCCTGCGTGGCCCCTAAGTGTTGTGTTTTGTGTTTTTGTGGTACAGGGGATTCATCCTGGAGCCTTTGTACTGAGCTACATCCCCAGCCTTTTTGTTTGAGATGTAGTCTCACTGAATAGCTAAATTGCCCAGGCTGGGCTCAAACCTGTCCTCCTGCCTCAGCCTCCCAGAGTGCTGGGATGACAAGTGTGCACTCCTACGCCCGGCTCATCCCAGACTTCAGCTTCAGCAGCTCTGGGGTGAAACTGCTTCTGCCCAGAGCTTGACTCCAGAGCTTTCTGGGTGACAATGACAAGATGAATGCCTCAGGGCTCCATCCTACAGACTGTGATCAGTAGGTTACCAGAAACATTTGCATAACTTATGGTGACATTGTGGTTTTTCTCCTTGTCCCTTCTCCCTTCTGGGGTGCTTGAGAAATTCAGATTTCCAGGCTCATCCCCAGAGGCCCTCCCTTCCAGTGTCTAAGCCAATGGTGCTCCTGTCCCCCAGAAGCCAGGGCAAACTGCTTGGCAAAGATACACTTTTGAATGGGTGTCCAGGGCTGGGGGGGAGGACAGTGGGGTGCTGTCTACTGGGGACAAGGTTTCAGGTCTCCAAGAGGAAGAGCTCTGCAGATGGAGGTGGCTCTTTCTTTCTTTTTCCAGACAGGTTCTCTCTAAGTCACTTAAGTTGCCCAGGCTGTGTTCGAACTTTGAATCCTCTTGCTTCAGCCTCCCAGAGTGTGGGGATTACAATTGTGTACTACCATGTCTGGATATGTTATGTGTATTTTGGCACCATAAAAATAAAGACGGCCCATTTGATTTTTTTTTTTTTTGGTACCGGGGATCAAACTTGGGTCCTTGTGCTTGCGCAGCAGGCAGCGAAACCACTGAGCTAAATCCCTGGCCCCCCATTTGATTTTTTTAATTTTTAAAACAATTTTTAAATTTTTTTTGTTACTGGGGATTGAACTTGGGACCCTGTGCTTGCAAGACAGGCAGTGGCACCACTGAGCTAAATCCCCAGTCCCCTTTTTAAAATTTTTCATTCTTTGCGGTACTGGGGATCGAACTCAGGACCTTGCACTTGCAAGGCAGGCGTGGTGCCACTGAGCTCCATCCCATGCACAAAGATGTCCCATTTGAAATAGGCTGTGACTTGATAGGGCCTTTGGTGGCCCTCTGGGATCTGCCTGGCTTTTGTGAGACCTGATTGGCCAATGAAATGATGATTTGAGGCATCTTTTAGGTGTTTTAAGAATGTCATTAATTTTTGTTGTCCCTGGAAGTCCGGATTGTTCTTTCTATCATGGCGGGGGGGGGGGGGGGCTTTGCCCTTCCTCACTTCAACAGCTCCCATACCACGAGTCAAAGAAGTAATGTGGGACCCTGCCTCCAAAATAAGATTCAATAAAAGTGAAAGTACACTCCACAGGGTGGGAGGGCCCTAGAAGAGAGCAGGAGTCCTGGGGTTATGGGAAGATCCATACCCGGATGGGCAGGGGCCATGGCCTAACAGGGTACCCGACTTGGTCCACCTGTCAGGAAGGGGAGATTTTGATCAAATGAGGTCTTTAGAGGACATCCAAAGCCCCCTGGGAGGGGGGTCAAAACTGCAGTGCCAACTGGGTGTGGTGTTGCACACCTGTGATCCCAATACTCTGGAGGCTAAGGCAGGAGGATTGTGTCAGTTCGAGGCCAGCCTGGGCTACATAGGGAGATCCTGTCTCAACAAACAAACAAACTTCAGTGCAAATGGGATTAGACCAGATATTTTTGGTTTTGTGTATGCCTGGAGGTTTTAGGAGGATGGGGTTAGTACAGTCAGAAACAGTGGTGCAGAGGACGTCATTCCCTTCCACCCATTTAGTTTAATTTAATTATTATTACCACTATTATTACTGGTACCGGGGATCGAATTCGGGTCCTTGCGCTTGGGAGGCAGGTGCCATAACCACTGAGTTAAATCCCCAGCCCACCCATTTAATTTTAAATAGCATCTTAGGTCCATTCTGCCTTCTGTAGCCCTAAGAGAGGTAGAGAGGGGCTGGGGATTTAGCTCAGTGGCATGGAGCTGCCTCACAAGCACAAGGTCCTGAGTTCGATCCCTAGTACCAAGGGGAAAAAAAATGAGAGAGAGAGGTAGAGAATCACATAACAAAAACCCAGTAACTCTGAGCTCTAGGCAAGAGCAAATGCATGTTGGATCTCCTAGCCTGACCTCCAGTCCCCTCTGCCAAGCTTATTAAGGGTTCATGAATATGTACCACAGAGCACGTGTGTGTGATTAAGATCAGAGTGAATTCTGGGATGAGCATGCGTGCTGGGGCCCCCTGAAGTGACACAGCACTGTCAGTCATTCCTATCCCTCACACCAAGAGATTCAGGTGGCTTGGGCCAAGGTGCAGGTCCTTTAAATTCCAAAACCCTGATTTATCTGTGCTCTGCATGTAGTGCCCTTGCTTCCTGTTATTTGGCAGCACTTCTCCCTTCCTGCTTCATCTTTTGGCAGCTCAGATTTGCCCTGAGCACAACTTCCCACCATTGCCAATAAATGTGCATGCTTGCTGCTTGCTTCCAGGTGCATGCTTTGTAATTCTTTGCTTGTCGTCCACAAGAGCCTGGATTATACCTGCTAAATTCAACATGCCATAACAGGGTGACCTCTGTCTGTGGATTCTCTGTGTTGACATAGCTGTCCTTGCTCTGCTTTCTCAATTCTTGGCCAATGGCTTTCTATTGTTTCCCTTTTTTTTTTTTGTACCAGGGATTGTACTCTGTCCTTGTGGTTTTCAGGCAGGCGGCGGAACCACTGAGCTAAATCCCTGGCCCCTTTTGTTGTTTTTTTGAGGCAGAGTCTCTCTGTGTAGTTCAGGCTGGCCTTGAGCTCACTATGCAGCCCAGGCTGGCCTCGAACTTGTAGAAATCCTCCTGCCTCAGCCTCCCAGGTGCTTGGATTACAGGTGTGTGCCACTATACCTGGCTCATTGGATGTATAATTAAATGAAGGTGAAATCTCACTGGTTTAGGGTGGGCCCTAAATCCAGCCACTGGTGCCCTTCTGAGGAGAGGACACAGAGTGGGACAGGGGGAAGGAGGCCAAGTGGGGCAGAGATTGGAGTGACACCCAGCAAACCCAGGAGGCCTGAGGCCAGCAGAAGCTGGAAGAGGCGAGGAGTCTTTGCTTCTGCTGACCCCTTGACTGCAGGTTTATGGCTTTTAGAGAGCACAGTTCTGGTCTCTTCATCCTCCGAGTATTGTGATAGTTTGTCATGCTCACTAATGCTGATATGTTCAGCACACCGTACCAGGCAGGCAGGTGCTCCTGCCTTCAATGTGTCCAGTTACTCTGGTTAAAGTAAATAAAGAAAACCTGGTCTCGTGTAGATAGAGTTGGGAGAGAAAGTAGTGTTTTAATATTTCAATAATCCTTTCAGAAATTTTCAGATTTTTTTTCTTTGACACTGCCCTGGAGCTACACGAATGCTGGTTTCGTAAAGATCAGTCACATTAACCTTCATTGATCTACCTTGCTTTTTATTTTTGTTTTTCTTTATGGATCTGGACATCAAACACAGAGCCTTGTGCATGCTGAGCTCTACCACTGAGCTACAGCCTCAGCCCTCTCTTGAAAGTATGTGTGTGTATGATTTTGTGAGACAGGATCTCTCTATGTAGCACAGGCTGGACTTGAGCTCAAGGCAATCCTCCTGCCTCAGCCTCCCAAGTACTGGGATCACAGGCCTGCACTACCACACCTGGCCCTCCCTTGCAATTCACAGGGATATTTTGCCCATGCAGGATTGAGTAACATCTCACATTGGCCACCTGGAAGATGTGGGTTCACAATATCTATGTTAGGCAGATCTTTCAAACATTATTATTTCATTATTTAATATCACTATGTGTCATGTAGTTGTGGATACCATGATATACTCGGGAGAGAATGAGAATGAAAGAGAGAAAAAACATTTTATTGCAATTATAATATTCCTCTCATGGGCCCCTGATAGGGACTGCGGGACACACTGGGAACCACTGGCACAGAACAGGGGCAGCCAAGATGCCCAGATGTGGAGACAGTACTTTATTCAAAAGGCAAAGACTGTTGGACTACATGAAAATGCAAGGTGTTATGACCACATACAATTCTTCAAGAAAAAATGGAACAAGATACACCACGTGAACATTGATCAAAAGAAAGCTAGAGCCATGCATGGGGCGCCTGTAATCCCAGCCTGAAGGAGGCTGAGGCAGGAGGATCACTATGAGTTCAAGGCCAGTCTGAACTGCATAGTGAGATCCTGTCTCAAAAAAACAACCAAAAGGGGCTAGGGATTTAGCTCAGTGGTTCTGCCGCCTGCCTTGTAAGCAGAAAGTCCTGAGTTTGATCCCTGGTACCAAAAAAACCCCCCAAACCAAAAATAGTAGGCATGCTAGTGCATGCTTGTAAGCCTAGCACTCTGAGAGGCAAAGGAAGGAGGACTACAAGTCTGAGCCCAGCCTGGGCAATTTAGCAACATAGGGAGATCCTATCTCAAAATAAAAAATAACCAACTACAGGTGGTCCACACCTATAATCCCAGCACTCAAGAGGCTGAGGCAGGAAGATCACTGAGTTTGAGGCCTACATGGTGAGTTCAAGGCCAGCCTGAAATACATAGTGAGACCCTGTCTCAAAAATACAATCAGTTGGGCCAGGGATTTAGCTCAGTGCTTCCGCTGCCTGCTTCGCAAGCGCAAGATCCCCAGTTCCATCCCCAGTACCAAACAAACAAACAAACAAAAAACCTGACAACTGAAGGAAGTCATTAAATCCGCAATTACAGTGGGAGATTTCAACACCCAGAGGAACTGACAACCAAATAGAAACTCAGTAAAGGTATAGAAGAACAACACCATCAACAAACTCACCCTGATGGACTCTTACTGACTCTACACCCAGCATCGGCAGTTTAGACACAACTTCAGGAGCTCACAGAATGGCCACAGAGGTGGACATCCACTGAGCCATAGTGCAAGTGTGACAGTTAATCTTGGTTGGGTTACCTTGAGTGGCTTGGGAGCCATTCAGGGGATTGGTGGAGCAATTTCTGGGAGTGTCTGGGTGATCCTGGAGGTGTGGCCTTCGTTACCATATTTGGTCCTGGCCCCTTCCTCTCGGGCACTGCTCTCCTGCTCTGCTTCCTGGTCACCATGAACTAAGCATCCTTGCTCCTCCATGCCCTTCCGCCATGATGCTCCTGCTTTGGAGCCAGCTGACCATGGACTGAACTTCCTGAAACTATGAGCCAAATAAACCTCTACTCCTTTGAACTGTGGGTGTCAGTATTTTTTCCTAGCAATGGGAAAGTAACTAATACACAAGGCTCAATAAATCTACAGGAAATGAAATTAAACCAGGCGTGATGACCTGCACCTGTCATCCCAGCACTCTGGGTGACTGAGCCAGAAGGACTGAGAGGTTCCTGACCAGCCTGGGGAACTCAGTGAGACCTTCTCTTGAAATACACAGAAAAGGACTGGGGATGTAGCTGAGCATTCCCCTGTACCTCAAAAAAACTAAATTAAAACCACAATGTGAGGCTATTACCTATCTACTAGGAAGGCGGAAATTAAGGCCAAGAGTCCCTTCTGCTGGCCATGTTGTGAGCAGCTGACTCTCATTCACTGCCTGTGGGACTCCAGATGGTACAGTCATTTTGGAAACAGCGAAGATTTTTTTAGAAAATTAAACATACCATTACCGTGTTACCTAGCAATTCCACTTTTAAGTTGTTTACTCAAGAGAAACGAAAGCACATGGCTCTACAAAGACTAGCCCCTGAATGCTCTCGGCTAGCCATACTGGAAGCCGTCCACAGGCCTTCCAGCACGTGTGGAACATTCGCCCTGCAGAACGCGCTCATCAGTTAAATGGGTGGCAGATGCGTGTAACAGGGATGAATCTGTAAAATACTGTACGGGGGTAAAAGAAGTCAGGCAAAAGTGAGGCGTGGTGCTGCTCGCTGTAATCTCTGCACTGGGGAGGCTGAGGCAGGAGGATCATTGTTTGAAGGCAGACTAGGCTACATAGTGAATTCAAAGTGAGCCTGAACAAGGCTATGAGACCCTGTCGCAAAAAAGCTAAAAATGAAAGAAAAAAAATAGACCCCACAGGATTCCATTCTTACAAGATTTTAGAAAAAGCAACAGAGACAGAGCTATGAGTGTTGCCCCAGGCTGGTGCTGGGTGCAATGGCTGCAGGGAGTGTGGCGATGACAAAAATACTCTTCATCTTGGAGGAGCAGTGCCGCCATGGAAACAGACTGCTTGTGCCGGTCAGCTTCCATCTTGTGACAAAATGCCTGAGAAAATCACCTTAAAAAGAAGAAAGGTAGGCCAGGGATTTAGCTCAGTGGTTTCGCCGCCTGCTGAGCAAGCGCAAGGACCCGAGTTCAATTCCCGGTACCAAAAAACAAAAGAAGAAGAAAGGTTTATTTGGGTTCACAAGTCCATGATGCCATTGTGCCTGGGCCTGGCCTGAGTCAGAAGGAGAGGGAGAGGGGAGGGAGAGAAGAGAGGGACCAAGGACATCTCCCCACCCAGGGTGCCCCTGCAAGGCCCTGCTTCCTCCAGCCAGGCTACTGGTGTAGCTCAATGCTAGAGCGCTTGTCTGGCATGGTTGAGGCCATGAGTTCAATCCCCAGCACCTACATACATAGATAAAAATAAAAATAGCCGGGCCAGGAGTTCGAGGCCAGTCTGAGCTACACAGTAAGTTCAAGGCCAGCCTAGCAAGTACTTGTGTGTGTGGGGATTGTTGGCTGGGTGTGGTGGTGCACACCTGTAATCCCAGCTCTCAGGAGGCAGAGGCAGGAGGATTGCTGTGAGTTTGAGGCCAGCCTGTGGTACATAGTGAGGGGCTGGAGATTTAGTTCAGTGTTTCCGCCACCTGCCTCGCAAGCGCAAGGACCCGAGTTCGATCCCCGGTTCTAAAAAAAACCAAAAAAACAACTCATGACTGTGCTACATAGTGAGTTCAAGTCTCAAAAAACCAAAACAAACTTTAAAAGATACCTTGTATTATATGTAAATTATACCTCAACATGTTGATTTAAAATTTTTAAAGCACTTAAAATTAAAAATGATAAATTAGACTAGATTTCAGAAAGTTTCAGAGCTTCTATTCATTAAATGATACCATCAAAGAGTGAAAATACCAGAGAAGAGAGGGAGAATATTTACACTCCATATTCTTGAAAAACCACTAATATCCGGAACATACAAAGAACTCCAACTATGTCCCATTGATTTTATTTTATTTATTTTATTTTTTTGTCCCATTGATTTTAAATCAATACTGATTTTTAAATCAATAATAAAGGGCCCGGGATTTAGCTCAGTGGTTCCGGCGCCTGTCTCACAAGCACAAGGTCCCGAGATTGATCCCTGGTACCAAAACAACAACAACAACAAAATCACTAATAAAAATAAGGAAATACATAATAAGACATACTACACAAGAGAAAAATGGGCAAGAAATTTAAACAGTCATTTCACCAAAAATTAAAATCTAATGAGAATGATATTCAATTTTATCCACAGTCAGAGAATTGGAAATTAAAATCACAATGGATTAGGTGTGGTGGCTTGCACCTGCAGGCCCAGCACTCTGGAAGGCTGAGGCAGGAGGATCACCAGGAGTTCCAAGCCAGCTTGGGCTACTTAGCAAATCCCTGTCTTAAAAAACATTTTTTTGTGGGGTGCAAAGAAATGATAATCATTAGTGAGTTATAAGGTCAGCTGTCATTTGCTGAATTTCCTAAGCACCAGGGGACAGTTCTTGGTGGTGGGTGACTTGTAAGTGTGCATTCGTTAATCCTCATAAAAACTCTTCAAATTGGTACAGTTATTATTCTCATTTTGTGGATGGGGACACTGGAGCCCAGAGGGGTCAAGGTACTTGCCTAAGGCCACACAGCAGGAAGGGACCTGGAGGAGGGACTGACGCTGTAGGACTCTGGATCCCTTGGTCTTCTTGTTTTGCTTGTTTTTGTGGTGCTGGGGATGAAGCCCAGGGCCTCATGTGTGGCAGGCACTACCACAGAGCTGCTCTGGGGCCCTGACCCAGACAGATGCATCTCGCTCCGTAGCTCCTCCCTCCCTACTTCCTGTCTACCATGGGGTGAGCAGCTCTCCTCCGCCAGGCCCTTCTACCACCCATTTCTGTCCTGGAGTGGACTAACCATGGACTGAGTCCCCTGAAACTGTGAGCTAAAATAAACTCCTCCTTCTTTAAATTGCAGATCTCGGGTACTATGTTCCAGTGCTCCGAAAACTGACTAGAACATCAACTCTACCTGGCTGGGCATGGTGGTGCACACCTGTAATCCCAATACTTGGGAGGCTGAGGCAGGAGGATTTTAAGTTTGACCCCAGCCTGGTCAATTTAGGTACACCCTACCTGAAAATAAAAACTAAAAATCCCCAGGGATGTTACTCAGTGGTAGATCGCTTGCCTTGCAGGTGAGTTTCTGTGTTCAATCCCCATTACCACAAATAAAACACTAACCAGTTTCTTCCGCTTCAAGCAAGATCTCCAGGTGAGATGGGCCTCAGCCAAGCCGAGTGGAGTGTGTGGGAATTTACCTCACCCCTAGGTGGCGCCGCAGGGCCACAGACGCACAGCCAGCACCTGCGCTTCCAGGAGGTGAGCCAAGCTTGTCAGGGCACAGGCACTTTTGAAGCTCTCCTCTGCTGAATCCCATTAATTGACCGGGGATGGCTGTAATTCCAGATTTAAAGTCTGACCTACTTAAACTCCAAGAAGTGAATTCTAGTGCCTCTTTTGGTAAATGGATCCACGCCTATTCTAAACGCATGGGTGTTTTTCTTCTCCAGCGTAATGACCCACTTACTGCTGGCTTTCGCTCTGAAGAGTGCTCCTTTCAAGTGGGTCTTTTACTGGTGTTAGTGGTTTGTTTTCCAGGCAGGGCACGTGACTAAAGGTTAGGTTAGCGGCCAGGTAACATGAGCTCAGGGGTCGGTCCTCCAGGCAGAGGTTTGTACCCAGTTGAGAGATCTGTTGCTCCTTGGGAAGGGAGGCCTGTGCTACAGTGTTTATGTACAAGGTGTGATCAAAAGTTCGGTGAATGTCTATTTTTAAATTTTTTTTGGTACGGTACTGGGGATTGAACTTGGGACCTTGGGCCTGTGAGGCAGGCGCCAGAACCACTGAGCTAAATCCCCAGCCCATACATTTTAAAAGTTCATTGCAGCAAGAGACACATTGCCACGAATCCCCCTCAAATCCTCTTGCCTCAAACACATTATCCCATCACTCCTGCCACTTTCTGCAGCAGCTCTGGGGTCCTCCTTCCTGAGGATCTTTAGATGTGCTGTCATGGCTGCCTTGTCGTCCTGAATCAATTCAAATCATTGACCGTTCATGGTCATTGTGACTTTGGGGTAGGGCCAGCAGTTGCCTGGTGCCAGATCTGGTGGACGAGGACACTACAGGCCATAGTGTTTTTACTAGCCTGCCTTCCAGTCGGGTGGGACTCAGCAGGAGTCCCTGTGTTTTTTATCACACCTCATAGAGACAGTCAGGAAAGGGACTTTCAGAACCGCTTCAGAAAGTGGAAGCACGATGAAATAAGTGTGTTCGAAGTGAGGGGAAGGGTTTGGAGGGGAACTCATGGCAATCTGTCTTTTACTGTGAGATATATGTCTATATAGTTTAAATTTAAACACGGAGCTTTTGGTCCACACGTGTAGGTTTCCTGCTGAACACATACTCAGGCCCTGTCCACTCAGCTCCTGGACAGGAGGCATAATCATGGAGCGCCATCACCGCCAAAGAGGCAGCGCCCAACAGCTAAATACTGTTACTGTGAACAGTGGAGGAGATGCGTGGACAGGGGTCAGGGTCCCCCTCTCCCGGGTGTGTCCTGCGCCTGACACCGGTGGCCGTGGCAGGCCCTGGGGATGCTGCAGCTCCTCCTCTCCGGGGCTGAGGCCATCTGAGTTCTTGGCCAGCCCATCCCTGCAGCCCCAGAGCTCAGGGTGGCTGGACTTCACCAGGGGGCTTACAAAGCCCTTTCTGTGCCAGGCTCTGCATCAGCCTGCTCACTCCTATGACCTCCCCATGAGCAGGGGCTCCTCACCTTTCTGGGAGGAAACTGAGGCACAGAGAACTGAGAGTTGCATCCTGGACAAGGGGCTTATTTTCTTAGTCCTGCCCTGGGCCAGCCCTCTCTCTCATGGGTACTCCCCAGCTGTCTCCACCACTCTCCTGACTCTGCCACCTTGCTGAGGCTCCCCAAGTGGTGGCCTTCACGAGGCTTCAGGTGCTGGCTGATGTCACTCTGTGTACTGAGAGGCCCACTGGTCACATGGAGGGTGTGCACGCCAAGAAGCAGAGAACCAGGTCCTGCATCCTCGGAGACTGGCCGGACTGTTGCCTGCTCTGTGGCCCCCCGCCCAGTGGAGATGGATAATTACGGGTTAGATCTAGATGCACTGGTCAGTGGGGCTTCGGGAGGGGACTGGAGCGCAGGCACATGCCTCCACACCCAGCAAACCTCTTCTAAGTTGCGTCAGGTTCTGTGTCCTGGGGACAGGGTGGGGGGCATCCCTGTGAGGAGGCACATCCCCTACTCAGCAGGCCTTTTTGTGGAGGGTTCCGAGGACGAACTTGAGCTTAAACAGGGACCAGCTCTTCAGTTGGAATGTGACGTTCCTGGTGCGGGGTATAGTAGAGCGCTTGGCTACCACATGGGAAGCCCTGAGCTCTGCCCCTCAGAACACCAAAATGGATTGAGAAAAAAGCCTTGTGTTGGCTGGAGCTATTCGTGCTGATGGTAATGCCTGGGAGGACGTGACTGCAGCCCACCCCTGCCTAGCTGGGCCCTTGGCATCACATTCCAGTCTGGGGAGGCCCTGGGGACAGATGACAGCTGACCTGCCACATAGGTGGCACAGCCATGGCAGGAATGCAGGAGCTCAGCTGGCTGCTCCAGGCCCTTCAGCACCAGGCCTCACCGCCCTGAAAACATTAGGGAACAAAGTGGCCCGTCACCCCAATCCCCAGATACTGTGTTGATTTCTAAAAACTCTGATGTAAACAGAAAAATGTATAAAACGTGGAAAAATTATAAGCCTATACACTTACACAGGTCGTGGAGGAAAGAGTAACGCTCCTCCCAGCGTGCCCTGGCAACATAACCCTCCTGGACAATTCTCTCCCTCCACTGAGGCTCCCACTGTCCTGTCTTTGGTGACAATTCTAATTTTTTTCTTTAGCCAGGGTCTCTCTCACTACGTAGCCCAGGCTGGCCTCAAACTCGAGATCCTCCTACCCATCCCAGGAGCCTCCCGAGTGCTGGGATTACAGGTGTGTGTCACCACACCCCAACTCCCAGCCTTTTAAAATTTCATTTTGAAACATGTCTCACTTAATTGCTCAAGTTGGTTTTAAAGTTGTGATCCTCCTGCCTCAGCCTCTGAAGTAGTGGAGACTAAGAGGTGCCTCATCTGGCCTAGCCCCTTGTTTTCCTTATAGGCTTATCACTTGTTTCCTCCCGGCCTTGCCTTTCGGATCATTATATAGATGGCTTGATACCCTCCCCCTTCCCTTTCCTCAGTATCGTGATTCTTCCCTGTTGTAACTCGTTTATTGTTCTTCCTGCCTGTTTGGGGTTGCGGAGTACACTACAAATGACTGTTTTTTGGGCTGGTGACAATGTGCTTCGATCCCCTTGCAATTCTGGGCAAACAATCAGCCACAGCTCTCAGTCGGCCAAACAATCATGAGGAAAGCCCGTAGGATACCATGTGGCCAACATGACGCAATAGATTGAGAGAGTCAACATAGTATTGCAAAGTAGGCTTTGTGTTAGATGGTTTTGTCCAACTTCAGGCAAAGGTGTTCCGAGACTGTTTAAAGCAGGTGGGGTTGAATGGGTTGAATGCATCTTCCAATTTACTACGGAGCACCCGCTGCGTGTTCCTGGAACCTGGAATACAGCCGCAAACAATGTAAGACATTCCTGGCCCATGTATTCTACTTGGGGGAGACACAATAAACAGATGAGTAAAGAACTTGTTAAATGGTGTAAGTGCCAAGGAGAAAAATAAACCTGTGAGGGAGTACGGGATGGGGAACAGTAATTTGAGAGAAGCCAGGGAAGCCTTATTCAGGTGGGATTCAGAGTGAACAGGATCCAGGTGGAGGAGGGAGCAGGTGCTCACCCTGAGTAGAGAGGTCAGGGAGGCCAGCGTGGCTGGACGTGGCTGCAGTCACCAGGTGCGTGTGGGTGGGGCAGATTTTTGAGCATCACCGTGAGACGTGATCAGAGAGTAGGTTTATTCTGAATGTGGAACCTGCAGGATTTGCTGATGGTTTGGATGAGGGCTGTGAGAGGAGGGGAGCCAAGGACGCCTCCTGAGTGAGTCCTTGGCTTTTGCAAGGGGAAAGGAGGAATCAGAGATGCAGGGAGCCCGGAGCTGAGGCAGCTCTGGGGGAGGCCTGGACCAGGTGAGCAGGCTGAGCCTACACGGTGGCACAGTGGGAGTTGCTGTGAGCAAGAGGACACGTGGATCAGGAACTCAGGCGAGGCTGGGCAGCCGCAGCGCCATGCAGTCTGGATGGGAATTAAATCAGGAGACAGGGCAGGGCCCGCCAGCCAGGGGCTTCTGGGGTGGGGGTGGCTGGGCCAAGAGAGGGCGTCCACCTGAGCAGTGCCGAGATCCAGGAAGACGACTCCTGACAGGAGATTGCCAGGTTTAGCCCCTCAGGATTACTGGATTCAGCAACCCAGAAGGAATTAGGGACCTTGCTAAGCAGAGGGAAGGAAACATAACAAGATGGAATGAGATTAAAGGTGACTGGGAAGAGGATGGGGTTTATGGACAAGCAGATCTTCTGAGTTTTGCTGAAAGTGAGGGACAGAAGTGGCACAGTAACTCGAGGGAAAAACAAACCCACCTGCAAGGAGCAGTGAGAGATCTGTGTAAATCCACCTGCAAGGAGCGGTGAGAGATCTGTGTAAATCCACCAGCACCATGGCAGAAACAGCTCACATTTTAGCTCAGTGGGGCCCCGACAGCGGCACGATGGTCAGCAATCAGATGGCCAACATCCAGGGGCTGTCATCTTGCTGGTCCCGTCACCTGCGGGGCTGTAAAGGAAGTGGTGACAGATGCCATCTCAGGTCAGAGGGCAGCAGCAGCTCTCTTCTTACAGCACAGGGGCTGTTCTCATTCTTTTACCCCCTCTAGAAGAGATGAGGGTTTAATCCCAAACCACCCTGGCTATCCCTCTGGTTTAGGACTCTCTATAGCAGTGTGTGGCCTGAGTTAGGCTTCTTGGGTCACTGATCAGCCTTCCAATCAGATTTTGAACTTCTGAAGCACACTCACCTAGATGAGCATATCTTTATATAAAGGGCAGGGCCTCAGTAAATACTTGCTACTTTGCATAGTTTACATAAATGCTCGCTATTTTGCATTTACAGATCAGGGCAAGGAAAGAACAAAGGAGAAAACAGGCCTAGCTTTTTTGGGTGGGGCCTCTGAGACAAGGTCTCACTTTGTAGTTCAGGTTGGCCTGGAACTCATCCAGATCCTCCTGCCTCAGCCTCCCTAGGGCCTATACGTTCATCACCTTTTATCCCTCACAAAGCTCAAGGAACTGGATAAAGAGAATTAGATAAGGAAAGTGGCACCGTGCGTGCGCGCAGCAGCGAGGGGGGGGGAACCCCCGCCCCGCGCCTCCGGGCCTCCCCGCCTCCGCGCCCGTCCAGTGATCTCACGCGGCCGGCCGGGCCGGCGGGCAGCGAATCGCCTCGCGGGCGCTTGCAACGCCCCCGCGCACTCGCCCGGCCGCCGCGGAAGAAGCGCACGCGCCCGCGGGCTCCGGAACCTGGAGGGCGCCCGGCCGTCGCGCTCGGACCGCAGGAGCGCAGCCGCCTCCCGTCCGCGCCGGGCCGCGCCACCGCCGCCGAACCTTCTGGAAGCGGCGCCCCGCGGCAGCCCCCGGAACTCACCGCCCGCGGCCTTGGAGGGCCGGGGGGCGGGGCCCGCGCGGGGGCGGGGCCCGCGCGGGGCGGACGCGAGCGATTCGCCCCCGGCGCGCAGGTCCCGCCTCGCCGGCACCATGGCTCCGCCTCCGCCCTCCCCCTCCATGGCGCCGCCCGGGCTCATTCATTCCACGCCGGGCCCGCCGGACGCTTGCGCTCCGCTCTCTCCGCCCCGGGCCGCCGCCTCTGCCGCTGCCGCCGCCAGCATGTCGGGGCCCGTCACCGAGACGCCGTCCGCCATCCAGATCTGCCGGTGAGACAGCGGCCCCCAGCGATGGCGCCCACCCCGGGCCGCGACCCCCGCCGCTGCTGCGTCCCAGCCCTCCGCGCTGGGCCGGCAGTGCCTCCCCGCGCCCCGCACCACCGCCCTGGGCCCCCGCCCGCCCGTCCGCCCGCCCGTCCGCCCGCCCGTCCGCCCGCCCGCGATTTGGCTGTGCCTGGTGATGCTGCGGAACCGGGCGGCCCCTCGGCTCCTCCCACCAGCCTTCCGGCCGCATCCCAAGGGCGGCGGCCGCCGTCACAGGCCGTGGGAGCTGGAAGCCGGGCGGGGACTGGGCGGGCGCTGGGTGGGGGTCGTGCACAGTCCCTGCTCCCAACTGGGTTCATTCTTCCCCGCCCTGAGCCCGCGCCGCGGAGCCTAGCCTCCTGCAGGATCCCGGGGCCAGCTCGCGGCGGTGCAGAGATCCAAAGCTCCCAGAGGTGCAGGGCAGGTGCCCGAGCCGTGCGAGCCCTTGACTGGGCGCGCCTGCTGGAGGGGGCTGCAGACCCGCTGTCCCTTCAGTGCATTGCCTCGGTTGGTTGGGAGGAGAGCAGGTGTTCAAAGCGGGATCAGAAAATACAGTTCGTCGCAGTCTGCTACTCAGGAAGGAGAAAGCAGCCCAGTGGGCCCAGTGGCATCTTACACAATGGAGGCAAAGGATCGTTCTAGTATGCACACCTTCCCGTCCTTCCTCCAGCGGGTACCGCCTAGATAGATGTTGGTTGGCCCGGGAGGCAGCTGGAGATCATGAGCGAGCTCGTTTTCCCTAAGGAGATGGAGAGGGCGGCCTCAAGGTTACTGTGGGAATCTCCGGCAGAGCCAGGAGTGGAGGCAATCGAGCATTTGTGTCTGAGCTAAGTAAAAGCCCGGAGTAAGGCGCTGTGGCCTGCAGTCTGTCCCACCGGATGGACCACCCACCGAGAGAGTTTTAGGGGTAGCTGCTCACATCTGGAGGCTGGGCTTCACATTGACCTTGGGTCTAAGCGATGTCCCAGTGAGGCAGGGATTTCCTGTGAGGTTGATATCTGTCTAGAAGGCTGGGGATACAGCAAGTGTAAGTCGGGGCCACCTTGCTCCCAGCTCCTGCTGGCATGGCAGGGGTCCTTTCCTGAGCTCAAGGTCCGTTTGGACTGTTCCAGAGAGGGGAGGTCTCTGGGGGAGCCCGGTCCATTTGCTTGTTATTGCTTATTTGAAGGTCCTGTCTGTTCACTGGAGCCCACAGGGCAAAAATAACAAAGTTGTGGCACAGTACCTTGAAGAGAGACAGGCCTGGAGTCAGGTCTTTGAATCTCTGATTATTTATTGGAGGCGGTGGTGGATCTAATTGTTTGTAAAGAGCTTGTCTCATTTTACTTGGTTTGCCCAGATCCACCCCCCCTACTCCCACCCCCACCCCACCCCCCCGCACCCCTTGGATGGTAGGGACCTCCAGCTCTCCGGCTGTGATCGAATAACTCTCTGTGATGGAATAGCTCACCAAGATCCTCCAGCTCCCAGACTCTTAGGGGCAACTCCCACCCAGGTCTTCTGATTCCCGATCTAGTGTTCTTTCCACTACCTCTCAAAGAAAATACTGACTTGGGCGTGGTGCTGCAACCCTGTAATCCTAGTACTTGGGCTCAGGAGTTCAAGCCCAGACTGGGTGATGTAACTAGGCCCTGTTTTTAAAAAAAAAAAAAAAAAGGAAAATACAATTTAAACCTTTCCTTGGAAGGCTTGGCTTTTATTTACTTTGTCAAGGTGATGATCAGCCAGTGTCTATCATACTGTTTTCAAGTAGCTTCTAACAGCTGAAGGGTTTTTATGCAGTTTTAGACACTTCTATACATATACGAGTGTGTTTCTGGGTCCTCTTTCTTTTCTTTCTTTCTTTCTTTTTTTTTTTTTTGTAATGGGGATCAAACTCGGGACCTTGGGCTTGCAAGGCAGGCGGGGGAACCACTGAGCTAAATCCCCGACCCTGGGTCCTCTTTCTTACTTACTGGGTCCACAGGGCTACCTCTCCTCCCCAAATAACAACTGCAGATTGTCCCTAAGTGTCTGCCTGGGCTGAGGGACCTGTGAACAGGATGTCTGGGTGTGGTCACTCTGGTCACTCAGGCCCCACCTAAGCCCAGGACACTGGAGAGGATGCGGAGACCTTTAAGGACATTTGAGCTGACACCCACAGTGAAAGAGGAACCTCCTGGCCTAGTACATCCAAGCCATGAATTTAACAGGACTTCACCGGATACCCCCAAGGAGCAAGAAAGTGGAGTGGAAAATTTGGGGGTCACCATCCAACAGGGCAAAGATGCCAAAGTCCCCACCTCTCTACACAATTAGGGTGGTCTTGGAGCAGTCAGTTGGAAAGCTGTTGAAGGAAGATGGGACTTATTTTCTTTCTTTTTTCCTTTCTTTCTTTTGTCTTTTTGAGATAGGGTCTCACTATGTAGTCTAGGCTGGCCTTGAACTCAGGGCTGTCCTTCTGCCTCAGCCTCTCAAGTGCTAGGATTGCAGCTGTGCATCACCACGCCCTGGGGCTTTTGAAGGCAGGTGTGGGCTGTGACTACAGGAAGTTGTGCAGGCCTGGCCGGGGACCCAGATCTGATTTCTGCTCTGCCCCTTGGTGGCTGAATGACCTGACACTTGCTGCTTCACCTTCCTGTGCCCCCATTTTTTTGTGGGTCCTGAGTGTAGCCAGTGTCTCGCAGGATGGCTGCAGCTCACATTGTAAGTCAATGCAAGATCTTTATACGAGAAGTAGGACACTGGCCCATGAGGCCGGTGCCCGGGTTTCAATCTCATGCTTCTGGCAGATTGTGCGTGGCTTTTGGCATACTCTGTAACCTCACAGGCCCAATTTCTTATCTGTGAATGGCAGACTGTATAGAGCTTCCCTTAGGTTTATTGTGAAGATGGATACCTTTGGCCCAATTCTGCCATTTACAGGCATGAACTCACAAAGTAATACTTTGAGAACCAGGCAGACAGGCCATCGTGGGTCATCTTTCCTCTGCCCTTCTGATCTGGCCCAGAGATACCAGTGGAGGAGCCTTGTCGTGAGACGCCCAGCAGGCACGTGACCTTGGACCTGTTGGGTGTGGGTGTGTGACATCTGCAGGCCTAATCTTGCTTGTCCTGCTCTGGAGGCTGCACTTCCAGCTGGTCCCAGAGAGCAAGGATTATTTGTACCAGGTGGACCATGAAGCTTTCAGTGGTGCCAGTGTCTGGTGGACAGGCTGATCGGTACTCGTGGAATGGATGTGAACTGTGGTATGTGAAGGGCTTGGAATTTTCCCCCTTGGGCTCTGTCTTTGGTTGCACAGTAGAATTCATGGAAACAGATTTACATTCACCACATTCAGCTGTTATTCTTGACCATTGCCTGAGAAGGCGCACGGTGCTACCTCCCTTCCTGTGGGGTTTGGGGCCCTGGTGGAGGTGCAGAGACCCTGTGATGAGGAGGCCTGTGTCCCCGCCTTCCGTCTTCACCCTGTGGGGCGCGCTGGGCAGCAGCCTCCCATTGGGCAGACTTTGCACCTGCTGCTGACCAGCTCCCTGGCTGCATTCAGGCCTGAGGGAGCTTCCTCCTGAGGGACGCCCTGCTGCATGGGTGGTGCTCCTCCAGGTGGTCCATGGGTGGCCACACAGGTGTCTTGCCCTTGCACTTGTAGGTGCTTTTTCACTGTGTGCTCCCCATCCTTGGGCTACACGGCCCCACCAGGAATTTGTTACAGATGCATTCTGTGTGTAAATAACTCTCCAAGGAGAGGCAGCCAAATGCAGATTTATTTTGTGTTTTTGGTGATACTGGGGATTGAAGCTGGGGCATGGTAGGCAAGTGCTCCACTTCCGAGCTGTATCCCCAGCCTTCTTTCCTTTTATTTTAAGATAGCATCTTGCTAAATTGCCTAAACTGTCCTTGAACTTGGGATACTTCTTCCTCATTCTCTCCAGTAGCTGTGAATACAGGCTTATGCAAGCATGCCCAGCAAAATGTGCCTGTTATTTATGTGTTTATTTTGGTGCCACTGGGGATTGAACCCAGGGCCTTTGCACTGAGCTACATCCCCATTCTCCTCCCCAGCCCTTATTATTATTGTTATAATTATTATTATTTTGGTACTAGGGATCGAACTCAGGACCTTGCACTTGCAAGGCAGGCGCCGGCACCACTGAGCTAAATCCCTGGCCCTCCTTACTACTTTTTATTTAAGACAAGGTCTCATTAAGTTGTTGAGTTGCCCAAGCTGGGATTGAACTTGTGATCCTCCAGCCTCAGGCCCCCAGAGTTTGGGGGTTATAGGCTTGCAGCACCGTGCCCTGATTAGTGGACTTATTTTAAATGCCCAGGTCCTTGTGTTGACAGATGCGCAGTGGCCGCCTGATCGTGACATAGGACACCCCATTACCAAGATGTCCCCTTCCACCACTTGCCGGTCTTTTTCCTTCCCACTGCTGGCCTCTGGCAGACGAATCTGCTTTCCGTTGCTGGAGCTTTGCTGTTGCTAGACTTTCCAGTTGGTGGAATCCTACTTGGCGCCGTGCCCGTGACCCTCACCCCTGTGTGTCACACACCTTCTCTGTCACCCAGACGTCTTCTGTTCCCTGGATGCTGTGGCTGGTTTATCTCTTCGTTAGGGCTCTTAGCTTTTAGCCATGGGGAATCTAAATGTGGACAGACACTTACTGTTTGATGCTATTAAGGGGTTTGTGTTATTTATTTCAGCTGGGATCACAGCCTAGTGCTCTTATTTAGGGACAGGCTCAAACTCCTGGGCATAAGGGATTCTCTTGACTCAGCCTCCCAATTAGTTGAGACTTACAGGTTTGCATCCCTGCACCTGGCCTGGTTGTTTTTGTTTTTTAATAAAACACTTAATATATATATTTGTACATAGACTACTATGCAAGAAAAAAATTAGGAATCCTTTTTAGACAAGGCTTGACTTCAGGGCTTTAGCAAGATGTGGAAACTTTTCTCGCAGAGCTTTCTGTTTCTTTTTCTCCAAAGTTTTCTTTCTTGCTGAAATGCGGGCTTGTTTCTCAGTTCTCAGTCTGATAAAACAATCCACATAAGGCAAAGAATTGTTTCCTGTTGTATCTCTTTTTTTTTTTTGGTACCGGGGATCAAACTTGGGTCCTTGAGCTTGCAAGGCAGGCGACAGAACCACAGAGCTAAATCCCCGGCCTCCCCTGTTGTATCTTTTATTTAGGTACCAAGGTATAGGCCACTGCTTGAACTTGTGCCAGGTGATTCTTCCAAAGATGTCTCTTCTCCGAACACCAGGTCTAGCTTTTTCTTTTCTTTTTTTTTGGTACCGGGGATCGAACTCGGGTCCTTGGGCTTGCAAGGCAGACGCCAGAACCACTAAGCTAAATCCCCGGCCCAAGCTTTTTCTTGACCAGTCTGGAGAAGCCTCAAAGCATCTTCTCTTTCCTGGACAACTTCATCTAATGCACCCATGACATCAACTACCTTTTCTAACTGTTCTGGACTTGGCATTGGCAAACACTGCCATTTGGCCGCCTGTTCTAGAGTTAGAAGCATGTTTCTTTCTTTCAATAAGATGTACCAGGGCCAGGGATTTAGCTCAGTGGTTTTGGTGCCTGCCACGCAAGCTCAAGGACCCGAGTTCGATCCCTGGTACCAAAAAAACAACAAAAAAGATGTACCAAAGTTTATGTAAATCTTCATTACTTTTGTTCCTTAATTGGTGACAGGTCCACGCAGTTCCAGATTCTACTTTTTCTTGCCCCCAATTCTTTGGGTCATCAAAAAGTTCTTCCAGGGCCAGGGATTTAACTCAGTGGTGCTGCCATTTGATCCCTGGTACCTCAAAAAAAAAAAAAATTCTTCCATCCTCTTCTTGACAGTGTGGTATGAAGTAATCTACACTGATGAAAGGATGTGACATTTGGTGCATTCTTAGGTAGCAAACTAAGAGAAAACCGTGAGCCAGCAGGGGCCTTAAGAGTTATCAGTGACCCAGAAGCCTTCAGGACTGCTGAGACTTCTACAAAAAGTTGCCGCACTGGCCTCAGCCATCCCCCCCCCCGCCCCCAGCTCAGGGTTTTTTGTTTTGTTTTGTTTTTTCCCCCCACTGAGGCTGTCTTCTGGAAGCAGTGCTGAAATCTTTCCGGGTGATGCTAGGCTGTGCTGTCTGGGATTGGCTGCAAATGAGCTTGCCTGGGAGAGCTACGGAGCAGAGAGGAAACCGGAGAGGCCTGGGTTGATGGGTTTAGGACCTTCAGGAGGGATGGGACTCATTCCTTCCTCCCTCCGCTTCTGTAGCCTTCGATGCTGTTCACGATGAAGAGTAAAAGGAAGAACAGGCTCTGGAGCCCCACCCCAGAAATCTGCCTCTCCCTCTGCCCCATGGCACCTGCCAGCCTCCTCAGCCTCCCTGCCAGAGCAGGATCTCTGCCCCAGGTGGCAGCCTCCCAGGGCTGCTGACAGTCACCTGCTGGATGGAAGCAGAGCAGAGGGGCCAGGAGGAGAGGTGAAGGCCTGGGAGGTGGGCTCTGGGATGCTGACCCTCCCGCCCCATAGACAGGTGACATTCCACCATGGGTTCCCCTCCTTTGTTTATAAAAGAGCCTGAGGCTGTGTGACTTCAGGTCATCCTGAATTCCTTACATCCCTGAGTACCGGAAGCCAGTCTGTCGGCTCACCGGAAGCCAGGCTCACCGGAAGCCAGTCTCACGGTGGTGGAGGCCAGGCCAGGGAGCGTCGGGAGGGAGCTGGGAAACCTCTGTCCCCAGCATGCAGGATGAAGCTTGCCAGGGCTGCCGGCCTTGGGCTGCTTGGCAGGCTGGTGGCCTCCAGGGGGCCCAGGGGAAGGCGCGGGGTCTCCATCCATGCCACTGGAACCAGCGCCAAGCTCCCACTCCCCAGACTTGCCGTCTTTGGCACCGGAAGGTAGGATGACTGGCAGGACCCTGTGTCTGGGGTTGTTCCCCATCCCAGCCCTTCCCGGGCCCCAGGCCGCAGAGCGTAGGTCTGGGAGGATATTTGAGAAATTTGTGGGTGTCTGCTCTTTCTCCGGGCATCAGCCAGTAGGAAGCTGGGTCTTTGAGGGTTTGAGATCACAGCACCATGGCCGCCCGGAGCTCTCTTCCAGGTGAGGCCTGGCAGGTTCCTGCTCTCGGGCTCTTCCGGGAAGCTGAGCTGTGCCTCTGGGCCATGGGTTAGTGCAGGGCTGGAGGGGGCTGCTCTTGCCGCAGGCTCATCTTTTTTTTTTTTTTTTTTTGGGATCGAACTCAGGACCTTGTGCTTTTGAGGCAGGCAGCGGAACCACTGAGCTACATCCCCAGCCTGCTCATCTTTACCATCCCTTGCACGCTTGCTGCTTCTCTCCTGTCTCCTAAGCTTTGCTCTTTCATCCTCTGGGCACACGCACCTCGCTCCCTCTGTACTCCCTGTGTTGGGATACAGTCCACGTGCCTTGCATTTCATCTGTTAAAGTGTCCAACTTGTGTTAGCGCACTTGAATTGATTTTGCAAGGGTGATAGGAAGGCCTGTTGGCTGTCGCTGAGCTCCTAAAACCCTGGGAATCCCTCGGAATCTCCTGGGTGACAAGAATATCTTTGTATGGTAATGAGGCTGCTGGTGGTTCTCCCCCACCCAGCTTTAGGATGGGGACTGGGCTCTGGAGGAGAGGAGGAAAGATCAGCAGGTATTGAGGTTTGAGCCCCATGTGGGGTGCTGTGGTGCAAGCCTGTAATCTCAGCACACTTGGGAGGATGAGGCAGGAGGGTCACCAAGAGTTGAAGGCCAGCCAAGGCTGCATAGTGAGTTCAAGGCCAGCCTGGATCAAAAAACCAAAACCAAACAGCAGCAACAACAAAAAAATGGGTTAGAAGGTTGGAACTTTCAAACCTCTCTGATCTCTAGGGGGCTGGGGAGGGCTTAGGGTTGAGTTAATCACCAGTGGCCAGCGATTTGATCAGTTATGAAATCACCATAGAAACCCTTCAACCAGGAGACAGGTTTGGGGAGCGCCCCAGTTGGTGACCCAGGTTGGAGCAGGCCTGGAGAGGCCAGAGAAGCCCTGACTCCATCTCGAGTCTTTTGAGCCTCTTCCGTGCTGCTGGGCCCTGTCTTTGTAATGAACCAGTAATAGCAGTGAGTAGACCACCTTCAGCTGCTCTTGCAGGGGACTTGGACACCTGGGGCTTAAGCTGGCAACTGTAGGGCTGGGGGTTGGAGAGGCAGCCCAGGAAAAGGCACGTGGTAGGCAGCATCAGCTCACCTGCTGAGTCACCTTTTGAAGACACCAGCGTCCCTCCCACCAGCAGCTGGCAGCTTGTTGTTGGCTTTTGGTGATGGCTGGGTTGGTGGGTGTGAGCGGTGGGTGTCCCAGGGTAGATTTGCTTTGTGTTTCTTTGAATAATGATGTTGTGCATCTTTTCATGTGCTCATGCAGCTCCTGCCACTTTGGAGAATTCTCTTTAGGTCCTTGGCCTACTTTTCCATTGATTTGTCTTTTTTTAAAATTAATTTTATTGGCACACTTTTGATAAACATAATGATCACATTCTTTGTAGGAAATCTGTACCTCTACGTAATGTATCTTTTTTTTTTTGTACCAGGGATCAAACTCAGGACCTTGAGCTTTCGAGGCAGGCACGGTGCCACTGAGCTAAATCCCCAGCTCTACATAATATATTTTGATTCTTCTTTTTTCCCTATTCTCCTCCCTTATTTCTTTTTATTAATTGAATAAGAGTTTATTAGTTCAATTTTAAGAAGTTTCCTTTTCTGGGCTGGGGATTTAGCTCAGTGGTTTCACAGCCTGCTACGCAAGCACAAGGACCCGAGTTCAATCCCCCGTACCAAAAAAAAAAAAAAAAAAAAAGAAGTTCCCTTCTCATATATAATTTTTCTCAATTAAATTTTGTCCCAGATTTAAAACAAATTGTCTTACATATAATAAACAAAACTTACTAACTTAGCTGGGCCTGGTGGTCCCACGCCTGTCATCCCAGCGCTCGGAGGCTGAGGCGGGGGGGTCACAAGTTCAAGCCTAGCCTGGGCAACTTTGCTGCTTAGTGAGCCCCTGTGTCAAAATTAAAGAATGAAAAATAGGCTGGGATTGTAGCTCAGTGGAAGGGCCCTGGGTTAAATACCTGGAACCCGCAAAGGAAAAAATTACTGACTTCACCATTTCTGAGTAACAGTTCAGTGTCAGTGGTATTAAGTCCGTTCATGGGACTGGGGGTGTAGCTCAGTGGTAGAGCACTTGCCCTGCCTGCTTGAGGCCCTGAGTTTGATCCCTAGCACTAAAAAATAAATTAAAAAAAATTTAAAAAATGCGTACATGATATTGTGTAGCCTTAATTGCTGTCCCTCGCCAGAGCTCTTTCATCTGGGGAGGGTGTGGTCTCTCCCACTAAACAATAGTTCCCAGCTCCTGCCCCAGGCCCTGGCAGCTGCCTTTCTACCTTTGTCTCTATGAATCCACTTCCTGGACTTCCTTGTGCCTCTGGTTTGTTACTTCCACTGTTACCATTGCAGAGAGTCCAGGTGGGTGGCTTTGGGATCAGTCCACCTCACTGCCTGCTGGGTTTGCCTTTGGTGAGCTGAAATTCTGGGGGAGTTGCATCTTATTTAAGTGTCTCCTCATTTTCTATTTTTTTAAAAAAAAATTTAATTCCTGGGTTGATGCTTGGAAATTGCTTATGGTGCGTAGTTTTATTGCCAGTATTCAGAACTCCTAGGAAATGACTACTTCTTAGAGGTGTCTTCCGGGTGTAGCTGGCGTTTGGATTTTGAGTCTGTTGCAAGGCCCTACCTTTTCAGTTTATTGGGGATGAGGAGTTTCTGCCTACTTGGCCCCCCTTCTTTGGTACTGTACTTTAGTGTTTTTAAGACCCTTAGGCAATCTCCTATCCCAGGAAGAACAACTGATTAGCACAATTATGTCACATTGGCTAAAGTAGTATAATCAGCAGTAACAATGGCATCAGACACAGCCTAGAAAATGACAAACTGTGGTAATTATTATTATTATTATTTTTTTGGTACCAGGGATCGAACTCAGGACCTTCTACTTTCGAGGCAGGCAGCGGCACCACTGAGCTAAATCCCCAGCCCCAAACTGTGGTAATTATTAATTTGCCACCTTTAACCGTATGAACTATATTTATGGCTCAATAACACAATCTAAAACTAACCAGAAAATTATATGCCGTAAATAAGTCCTCAATATGGCCATTTTACCCTTAGAGGAGGAGATTTAAAAGGGACTTGGGGTGGGGGGAAGGGATAGAGAAATAGAAGAAGAGGAAGACATTAGAAGCAAGGCTGGAGACCAAGGAAGATCATCCAAACTTTAGGAAACTAGTGAAGAAGACAGGAGGGAAAGAGGGAAGAAATAAAAACAAGAACAGAGCAGAACAACAACAAAACTAGAAACCATGTTCACAGCCATATAAAAACAAGAACAGAACAGAACAACAACAAAACTAGAAACCATTTTCACAGCCATATAAAAACAAGAACAATCAAGAAAAAACAAAACAACAAAAACTAGAAAAAAGAAAAAAATGTCCAATTCAGGCATGTTTCTGCTGTCACTGGTACACACTGTGCGAGATAAAGTCCAGATCGGAGTAGATGAATCCCAGTGAGCCAGCACTAGCCTTATGGCGGGGTAGTTGGTAACCTCAGCAAGCCTGCCCCTTTCATTCCACTGAAGTTAAGGCTGGTTTCTGGTTTTGAGGCTGGAGCCAGATTTACTGAGCCTGCAACAGTCTGTGTGCCTCCTGCCGGCTTGAACTCCACTCTCTGCCTGTCCTTGAGCTGTCCATATTGTAGCAGATGGCAGGATTTCCTTTTTCATGGCTGGATAATAGTCCACTACATTTTGCTTTTCCACTCATTCAAGGAGGGGATGTTGGTTGATTCCACATTTTAGCTCAGATAGAGAATGCTGGTATGAATTTGGAAACCCATTAGGATGTCTCTTTGGAGACCTTGTTTTCAGTTCCAGAAGTGGAATTGCTGGATCCTATGGAAATTCTGTTTCATTTTTCGAGGAACACCCAGGAAAATGGCACTGTTATGCCTTGTGTTTAGATGTGCCCCTAAAGCCTCATGTGGATGAGGAGGGGTTTATTTTTCAGAGGTGGCTGAATCTAGATTGTGTGAGACTGGCATTAAGGCTGTGTGATTACTGAACCACTGAACGTGAGTGATTGCTTTGGCACCACCCCGATCCCGGTAGTCTGATGGGATAAGAGGGCCAGAAAGACGCTGTTAAGGTCCCTTGTTGCTTTGCTGTCTTCTGCAATCATGAACTGCAGTCACGAACTGTTGCCCCCTCTGCCAGGTGCCTTGGAGCCAGCCACTTATGGACCGAAACCTCTAGGAACTGTAAGCCAAATAAACCTTTCCCCCTTTACCTTTGGGTGTTTGATATTTTGTCTCAGGAATGAGAGAGAAGTAACTAACACAGGCAGCATTTTCCATTCCTCCCAGTGGTGCACGTGAGGTCCATTGGTCCAGGTCCTCTCCAGAACTTGTTATTTGGAGGGTTACTGAGGATGGAACCCGGGCCCTTGTATGGGGTGAGTACACAGTCAGGCATGAGCCGCAGACGTATTGTCCTGCTCACTGACTGAACCGTGGGGTGGGTGGTACATGGTAGCTCCTTGTGCTTGGAGCTGGATTTCCGTAATGATTCCCGACGCTCTGCATCTTTTTGTGTGGTTCTGGGTGGGCTGTGTATCATCTTTGGAAAAATGTATTCAAGGTCTTTGCTCTTTTAGTTTTTTTCTCCAGTAGTGGGAGTTGACCCCAGGGCCTTTGCACTGTGCTACATCCCCAGGCCTTTTGTTTTTTGACAAGGCCTCCTAGAGCTACTGAATTGCCAGGCTGGACTTGAACTTGGTTGGGACCCTCCTGCCTTGGCCTTACAGGGTTCTGGGGTCACAGGTGTGCACCACCACACCCAGCTCTTCATCCATTAAGAGTGCTTACATACTGGATACAAATCCTAATCAAATACCTCATTTGCAAATATCTTTTCCCATTCTGTGGCTTGCCTTTGTACTTTGCTGATAGTATTAGTGCACAAAATTTTAAAATTTTTATGAAATCCTGTTTATTTTGTTTGTGCCTTCGGAGTCTTAGCCAAGAGATCATGGCCGTATCCAATGTTGTGGAGTGGAATGAACAGGGACAGGGGACGTTACCAGAACCCCTGCAGTGGATCCTGGCCTCCCCTGAGCCCTGACAGCACAAGGCGAATTAATGAATAGACAGGAAAGGAGACTTAGAGAAGAAGCTGAGCTTTGGGCCTGATCAGTGCTGCTCTGGATGGCAGAGACAAGGCCTCCTGCCAGCTGCCACTATTTATTGGGTTTGTAGGGAAAAAGAGATGACTCAGAGAGCAGTGATAATGAGGAATATATGCAGATGAACATCCTAGGTCAATGAGGAATTTATGTTGATTAGGAATTTGTCCCTCCCCAGGCGAATCCTTTCTCTTACTACTGGGTTCTCCAGGGAGGAACCAAGATGTCTTCTGCCGATGTAATACACCCCTTCAGGGTCAAAGCATCTCCTGGTTGAGGTTTTAACTGTGACCTGCGGCAAAAGTAGAGTCGTCTGGACGTGCCATAGCCGGGCTGTAGGCGGGAGAACTGGCCCTGATCATAATTTAATTGTGAAATGATTTTTCCCCAAATGATGTAGACTTGCTTTCTGCAGTGGAGCTTTCCGTTTATATTTTCTTCTAAGGGTTTTATAGATTTAGGCCTTAGATTTAGAGAAGACCAAGAGAGGGAGGGAGAGGGGAAGGGGAAACAAAAAGAATGAAGATGTATTACGTCCGTGTCCAAGTCCCCATGATGCCTGTGACTGCTGTGTACTACAAACAGGGACTCATAATTCCCCCACCCCATACTGGCGATTGAATCCAATCTTGGTAGCTCCCACTGAACTACATCCCTTGCCCTTTTACAATTTTTATTCTGAAACAGGGTCTTTTTGTTTCTATTTATTTATTTATTTATTTAGTATCAGGGATCAAACTCAGGTCCTTGCGCTTGCGAGGCAGGCGGCAGGCAGAACCACTGAGCTAAATCTCTGGCCTTGTTTTTATTTTTATTTTTTTGAGGCACTACTTTTCATAGTGCGGGCTGGCCTTGAAATTACTGTGTAGCCAGTTTGTAATAGCTAAAGCTTGGAAACAGCCCAACTGGAAACTGGTTAAAGAAGATGTGGTTTTTTTTTTTTTATAAAATGGAGTACTACTCAAGCCATAAAGAATGAGAAACTAGAGACATGTATAGCTAAATGGATGGATATTGAGGCCATCCTCTTAAGTGAAATAAATAGGACACACGTGTAAATACCGAATAGTTTCTCTAGTGTGAGAAACTGAAAGTGTAAATAAGGATTAAAATGATTAAAACGAATAATTTGAAATAGGAAGAAAAGGTCCAAAGGGGTAGGGGTGGTGGGAGGGGAAGGGGAAGGGAAAGAAGGGAAAGGAAAAATTATGAGAAAAGGAAAAAATGGAAACGAAATCTATGTAAATAGGGAAGGGCGGAGCGGGTGAAGGGTGCACAGGTTATGGGGAAAAAATAAGAACCAAGGTTCATCATGTACAGGTACAAGCACCCAATGATAAATGTAAATGTATTGTATACCTAAAACGTACCAGTAAAAGAATTAAAAAAAAAAAAGAAATTACTGTGTAGCTCAGGCTGGCCTCAAACTTGTAGTGATGCTCCTGCCTCAGCCTCCCAAGTACTGAAATTACAGGCGTGTGCCACAGGTGTGTGCCCAGCTCCTGGTACAGGGTCTTGATAAATTGCCCAGGCCGGCCTTAAACTCCCAGTCTTCTCTCTCGGCCTCCCAAGCAGCAAGCACAGGTCTGCGTGGCCTCATGTGTTTCTGAATTACCTTTGTCCATGTTGAGCTTTGTTCTTTTGCATGTGGATGGTTTTGCAATATCACTTGTTTAAAAGGCTGCCCTTTCCCCATTGGCCCATCTTGGCCCCTTGTGGGTTATTTGACACTGGGTTCTCCATGCTGCCTGTTTAGTTTTTTATTTATTTATTTATTTTGTGGTACCGGGGATCGAACTCGGGTACTTGCATTTGCAAGGCAGGAGGCAGAACCACTGAGCTAAATCCCCGGCCTAGTTTTTTTATTTTGAGAAAAGGTCTTCCTAAGTTTCCTGGACAGGACTCTAATTTGGCCTCCGCCTGCCTCAGCCTCCAGAGAAGCACCTCCTCCTCTGCCGCCGCCTTCTTTTTTTAAAAATGTGAGACAGGGTTTTGCTGTGCTGCCCAGGGTGGCCCTGAACTCCTGGACTCAAGTGATCCTTCTGCCTCAGTGTCCCGAGTAGCTTTGACTGCAGAGGCATCCTCCTGCTCCTGCGACGGCCCGGCCCCCGGCTTCTGACTCCAGCCCTTCCTGGGCTGGCCAGCTTTCATGCCCACACTGGCTCCTCCGCCGAGGACTGTTTCGCACGCCTGCATCTCTTCGCCCAGCTCCCAGCAGAGTGACACCCTCGGGCCCCGCCCACTCGCGCCCTCCGAGACGGCCACGCCCACCCACGGTGCTTTACCAGCTTTCTCATGGCGTCCTTTCGCCCACGGCGCTCTTGGGTGCGTTTTTACATATTTAATAGCACTTAGATCAGAATTAATTACAGGGTAGTGTACAGCTCTGTAGAAACCACCAAGCAGTCGAGGCGGCTGTGACACTTGGTGTCCCACCCGTTGTGACTGGGAGAGCCTGTGGCTCCATGTCCCCCCAGGGCTGGGGTCGCAGGTGCCCGCCCGGGTCAGGCTGCTCCTGCAGAGGTACACTCGTGTCCTGGTGTTGTTTTAATTTGCAGATCCCTGGCGACCTAAGGTGTGAAGCAACGCCTTGTGTGCCTATTTGTGTGTTCATTTTCTTTCTTTTCAGTGTGTGTGTGTGTGTGTGTGTGTGTCTGAGTGTGTCTGAGTGACTAGGGATTCACCCCATGGCTTTTGCACTGAGCAGCAACCCTGGTCCTATTTATTTTGTATTTTGAGGCAGGGTTTCATTTAGTTTCTAACTTGCCCAGGCTGTACTGGAATTTGGGCTACTCCTGCCTCAGACTGCCAGAGTGCTGGGATTACGGCATGCACCACCTCGGCCAGCTTCATCTCTTTGTGTTCTTTCATGAGGTGTCCGTTCAGGTCTTTGGACAGTATTTAACTGCTTGTTCTGCTTATTCGCTCTCTTTTTTTTTTCCTTTTGGTACCGGGGATCAAACTCAGGACCTTGAACTTACAAGGCAGGTGCTGCGCCCCTGAGCTCCATCTCCGCCCCTCTTCCCTTTCTTTTTCTGTACTGGGAATGGAACTCAGGCTTTTACACTAAGCGATCTCTATTATTATTACTATTATTATTAATTATTATTTTACTAAGTTGCTTAGTTTTCCAGGCTGGGCTTTTACTTCCTACGATCTTCCTGCCTCTGCCTCCCATGTAGCTGGGTTTACAGGCGTTGAAGGCCATGCTGGGAAGAGCCGAGGTTGTCATTTCAGGAACGGGAGCCGACAGTGACGTGACTGTTGAAGGTGAAAGAGGGAGGCTGTGTTTCTCCGCACTGCTGAGCTCGGTGCTCCTCTGAGCCTGACTCGGTGGTTTCTCTCCGCCGGCTGTGACTGGGGGCTCGCTGGTGCCACAGTGGGGAGTCTGTGGGCAGCGTCAGCCAAGGCACCTTGGTCTTGGGAGCTGCACCTCTGCAGGTGGGCTTCGGTTTCCAGGTGAGGCTGGGGACCTCAGAGGACAGGGGCTGACCTAGGTTGTGTGGCAGCCGGGCAGCCCCACTGTCTGGGCCGGTTTGCTGCAGCAGTTCCGTCTCCTGCACTTGCTGATGGGTTCAGCCCCTGGCCCAGTGCCTGGGGGGCGTCCCCTCAGCGCTTGGAGGAGGATGCTCAGAATTTCCCTGGGGAGGCACGGGCGCTGCTGTGCCCCAGGGTGGTATCCTGCCAGTCTGCCACGGGGCTGACTGGGGCTCCTGAGACCATGGGGCCCTCTTCTCTTCCTGGGCCAGGCCTGGGTGGGGACAGAGCTGGTGGGTAGAGTGCATGGAGCACAGTTCCGGGCCCAGGGACAAGGCCTCGCCCTGCTGACCTCACTGTGCTGGTGCCACTGTAAAACCAGCTGGATGTGGCCCAGGGTCAGAGCCACAAGCACAAACCCAATGTGACGGCCAGAGGCATAGCATTCTGTAAGAACAGCATAGCATTCTGTGAGAGCGTTGTGGGCTGGAGTGGGAGGGGTGTTTGCTTAGACTGCTTTATTGGAGTATAACATAGATAACCGGATAATGTATTTTATTTTGGGGGTGATGGTTTGGAGACAGAGCCTCACTGTGTAGCTCAGGCTGGCTTCAGACCAGGTGGCCACACCCTGTTAACTGAACTGTCCGTTTGCAGTGTGTAATTTGATGGACTTTGCTCTTTGTGTACAGCTGTGAGGCCTTTGCCACAATGGAGATGAGGAAGGTGCTATCAGGTGTGAGAGGCACCCTGGCCACGGGCAGCTGCTGAGCAGCCTTCTGCCACTGTGGCTGGCACTTCTAGGATTCTGTGAGAATGGAGTCGCACTGAGTCCTCCCCTTGCTTTGTCTGGCCGCTGCCACTTGGCATGATTATTTAGTGTCGGCGCTTTCCTTGCCCTGCATGGCTCTACTGTGTGGCCAGACTCCAGTGGCTCCATCAGGTGTCGGCTGTTCCAGGGGACGTTGCCGGCAGCCTCTGGGGACGCAAGACTCCGGGGTGGAAGTCACTGCCCCTCTCTTCCTCTGGGGCCTGCGGGTGGTTCTAGGAGAGGAGTGTGGCCTCTGGTCCAGGGGACGAGGATGCTGCCTTCCCTTGGTGTTCTCTCTGCTGCATGCCGTCAGTTGCAGGGCTTCCTCTGTATTCCAGGTGCCTGCCTGTCTCTGTCGTTTCTGTGGGTTCAGGAACTCAGGTGGGGTCCCTACCCCTTGGCAGGTGTGGGAGCGAAGGTAGGAGAGCTGCTGCATCTCTTGGCCTTGTCTACTCCCAGATTTTTTTTCCCCTTTTGGTACTGTAGATTGAACCCAGGGCCTTCCCACTAAGCTACATCCTCAGCACCTTTTTTATTTTTTATTTTGAGACAGGGTCTTGATAAGTTGCTAAGTTGCCCAAACTGGGCTAGAACTTTCGATCCTTCTGCCTCAGCCTCCTAGAATGCTGGATTTATAGGTGTGGGCCACCAGATGCCTTTAAACCTGCAGAAAATTTGGACTATTTCCCCCAATAAAACATATGCTAACCACAAGCTTGGATGTGCTTTTGGGATGTCCCCAACAGCCCAGGCAGTTCTCTGCTTCACCCCAGGTCAGCTGGTGTTGGTGGGGTGGGACCCTGCCCCAGGCCAGCATCCTGAGGAGCCGGAGGGGCTCTCGTCCTCAGAGCTTGGTGCTGGAGAACTGGGGTACAGGGAGCTGCAGTGAGCCGTGGGCAGGAGGTCTGTATGCCAGAGGGATCTTCACTGTCCAGGCCAGGTGGCTCCTTTTTCTCTCTGGCCCACACACTGCAGTCGGCCGTGACTCCCGGAACCTGTGCTTGCGGGCGTACGCTCTCCTGTCAGCCCTGACATCATGGACTGCCTTGTGTGAGTTGATGCACAGAAGCAAGGTCTAAGGGAGGGCATTCTGTGTGCACTCTGGTGGGATTCGGGGGTCACAGATGTTCTGGGTTCTATTAACCCACCGGAAGTTAGTAGTTAACCTTCCCTCTCCTCCCCTTTCTTCTCTGTGGCATCAAACTGAGAGGCTCTCTACCAGCAAGCTATAGCCCAGCCCCATCCTTCTTTATTTTCTGAGACAGTCTCCCTAAATTCCCAGGCTGGTCTCAAACTTGTGATCCTCCCGCCTCAGCCTCATGAGTGCTAAGATCACTGGTGTGTGCCAGCAGGCCTGGCTATGTCTCTTTATTTTTTTGTCTTTAATTTTTTTGTTTGTTTGTTTTTTTGAGACAGGGTCTCTCTATGCACTTCAGGCTGGTCTTGAACTTACTGTGTACTCCAGGCTGGCCTTGAACTCGTAGCAGTCCTCCTGCCTCAGCCTCCCAAATGCTGGGACTACAGGCTGTGCCACCACACCCAGCTGTGTGTCTCTTTAGACTGAGTTTTGGAGGCCTTTCTGGGGCAGAGAGAGGCAGCCAGTTCCCTGACCCCCACCACTTGTGGGTCTGGACTGTGGTGACTGACCACTGCCCTCAGGGACAGCTCGTGGACCAGGGATCCACTGGAGGCTGCACAGCTCAGTGGCGCCAGGGACTGGAGACCATGCCGCCTCTGCCCCTTACCCCATCCCAGAGCACTTCACTTCCTGTCCATGGGCACGTATGCTCATGAGCAACTCGATGCCCCCGCCCCGGCCCAGCTCCTGCACCTGGCCGTCCACTTCCTGTCCCCTCAGGTTTGCCTTTTCTGGAGATTTCCTGTAACTTGAGGTGTGCAGTGTGCAGCCATGGTGCTTGATGTCTTCTCCACACCTTTCAAGGAAGTGTGGGCAGATATTCAGTCATTTTTTTTGGTACTGGGGATCGAACTCAGGAGGCAGGGGCGGTGCCACTGAGCTACATCCCCACCCTAGTCCTTTTTTATAGTCAAACAATGTTCTGCTGTGTAGCTTTAACACATTTTTGTTTATTTACCCACCAGTGACCGACACATGCATTGTTTGTACCTTTTGGTGGCTAAATAGTGCTGCTGTACAAATTTCCATTTTTTTACAATGGCTTTTTTGGTTTTTTGAGGCAGGGTCTGGCTGTGCAGTTCAGGCTGGCCTTGAATTCACAGTGCAGCCCAGGCTGGGCTCAAATTCTCAATGATCCTCCTGCCTCAGCCTCCCAAGTGCTAGGATCACAGGCCACAGCTGTTGAAATGACGGACTTCTGAAGCTGGACCAGCCTGTGTGGACGGCTTGAGCTGGGTTGCTGGGAGGCCCACCATGCTCCTCACCATTGGGGTGGGGTTTGCGCAGCGGGGAGGGGAAGCCAGGTTGCTTAGGGAGGTGGCAATGCCTGTGGGGAGGGATGGGGCTGAGTCCAAAGGGCGCAGCTTTGGGGACCCGAGTTCCATTTGGCGCAGCTCTGGGAGGGAGCCTCTGGGATGTGGGGGGCCATGGTCGCTCTGTGGCGGGGCTGGCCCCTTCCAGTCCCCAGAAAGGCAGTTGCGGAGACCTGTCTCTGGGCGAAGGTCAAGCAGTGAGTTGGGGCTGGAGGAACGGGGGTGCTGGGGGCGGAGATGTTGGGCAGACCCTGTCTGTTAGCGGGTGCCAGAGCTGTGGCCTCCAGGCCTTTGGCTCCGGGGTGCTCTGGGTGTGGAATGGGGTTCTCTGACTGGACAATCAGATGTGGACCTGGCTGGCCCTCTGGGGGTGCACTCTGCAGGACCTGCCCAGGCCTGGGTGGTGTAGAGGCAACATTTTGTCCCGAGCGAGCGGCTGCTCCCATCCTGCCTTCCTGGCACCGCGCTGGTCCTGGGGTTCCTGTCCTGCAGGGACAGCAGTGGGGGTGGGGGCTTGTGCCCCGCTCCTCTGGCGCCCTTCATTCCTGATCCTCTGGGTGCTTACCCTGTACCCGCCTGGGGCCAGGTGCTGGGGCACAGCAGGGGAGGAAGTGCAGGCCTGGGCACGGTGTTGCAGCCCAGGCAGCGTCTGCCCCGGACGGGGGTCGTGGTGGGCTGCTGCGTGGTGAGGAGGCACTCTGGACATGAGAGACTTGGCCCTGCCTCCCCTCTGGGGGTGTCTTGGGTGTGGCTGGGGACCCTTTAGAAGCCCAGGCAGCCTGCCATGTCACTTGCTGCCAGCAGGGCTGCAGGGCTGGGCTGGGCTGGCCCCCCCCTTGCCCAGCCCAGTGGTCCTGGTGCTCATTTGTCTAAATTTCCTCTTCCTCCCTCTTTGTGAACAGGTGAGAGGTTTTGGGCAGTAGCACCTGTGCTTTGTTGTATGGTTTGCCTTGGCTCTTTACCAGAACGGCCCCCAAACTGGAAGTGCTCCAAGGCCTGCACTGGGAGAAGCAGCAGGCCAGCTGCTTATCTGAGCCCATCGGCCCCTCCTGGCCTAGCGTTTCTAGGGGTTGAGGAAGGGCCCCGGTGGCCCCAGTGTGTCTGTCTGTCTGTCCTTCCCTCGTTGAGCCTGTCCTGTGTCCAGGGCCCTTCTGGCTGCGAGTTCCTGTCAGTGGCAGGTTGCAGGTAGCTTTGGGGCCAGGTGGAGGCCATGGGGATACCACATCTGGCCCCTGCCAGGGCCTCGGCATGTTCCTGTCCCTGGGCCGTTGTGACTGTGACTTCCTCCCATGCACAGTTGGAGGGTAGGGGAGGGAAGGCAGGGCAGGGTCGGGAGCTGGGGGCCTCAGTGGCAGCAGAGACCTGAGGGGTGTGCAGGGTGTGGGTTTGCTGAGTGTGAGGCCCCGAGACCTGCACCACGGCCCCCCAGTGTCTGGGCGCATGGCCCTTGGAGTGGCTTTCACTCGGCAGTTTGCAGGCTTAGGCCTGGTGGGACGCGTGACTGTCCCCTCCTGTCTGTTTCAGGAGCCCTGAGGCCCGTCCTGGCACCCGGCTGGGGCCCCTCGGCTGGGAGCAGTGGGGCGGGGCAGCCTGCCTTGTTGGGGACAGCACAGCCTGCAGACCGTGCGGAGGCGACTGATGTGCGTGCCTCTGCCTTCCTGCTGTCCTGGCGCAGTGGCCGGAAGGGCTCAGTGTGACCTCAGAGGTAATGATTTATAAACAAGGTTGCTATGACGGCTGGCCCTGGGTAGACGCAGACTCTTCCTGTTTAGATGGCGGCCCAGGAAGCCAGCAAGGTGGCCCGGCCCGTGGGGAGCTGGCCCTGTCCTGCGTCTGGTGCTGGCTTCGGCCCAGCCCAGCAGGGAGGGGTGGCTGGCGGCTGCTGCTGTCCTCTCCTCTTGCTTTGGACCTGAGCCCAGGCTGTCCCAGCTGCCATGCTGCGCCCTGCCACAGTCACTGCAGGCAGGTCGTTGTGTCTTGGGGAAACCTGGCTGGTAGGCTGGCGGGCATCGGTGGCCAGGGAGGCTAGCAGGGGCACCTTCTGTGCTGCTTAGTGGTCACCAGCGCTGGGCAGGAAGTCTAGCCCATGACCTGGTGGGTTCGGGCAGGGCTCAGAGGGCTCGCCCAGCCCTGTCCCCAGGGAGGTGGCATCCTACCCTTGTTCCCACACCCTCCTGGCCTTGTGTCCTGTGGGTCCCTCCCACCTCTGCCCCTGGGGGCCCCAGTTCTTGGATTAGTGGGTGCTGGTCCATCCCCTGCCTCTACCAAACCATGAGCCTGGGGCTTTGGGTTGAGTTGTCAGCCATTGCTTGTTTTGCCCTGGGGCCTGGAAGTGCCCGCTAGAGCTTGTCCCGTGACCCAGGCATTTCTCTGTCCTTCCCGCTAGTGGCATGTGCAGTGGGGTCTTGGCACTGGGCACATTGCTGGAACCTCTTCAGGATAAACAGTGCCACCTGGCTTCTGTCGGCAGAGCTCCCCACAGCAGGATGAGCTGCCCTGGCCCCAGACCCCTGAGGTGAGGGCCCAGCCCTCAGCTCCTCCCCCTGGGCCTCTGCCCTTGGCTGCTGTCCTCCACGGTCGCTGCGCCTCCGGTGCCTGGAGTGCCTCCGAGGCTGCCACCCCTGGGTGCTGCCTCCGTCCTGACCATGTCCCTCCCACCTCTTCCCCACACGGTTCCCTTAGAGCTGGCTGCCGGGTGGGCCTGTCCTGCCCTCCCCTGCCCTGCCCTGCCCTGTCCTGTCCTGCTGCTTTGTCTGCCTCATAGACCTGAGTGTGTGTGGTATCTCCACTCTTTATCTCGGTTCTTTCCGCATTCACGGTGGAGCGCAGGAAGCCAGGCCACCCCACCTTGGTTGCCATGGTTTCCACACAGCCATAGTTTAAATTCCAGCTATGACATTTTCCAGGCAGAGTCGGAGAGCTGGCCACACTCCCAGTGGGCCGTGGGAGGGGCGGATAGAGGTCAGCACCCTGCCGCTGCCCAAGTGGCTGTCCAGGGGCCTGTCGTGGGCTGTAGAAGCTGAGTGAGGCCTTGGCCTCTGCACCTGCATCATGGGCCCTGCGAGGCTCACCTGTGTGAGGAGAGCAGAGGCACCGGGAAGGGGCCCTGCCGTGACAGGACCGCAAAGCAGGTGACCTAAAATGACCAGGAATCTTCCTCGGGCTGGAGGCAGAAGCCTGCAATCCAGGGGTTGGCACGGCGTGGCCCTGCTGAGGGTACAGAGGGGGCCCTTCCTGCCTCCGAGCGTCTGGTGGCTTCTGGCCATCCCCTCTTGGCCGTGGCAACATGGACCCAGTCAGTCTGCCCTGGTTGTATGGCCGTCCTCCTGTGTGTCGTATTGGAACTTCCTGTTCTCATACTGACGTCACTTCCTGGATTAGGGCCCCTAATGTGATCTGGCCTCATCTTATGGAATCTCATCTGCAAAGATCAGGTTCCAATAAGATCACATTTATCGGCACCGGCAGTGAGGGTTGAACTTGTCTTTTTGAGGGACGAAGTTCAACCTGGGCTGTGAGTTCTCTGGGGTTCTGGCCGGGGTCTCTGCTCTGGGTTGCCACATTTTCCTTGGCCTGGCTTCCGCGGTGGCACAGCCACCTGCAGGGGGAGGTGGCTGCACCCTGAGAGCCGCAGCTGCAGGTGCTCCTGGGAGGGGTGCCGGCAGTCTGCCTCCGCATGTGACAAGGAGATAGATTGCTGCAGGTCGTGCAGAGGATGTGAGCCTTAGGCTATGTGTTGAAGTTTTAAAGACCACAGCTGGTGTAGAGCAGGCTGAGTTAGTCCGGAGTCTCACGGCCCAGTTGCCAGGGCCCCTCTCTGGGGGCAGCAGAGGTCCTCTTTGTTCCACAGCTTGCCTTCATCATCCAACAACTCCTCTCAGCAGGCTCTTGCCCTGTGCCCCGGGCTGAGCTTGCTCCGTGTGTAGTTTCCCTCCTCTGCCCCTTAGTGGTGGGCACTGTGAAGCTGGGCAGCCTCGTCTCACAGGCAGCTTTTGGACACACTTGGTGTGTGCTATGTGGCCTCCTCTGGAGGCATCGTCTTCCCACGGTGCGGTGTCAGGGCCGGGCACACCTGTGCACTTGGGTTGTGTCCGTTATGCTGCCCCATATGGCGATGGTCTCTCTCTTCAGATATCGCCAGGGAGGGGCAGGGCAGCAGGGGTGAGGGAGGCAAGTTCAGAGCCTGAAGTTCAGGGTTCTTTGTTTCACAGACAGGAATGCCCTGGAGCATCCTAGCCAGGTCCCCAGGTCCCTGTTGGGACCAATCTCCTTTGGGGCAGCTAGGGGAGCAGTGAGTTTAGGACCCAGGCCGAAAGTGGAAGCTGAGTGTCACCCCGACCATCCTCCTGAGCGTGTGGCTTCCCGCCTTCTTCCAGAGTGGGATCCAGACTCCCCAGCCCTGAGGCCTCGTGTGGCCGCTCCTGGCTCTGTCCGAAGCCCATTTCATCCTTGCTCTCCCGAGGTCGCTCTCGGCCTCCTGGCAGTGCCCCTTCTTGGAGTGCCAGCCACCTTAGGCCTTCACCCTCTCCCGGGTCTCCCTCCAGGGCCCGGCCAAGGTTGCATTTCCTCCGGGAAGTTTGCTAGAGTCTGGGGGTGGCTGCTCTGCTGTTCCTGAGGGTCCTTGTCACCAGCCTGCTGCCACGCCAGAGGGGATGCTGCCGAGGGCCGCAGTATCCCTGTGCGTGAGCCTTGGGCCCAGCCAGGCCTGGTTGTCCAGGGATGACTGGACAGATGTGCTCTGGGACGGGAGCAGCTGGGACAGGAGGGTGTGGCGTGGTGAGTCAGCATCCTGGTTTCCTGTGGCCACCTGGTGAGCTGAGGAGGCCACCCAGGAGAGGCCGCCTCTGAGCCAGCCCAGGGCCAGCAGGCTGGGGAGAGGAGACTCGGGCAGGCTTGGCTCTAGCAGCACACCTGGACCCGGTCAGCCCGGGGCCCTGCCTGAGCTGCCCTCTGAGGTGATGGGCCTGTCACTCAGGTGCCACCCTTCAAACACTGGGAGTTTCACTTTGAACTTGGGGCCTCCAGCTACCCTTGACTGCCCGGAAGTTTTACATCCTGGACTCCTCTTCCCAGGGCCACCCTACCCCCTGAAGCCCCTGAAAGGTGCATGTCCAGTGTCCCCTCCCAGTATTCGCTTGCTGTGCCAGGGCCTCTCTTTTCTTTGTGACCAGTAAAGAGGAACAGGAAACGCTTCTTACACCCACGGCATTATAACAGCTGGGGAAGTGAAAGCTCAGATGAGGGTCCAGATTCTCCTGGCTCCCCCTTGCTCCCACACCTGCCTATCCAGAGATGGGCTCGGAGGGAGCAAGGTGGGCGCTGGCACAGCACCCAGGAGGGTGATGAAGGATGCCCAGGAATCGGGCACTAGGTGCCACTGGCTATGGGAGAGGCACTGATTGGGGAGCTGACCGGAAGCAGGAGTGAGGTCTTTTGGGGACAGGTTTGTGCCCGGATAGACAGAGCTGAGGGCATGTTCCAGAGTGGCCAGTTGGCCTTTGGTGGAGGACCACAGGGGCCCGAGATGACCAGGCTGGAGGAGGAGCAGCCACACAGCCTGGGTTCTGGGTGTGGACTCCACGGGTCAGTACCAAGTGAAAGGGTCCCTGGAAGAGGCACGGGGTGTTGGCAGTGTATGGTCCCAGGGCCTGTCCAACCCCAGGGCCAGAAGCCACGCTGGTGTCACCTGGCTGCACGATCCAAGGGCAGGCAGAGGCACCCCGGGGTGACTTTGGGTATAGGTGCAGGCGGCTGTTGGTCACATGAGGACATCCGTGCCACTTGCTGTGAAGGTGTCTCCTGGCTCTTTCTTGGAGCTTCTGACCCTGGATCGGCCAGGGCTGACTGCTGAGTGCTTGCTGGGTGCCCCTGGGTGCTGCTCCCCCCTGTATGTGGCTGGCTCACTTGCATCCCTGCAGGCGAGGCGGGACTCATTGCCCCTGCACAGGCGAGGAGCTAGAGGGATGAGTTCTGGCTGGTTGCCCTGGGAACGGCTGGCAGGAGCTGAGCCAGGCCGTGTGGCGCTGAGAGCCTGACCAGCTGGGCCTCCTGGCCGCGGAAGGGGGGATGCCAGGCTTGGGGTGCTGGTCTGGGGCCTGCATGGCCATCAGGGCAGAGCAGGCGGGCGAGCGCAGACAGGGCTGGACTCCAGGCACGTGCTCTCTGCTGTCCATCTGGGCCAGACCTGCAAAGGCGAGTGTACTGCGGGTGGTAGTCTGGGAAGGTGCCAGGCTCGTGGGCTGCCGTGGGAGGAGTGCCAGGTGGGCTGTTGGGATCCAGAGAGTTCATGGCACCCACAGCAAGGACAGCCTCTCCTCTCTGGGCCTGTGTGATGGTGTCACTGCTCTTCTTGGCCTCTGCTGAGCCCGGGCCCCTCGTCCCCCTCAGACGTTCCCCACGCTGTGGGCAGGCGAGAGCCAGCATCCCCTGTAACTGGGCCCAGAGGTCTTGAAGCTGTGCCTTTGTCTGGTTTTCAGAAGAGCCGTGGCCAACCTGTGTCCTGTGATGTCCACTAGGGCACGGTGGCCCTGGGATCGGTGCCAGTGTTGCAGTCTGTTTCTCGTGCTCATGAGTTTCAGCTGATTGCTAGTGAGCTGGCCTTGGGGCAGCCTGGTGTGTGCTGCTGAGGACCCGAGGCTTCACTGGAGGCCTTTGCTGGCCAGGGCAGGCCAGTGCTTGTGGCTGCAGGAGGAGAAAGTCCCTCAAGCCCTTGTCCTGCTCATGGACAGGGCCATGGAGCCCCTTCATGCCCTGTCAGTAAGGTGCTTGGCTTTGGCGAGTGACCATCCCGGGGGGCCCCAGCATGTGGTTCTTCTCCTTCCTCTGGGAGCCACTGGTCTCCTAGGGACCTCCCTTCCCAGGGGCACTGGGCACATGTTCTGTCCATCCTGGAGGCCTCATCTTGTTTCTCTCTCATCCATCCTAGGATCATGCGGCCAGACGACGCTAATGTGGCGGGCAACGTCCACGGCGGGACCATCCTGAAGATGATTGAGGAGGCCGGGGCCATCATCAGCACCCGGCACTGCAACAGCCAGAATGGGGTGAGCGTCGGGCCCTAGCCGGGTCTGGGGTCTTCCCCTCCCTGCCCATCAGGCCCTGGCAGCCTGGCTGGGGCTCGGACTCATGCAGGGTTGGGGCCCTGGAGAAGAGGGTAGGAAACCCCAGGGAACAAGTTGCCCGCCACTGCTGGGAGCTGGGTCCCACCTCTGTCCCCCCACGCCCCAGACTCTGGGGGCCGGGCCCTGCTGTGGCTCTGCACTGCTGCTTCCTGACCTGAAGCCCAACAGTGGTGCCCACCATGGTGCTGGCGCTCTGCCTGGCTTGACCCACACAGTGTATTGTGAGGTGGTCCCGCAGGACCTGCATTTCCTCTGCAGGCCGGGCAGGGAGCAGGGACGGGGCTGCATCTTGCTGGGGCAGTGGCACTGTGGGGGTAGCCACAGAGGGCACCGTGGGAGCCCATGGCCACTGGGGCCTCGGCCGGCGACCTGCTGTGCACTCTGGGCAGAGGAGAGTCCTAGAGGGCCCCGTTCCTTCTGAAGGCTGCTGAGCCTGGGCAGCTCTGACGCTCGGCGCCACTCTGTGGCGTTGCACTCCGCAGAGGCTGTTAGAACTAACATTTGTGGTCACTTTGTGTGGTGCAAGTCTAGTGGCACCATTTTTGTTTGGCTTTTTTTGGTACCGGGGATTGAACTCGGGTCCTTGTGCTTGTGCAGCAGGTGGCAAAACCACTGAGCTAAATCCCTGGCCCACCATTATTTGTTTTAACAGAATGTGCACACTTTGTGTCTCTGTGCCACATATGGGTGATTCTTGTAATATTTTAAATATTCTACCTGGTGTGGTGGTACATGCCTGTAAGTCTGGGACTCTGGGAGGCCGAGGCAGGAGGATTCCAAGTTCAAGCCAGGCCGGGGTGACTGAGCAACTTAGTAAGACCCTATCTCAAAAAGAATTTCTTTTAAAAAGAGAAGGGCTGGAGATGTAGCTCAGAGGGAGGGCCCTGGATTCGATTCCCAGTACAGTGGTACCTCGGTTCATGAACTTAATTCTTCCCACAATTCTGGTTGCTGAATTTGTTCCATGATTTGTGCAAAAAATTGAATTTATGGCTGGGGATTTAGCTCAGTGATTCCGCTGCCTGCCTCGATAGCGCAAGGTCCCAAGTTCAATCCCTGGTACCCCCTGGCCCCCAAATTAAATTTGCGAATCAGTTTTTGCAAAAACAAAATGAAACAAAAAACCCCACCCCAAACATTATTATCATATCTGCTTTGGTGTTCTATGATTGATTTTGTTTGTTTTTGTGGCAAGCACTGTACCCCTGAGCTGCACCTGCAGCCTGATTAGCAGTCTTCCATGGTACCGCTGTAGTGTTTTGGGGGCACCGTGGACTGTGCCCATGTAAGTCCGCAAACACCCTCCATAAATGCTGTGTGTCCTGCCTGCTCCGCAGCCACTCCCCATCTCCCTCTCACCCGCTCTGTTCTGGGACAGCAGTGTTAAAATCGGGACACTTAGTCACTATAATATCCTCCCAGGGTTCAGTTGAAAGGAAAGCCACAGGTCTCACTTGAAGTCCGAAGCTAGAAATAATTAAGCTCAGGGAGGAGGATGCATGGGGAAGCTGGTGAAAGCCAAGTCACGGTGTGAATCAAAGAATGAGTTCCGTGAAATCGGGAGTGCAGCTCCAGGGCACACACGAGTGATGGGAAGCCAAGCAGCCTCCTCGCTGATGTGGAAAATGTCTTATTTGTTTTATTTATTTTGGGGGGGCAGGGTCTTGCTATGTGGTCCAGGTTGGGCTCAAACTCACTACGTAGCCCAGGCGGGCCTCCAACTCATGGCAATCCTCCTGCCTTGGCTTCCTGAGTGCTGGGATTACGCCCGGCTCTCAAAGGACTCCTATAAGGGGCTAATTCCTGGCCATAGCGACGCGCAGAGACAGCTGGGACAAGTTGACCAAAGCCCTCCTGGGCGGAGAGGAGGGCTCAAGGCTTCAGGGGCAGAAGGGGCTGCAGACGTGGTGCAAATAGCAGGAGAACTGGGGTGAGGAGTGGAGCCTGGGATGTGACCTGATCTCTCACTGGAGCACTTGAGTGAGTGGAGAGAGGCTTCTGAGGACCAGTAAGGCGGGTGGAATCTACTCCTGGGAAGATGCCACAGACACCGATGAGGTGGCGGCAGAGGGTCTAGGTCAGCACAAAGCTGATGCAGCAGTTGCAGAACCTAAGAGGGTCGCTTCTAGCTTTCAGGGACATTCGACTTTCTGTGGGTGGGAGGACACAGGCAGGCAGCAGGCCTCATTGGGTTCTTACTTTAAGGAATCACCACTGTACGCTGGGTGTGGTGGTGCACACCTGTGATCCTAGCACTCTGGAGGCTGAAGCAGGAGGATCGCCATGAGTTTAAGACCAGCCAGGGCTACATAGTGAGATCAAGACCAGTCTGCACTACATAGTGAGACCCTGTCTCAAAAACTAAAGAAAAGGAAGAGAAATTCCCACACCACCCCAGCCTTCAGGAGCCACCCTTGTCAGATTGTCACCAGCAAAGGCTATGGGTCACCGAAGGCTCAGATATCATTAGCAGTTTTTAGCAATAAAGGTTTTTTTGAATAAAGTTTTTGTAATTAAGATCTATACATTGTTCTTTAGACACAATGCTATCACACACTTAATAGACTGCAGTATATGACAAATGTAACTTTTATAAGCACTGGAAGCCAACAAGCTTGTGTGACTTGTATGGTGATACTCGCTTCATTGCGGTGGCCTGGAGCTGTACCTGGGGGGGCTGAGAACTGTCCTAGAGTTTGGCAAGCTCAGCAGAGTGGCCTGGCAGCTCCCCGCTTCCTAGGTGGCATCTTGTCACCCTGTCCTTGAAGGGTGGAGGTGACAGGATGTCCCCCAGGGTCTTTGTGGGCGTCGTGGCCTCGTTCATGGGGGCTCCACACTCGTGACTTAAATCACCTCCCAGAAGCACGTGTCCAGCCCTGACCGTCCACCCTGGAGTGGAAGGCTATGCATGGAGACCGAGCTGTGCCGGGGTGATGAGCAGGGCTGGGTGTGGGGACCTTTGGGTGGTGGAGTGGGATTGGGTGCCTGCCTGTCTGGCTGGTTTGGTCTTGGTGTGGTGGTTAGGGTTTGGACTCTTTTGGAACCTGGCACATTGGAGAGCGCCCCCTGGTGGCTGTGGGGAGGACAGGCCCCAGCCCGTGAGGGTGGAAGTCTGGTAGACTCTTTGGGAGACCAATGGTGAAGGCCCCAGGTGGGCCTGGCCAGAGAGTATGGACACTGGGATGGGAGAGCCCCCAGGACAAGGGGCGGAGGAGCGCGAGGGAGGCCTAGGGGGCACTAGTGCCTCTGGTGGGTGTGGAAGCAATCACTGACATTGGCTAAGCACTTGGCATTTGCAAAGCTCTGAAGTGCTTTAGGGTGTGTAATTCTCACGACACCTCTTATGTTGTACGTTCTTATTCCCATTGTTCCATTGCACAGATGAGGAAACTGAGCCACAGAGAGGGCAAGGCCCTGAGGCTGCAGGTGGGAGGCTGGGCAGGAGGCTCCTGCTGTACAGGCCCTGCTGCTTCACACCCAGGTGCTGGGGGCCGTTCTGGCTCCCCGGCTGGAGGGGTGTCTGGTCCCAGCTCAGGAGGGTCTGTGAGCTCCAGGCAGCTGGGTGACACCCCCAGTCCTAGGTGGCTGGACGCTGACCACGGAGGGGCCTTGCTGGAGCCCTGGAGGGGTGACAGAGAGGTTGTATTGCTGTCCCTGGTTGCAGAGCAGCAAGCAGCAGAGCTGGGATTTGAACCCAGCACCCAGGGCTGTTCTTTTGGGCTGCTTCCGAAACTGCTGGCCTGGCCTGAGGTCCTGGGGTCCATAAGGAGCCCATTCCGGTCACCTGGGGAATAGAGCAGAGGGTGTTTCTGCGGCAGATGCTGAGCAGAGTGCTCGTGGCTCCTTCCTTCCTGGTGGGGCCGCCCTGTCCCTTACGCTCTGAAGCTGGGAGTTACAGGGTGCCTGGAAACAGCAGGACCAGGAGATGCCCGCAGGCCTGAGGCTCCAGCCTGATGTGGAATTTCCGGGTCACATCAGCCTCTATGGGGGGCCTGGCCTGGCCAGCCCAGCACCCAGCTGCGTCCTGGGAAGCAGCTGCTCAGTCACTGTGGGCTGAACTCGTGCTGCCCGGACCCGTCCCAAAGTCGCACCAGCCCGGCCTCGCTCGTGCTGAGCAGGAAAGCTCCTCTCCTGGGCTCTGTGAGCAGGAAACCAGGCTGGAGTGAGACTCACAGGGCTGCCATTCCTCCGTGTTTCCAGCCAGGAGGGAATCGGGCTCCGGGCTTTTAGGTGGCCTTTGTACCAGGCCTCCCGTGATGGCTCTCGTGTCCCTCTGCCAAGCCTGGCGGGCACAACTGGGAGGCCCTGGCACAGAGCTACCAGAGTTCAGAGTTCCTCCCAACCGACAGGGACTGAAGGAAAAGTCTGGTCCTGAGCTTCTGTCCCCTCCCACCCTCCCCGAGGCCCGGAACCTGCCCTGGACTCATTCCTGCATGGGCGCCGCTTGCCAGTCAGGAACGCTGGCTTCGTTCCGCTCATTGCTTTGCCAACAGTGCTTGGAAGGCTCTGGGGAGAGATGCTGCCAGACCGAGCGGCGGTGGCCGGCCCTCCCCCTCCTTCCATCCACTGCCTTTCCAGTTGCTGCCAGTGGGTGGCGGCATCGCCCCACCCGTGCGGGTCGCCCTTCCGGGTCCTGCACCCGCGCCTGCGCGCTGTGGCTGGGCGGGGCAGCCGGGGTTCGCGGGTCTGACTCTGACAAGGAGCTCTAGCCGCGCCAGTACAGCCTCCCGCCCAGCCCCATCCGTGTGCCTTGCCTGGACCGTCCGTCCCCGTGATGACTGTGACAGTGGCGCTGTCACAGGCTCCCCAGCCTGAGCGAGACCCACCTGGGAGGATGAGACCCACCTGGGAGGATGAGACCCAGGTCCCAGCTTCGGAGAGGCAGGTCCAGGTTGGGGACGCACCGGGGAAGGTACAGGCTGGGGTGGGGGGGCAGGCAGGGTGGGGAGGGTACAGGGCACAGCCGGGGGCTCAAGCTGGCACCTGTCACCACGTGACGTTGGGCAGCTTGCCCCCTGCCTCGCAGACCACCCCACCACAGCCAGGGGCAGCCCGAAGGGACTCGTCCACGACCCAGCATCCTGTGCAAGGTGATGCCTTCCAGCCCAGAGTCATCAAGTGCCAAACAGTCTGGTGCTGAATGGAGGCCCGCGTTGTCACTGCCTGTGTCATTTGACTGGCAGAGATGAAAAATAAGTTCATTCTGCCTGGCATGGTGGCACATGCCTGTAATTCAGCAGTCTGGGAGGCTGAGGCAGGAGGACCACAAGTTCAAGACCAGCCTGGGCAATTTAGGAACTTAGGTAGACGCTCAAATTAAAAAGAGCCGGTGATGTAGCTCAGCCAAAGGCCCGGGGTTCAGTCCCTGTACTGCAGGGTGACCTGAGGTCCTGAAGCTGTGTGGGTCACTGCTGGCCTTTGGGAACCTGTAACAAATACTCACCACTTGGACCTACAAGTTATCCCAAGCGCGGAAAGTGTTTTCCTGCACAGCGTTGTTTATAACAAGTGATAGTGGAGGTTGACCAGATCTTGGGTAAGAGAGTTCAGTCCTCTTTGGCTGTTAAAGGTAGCTTGCAAAGTGGCACCGTGGAAGAGTAAGGAGAGGCCCTCCATGCTGTGTGGTCGGCTGGTGCCCCTCCCAGATTCCTGTGTGAAAGCCTCCCGCTCAAGATGACGTTCCACAAGGCAGAGCTTTGGAGGTGATTGGGTCAGGAGGGTGGAGCCCTCACGAAGGGCTCAGAGTCCTCGCCCCTTCTGCCTCACGAAGACAGCTGCACCTCGCCATTGATGACAGCAGCCCCTCAGCGACACTGAATCTGCTGGCACCTTGGTCCTGAACTTTCTGCCTCCAAACCTGTGGGATTAGATGTCAGCCAGGTCCTGGTATTTTGTTCAGCAGCGCGGATGGACTGAGACATTGACCTGTATGGTGCTCTCCAGGGTGAAGGAAGGGAGAGGACTGGGTGGGGCGGTCTAGCTGCGGCTGGCACGTGGGAGGCACAGTGTGAGTCTGAGGCCGCAGCTTATCAGCCGCAAGTGAACTGCGGAGCAGGTGATGGGCCACACCTGGTGCCAGGTGCCCTTTGTTCCTTTCAAGTGTTGAATCCCGAGAACGTGCTGCCCCAATGAAGGAGAAAGTAAAACTTAAAACTGAATAATGAGGGTTGGGGATGTAGCTCAGTGGCGCCGTGCCCGCCTCACAAGTGCAAGGTCCTGAGTTAAATCCCCGATACCGGAAAAAAAAAATGAATAATGATGACAAAGAGCACGATCCTGACAGGCAGATTATGTTTCCCACATTGAGTGAGAAAAATCAGAATGTGGAAGTGTGTGTTTAAGTTTTGCTCAGCTGTGTAAGCCTAGGGTTCAATCCTAGTGACCCTGGTTTAATCCCCAGCACCACACAAGTGTGCACATGTGCACGAGTACACGCACACACACACATACACACACAGGCTGTGAAACAAGGACCCAGGCAAGCAAACAAATGAGCCCCCATTCCTAGGAACAGCCTGGGAAGATCTCACTGTAGTGGAGACCCTCGTGCTGGAAGGGAGAGGCCACGCCCTCCCTCCTGCTCCGGTCCCCAGATCTGCACCAGTGCCCGCGTGTCTCTTCCACTGTCGTTAAGAGGCAGTGCGTGTTGATGTTCGCTGCCTGCGGAACAAGGAAGCTTCCGGTCACCACCTCACCTCCTGGCTGCTCTGGCGTAGCCTCGGGGTCCATGTCCTGCACTTCTGTGTTTGGGACTCTGTTGTCCGTAACCTGTGTCACTCACAGCGGGTTTTCATAGCTGGGACAAAATTCCCAGGTGCCCCCAATTTAAAGGAGCAGAGGTTTGTGTTTGCCCACGTGTTCAGCCCATAGGTAGCTGACTCCAAGGCAGAGACAGGGTGGCAGCGGGGCCCCGGGAGCAAAAGGTGGTCAGCGCCTGTCGGCAGCAAGCGGAGAGGAGGGCTGGGATGAGTCTCTCCCATCCCCACCTCCCGCAGCACCGAACCCAGGAAGGCTTCTGCTGGACCCAGTCCACTTCCGGACATGTGCAGCTCCTGGGAGACATGGTAGACCTAAAGCGTAACCGTGGCCAACAGAACCAGAGGCAGCTGGGGGAGGGCAGTGTGTCCAGGGCAGGGTTCAGAGAGCTGGGCCAGGCTCGCCGGCTCATGGTGTCTGGTCTTGCAGGAGCGCTGTGTGGCTGCCCTGGCCCGGGTGGAGCGTACCGATTTCCTGTCGCCCATGTGCATCGGTGAGGTGGCACACGTCAGTGCTGAGATCACCTACACCTCCAGACACTCTGTGGAAGTCCAGGTCCACGTGATGTCCGAAAACATCCTCACAGGTAACTTCTGGCTGCCGCCACCAAGCTGCCTGCCTGGGGTGGCGGTGAGGGTGTGGCCAGGGGCTGCCCGTCCTCTGGCCTCCTGCTGTCCCTGCCCATCCCTTCTGTGGCCTGGAAGCTGTGGGCTCTTCAGGGCTTGCTGCTGCCCCTCGGAGGGCCTGGGGCAGGGATGGGCAGGAGCCTGGCTTGGGCAGGAGCTGGCATGAGAACCTCTGCCCAGGTTGGTGCCTCTGCACTCTCCGCCACTGCAGTAGTCATGGAAACCCCTTTCTTCCCTCAGTGCCGCAGGAGAGCAGGGCTCTTTCTCACATGCACTCACGCTGCTTTTTATAACCCAGCTGGTGACGGGGCAGGCAGGCCCCTCGCCCCCTCTGGCTGCTCACTGCCACCTGTGGTCCCGCACGGAGTAGAGGCTCGGTCATCCCCTTTCCTTTCTCCCGCCCCTGGTCCTCAGAGGTGGTGGCTCTGTGGACCTTGGGCTTGGGGCTCCCTAAGGGGCTCAAGCCTTCTTCCCCTGCAGGGCCGGGAGCACAGTTATCCAACCAGGGCTGGCAGTTATGGCACAGGTCGGTCCAGCCGAGAGAGGCCTGGTCTCCAAGAGTCCCAGGGGCTCTGTGTGCAGCAAGCCCCCTGGCCTCGGGTGACCCTGAGGTGCTGGACTTGGGTTGTGGCACAGGAAGGGCCAGCTGTGCGCACTGTGCCAGTGCAGGCGGCCCCCTTGCACCCTGCGGTGGCCTGGGCCTTCCTCTCTAGGCCCAGCTGTGATGGCCTTGTTTGGGGTGCACAGAGGTGTCCTCAGGCTCGAGTGGGTCCAACCCCTGTCCCCTCAGTGGAGAATCCAGGCATAGCCTAGGTCTTGGCCTCCTCCTCCTGGTGGCCTCTGTGGTCTAGTGCCCAGCACTGACTGGACCCCACACTCCAAAGCTGGGCCTGGTGGCACCTGCCTGAAATCCCAGCCTCTGGGAGGCTGAGGCAGAAAGATCAAAGTTCAAGCCCAGCCTGGGTAACTTCACCAGACCCTGCCTTGAAATAAACTTTAAAAATGAGTAGCTAGCTGAGCCCCAAGGCCCTGGGTTCAGTCCCCGGCCCGCAGAGGACCTTCACCGTTCAGGATCAGAGAGGACGTCGGGTGGGCGTTACCCATCTCGTGGGTGAGGAGATGGAGGTGCGGAGGAGGCAGGCCTTAGGTTCCCGTCTGTCTGTCCCAAGCTCAGCCTCCCAGTGGGGCCGGGCAGTGTGGACTCGGAGCCCAGGGGCCTGGCCGTCTCCGCGTCCTTTTGCCCCAGAGCCCACTGTGATGGCTGGGCTCCCCATCTTCCTCTGCGCTCATGGGTTCTGCCGCCTTTTCCTGGGCTGTGCGCGTGTGCAGCCTCCGTCTCCGCCTTGACGCCTGGCGTCGCTCTACCCTCGAGTGTCTGTCTGCCCAGGAGTCCCCACAAGTGGAGCCGTGAGGCCTGACCCCCACGCTGCACTGAGCACACAGTGAGCCCTGGCTGAGTGGGCGAGGGCCACTGAGACTGGAGGGGCACAGGCTGGGGGACAGGTAGCGCAGATGAGGCAGTATGGCGGTGCGGGTGGCGTGACAGTGCCACGCTCCTTCTCCCCAGGAGGCAGTGGCGCTCCTATGTGTCCCTCCCGAAAGGTGGTGGCCAGGTAGCGGAGGGCACAGCCAGGCGCACACGGCAGACCTGACCCTGAGGTCCGCTCGTTCCTCTCCTTGGTCACAGCATTACACTAACAGGAGGTGACAGACTCTGCCCTGGCTGCGAGCACAGCTGGGGCCTCTCCCGAGCTGGAGACGTCAGTCAGTGCTGCAGATCTGGCGGTGGTTTTGTTAAGTGATGGCGAACGTGCAATTAGCATGTTCGCCTCCTGCTCGGCATGTTCATTTAGGTCTGGCGGGCCACTCGGGTTTCCATGGAAACCTGCTCGGCAGCCTGCCTCGAGCTGAGTCCAACAGGAAATCTTTATTCCCAAGAGCAGGTTGTCAGATTCACTCTGAGTCAAAGCACGGTGGAAATATTTTCCCATAGTGTCTGCCCGAGGCCCCCAGTAAGCAGTGCTGACCTGGGGAATAGCGCCTGGCCTGGCGGGGAGGCAGGAGCGGCTCTAGGCCCCTCTCTGATCAACACCTTCGATTTGCGCCCTGGGGCTATGTCCAGCGGGAGCCTCAGGGAAGCCCGGGTCCCTGCAGGACGACAGGGTAGCGGCACCTGGTAGCGGCCACCTCCTTGGGCCTTGGGGAAGGTGCTAGCTGCTCCCTGGCACCCGCCTTGTTTGTCGTTTCCTGGAGTCTCATGACTGCTCTACCCTGGGAGTCTTCCAAGTTGCAAAAGCCACCTTTTGAAAGAGTCCTTGGGAATACTCTGGAATGTCTGGCTCCTAGGCGACCTGGGTCTGCACTCAGAACAGTATCAAGTTTCCGTGTGACCCTGGGCAAACCCCTGGGCCTCTCTGGGCTTCAGCTTCTCCTGTATGAGTGAGCATGGACCAGTCTTCTCCAGACCTAGACAGACTCCCTGCTCTGCTCAGTGCCCTAAGGGGTGGCACTGGGAGGTGCCAAGCCGAGTTGGCAGTGAGTCCCAGGGTCAGGTGTACAGGCCTCCTCTTGTCCCCGCCCCCAGGTGCCATCCTCCTTCCTGGGCGTTCCTGTCTGGCAGGAGTTCCCGCCAGGGTTGGGCAGGTGGACAGGATTGTGGGAAAAGCTGTGGGTGCTGATACTTGGGGGTCATGAGTGCACAGGAGCTGGCCCAGCCCGCCCGGGACCCGACCCCCAGCATTGGGCACAGTCTGTCCGCCCCTTCCAGGTCCTTCTGCCTGGGAGGCTCTTAGAGGCCTCTGATATGTTTTCTTTCTCTCCTTTCTTCCTGCCTGCCTGCTGTTTTTTCCTTTCTTGTTTTTTGAGCCAGAGTCTCACTGTGTAGTCCAGGCTGGCCTTGAGCTTGCAGTCCTCCTGCTTCAGCCTCCCGAGTGCTGGCATCATAGGTTGTGCCACCACATCCAGCTGTCAGCATGCTATCGTAACCAGACTCTCTTCCTGTCAGAACGCCAGGTGTGAGCCCGTGTTTGGACCAGCCAGGCTTACTGCTGTGTCTGGACGGAGTGGGCTGGGGTGGGACTGGGGCCCGGGCTCCAGGGGCCAGGGTTGGGGCCCGCACAGCCTGTGTCACGGCCTGTGAGTCTCCAGTTCTACGTGCACGCTTGCATGATGGCCAAGACTCTGGGCCGGAAAGCTGGAAAAGACCTTGGGCCTGGGGAGCATCGGAGCCCAGCCTGGTGCACCCCTCCCCAGGCTGCTGCTTGCTCATGTGGTTTTCTTCTCTTAAGGAACCAAAAAGCTGACCAATAAGGCCACCCTGTGGTACGTGCCCCTGTCCCTGAAGAATGTGGACAAAGTCCTCGAGGTGCCTCCTGTTGTGGTAAGGCTGTCCTGCGCTGGCCCGGGGCGGGGTGTGGGTGGGAGGCCCTGGGGAGCAGCACACCCCGAGCAGGGCCGCCAGTTCTTTCTCAGAGGAACACAGCAGGGAGGCTTCGTCTGTGTTGCTTAACTCACTCGGAGAACGTGCGTGTCAGCTCCCAGAAGCTGTGGGCAGGTGTCCCTCCGCTCTGCAGGGCCTGCATGTCACACCCCTGAGCAGAGAGGAGGCTGGCATTGCCATGGGGATGGGACAGGGACCTGTCCTGCCTGGGCCAGGAGAGAGCAGGGTATCCTTTCCACTCCGGGCACAGCAGATGTGGCAGCTTGGGCCCTGGGGTGGCCTTGCTGCCGTTCCCTCGTGGCCCTGCTGGTGTCACCACTGCCTCTGGGTTTTGCTGAGGACAGAGCCATGGGCAGCTGTGGGCAGCAGGTCTGGACCCCGTCCGTACTTCTCGGGCAGGCCCACGCTTAGAAACAGGGTTCACCACTCCCCGGGTGCTCCCGGCCACCTCCTCCCATGCGCTGGGTCTGTAGAGGTGCGAGGGCAGCCATGACGGTGACAGATCCTGCGCTTGCTGCCCCTGGGCGGCTGGGGCTGCTCCCTGCAGTGTAGACGGCTGAGTAGATTGGCAGCAGTGGGCACCTGCTCCTCCCGGCCCCAACCCCACCAGTGAGCCCGGGTGCTCAACACCAGCCTTCGTTCCTTTCCCGGTGTCCTGTCCCCTCGCAGGGACAGGCTTGGGTCTGTCATCCTCGCCTGCCTTCTCCACCATGGGGCCTTCACATGGTCTTCTCTGGATTCTCACGGTTGGGTGTAGGGCCCATCCCGTCCCTGTGACTTCATCTTACTATGTCTGCAGAAAACCAGTGTCCAGAAACCCCGACTCTGAGGTTCTGGGTGGACCTCAGTTTTGGGAGATGCTGTCCACCACGGGAGGTTGCCCCTGCGGCCACGCCCGCCCCAGCTCCCTCTACCCCTCTTCCTCTCTGGCCTCGACAAGGGTGGAAATGGTGTCCGTTTTCAAGCAGCATGTGCGGCTGTCAGGCCCCAGACGGCTAGGCTGCCCTCCTGGAAGCTCAGGAAGCCCTTGCCCTGCTCCTGCCTTCTTGCTGGTCGGGGCCAGGTAGCTGGAGCTGCTGGGGTCGTGGCAGTGGCCCGGGGTGTGAGATCTGGGCTCCCTTGGCGCATGTGGCCTGGCTGTGGGGAGAGGGCCTCAGCACGCCCTTGCCCCACCTGCCCACCTGGTTGTGGGTTCCTCAGGGGCCCCTGTAGCTTGTTCCTCCCTCTGTGTATGTTGACCAGACATCAATACCGACTCGGCTCCGGTAGGGGCCCGTGTTGGAACTGGGCTGCTGTGCCGCTGGGGCTGTGGAGGGGAGTCTGCACTGCCCCCCAACATGCTGGGGGCCTCAGCCAATGGAATGTAGGGCGTCTGTTGTCACTGGGCCGGGGACCCCGGCAAGCACGGGTTCCTCTGTCTCCAACTGGCATGTCGCATGCCAGCGCCCGACTTAGGCTTCCCGGGCTGCCCAGTGTCCTCCTTTCCACGGGTGGCCACCGTGTGTTCAAGACAACGCACATTTCTGTGTCTCTGCATGCGTGCATGTGTCACGAGCACGTGTACACATATGTGGATGGCACACGCATTTGTGTGTGGGTGTTTTCAGACATGTGGACTTCTCGGGTGTGTGCGTGGCCCTGGAGCAAGCCCGGCTGCTGACCGTGGGCAGTGCCCCCAAGGGTGCGACTTCCTATGATGATTGAAAGAGGCCACCAGGGTGGCTCCAGGGGCGCTGGGGGTGGACGCTGGTTTTTTGCAGATGTCTGACCAGGCTTGAGCGAGAGGCTCCCAGGCTGCCGTGTGGCTGAGTTTGAGCCGCGCTGTCTGCTGCTTCAGAGCCACTAAGCTTGATGAGTCCTTGGGGCGTCAGGTGCCAGCCTTTCATCAGGATGCTCCGCAGTTTGCATGGACCCCCCCCGCCGGCCCCCCGCCATGTTGGGACTGCACCGGGCTACATCCTCAGCCCTTTCTATTTCTTACAAAACTGCTAAGTTGTCCAGGCTAGGCTCTAACTTGGGATCGTCCTGTCTCGGTCTCCTGGAGTGGTGGGATTACAGGCCTGTACCATCATGCCTGGCAAGCAAAACAAAATAGGTCTTTTTTTTCTGTTTGTAGAGCTAGAAATGGAACCTGGGCCTCATACGTGCTAGGCAAGCTCTCCCATGCGCTCCGACCCAAACAGCTCTTTAAATGTGTTTTGTTTTTATGGACAGATGCAGTGGCTCGACCTCTGTGGATGCTCATTCTGTTGGGAATGTTAGAATGTAGTTTACTTGTGTAAGGGAGGTTGAACTGTCCCCTGTAGCTTCAGGAGCTCCCTGCAGCTTTTTCCCTTAACTCTTGGGTCCTTCCCAGCCTCTTCTGAGGAAGGGTTCTCCAGCCGGACGGGATAATTAAGGGGGTGGGTGGGTAATTAAGCCTGGAACAGTCCTGAGAACTTTTGGGGTGTTGGAGCTGAGCCCCAAGCAGGCACGTAGAGGGGTTTAAAAGTGGCTTACAAAGAGAAGGGGAAATATGAAGGATTAAGACACAGTGTGCACATGTGCCAACATCTCCAGATGAATGCATTCATGGTATATCGCAAATATGTACTAAGGAGAAAAAGAACAAAGAATTATCTAATAAAAAAAGTAGCTTAGAAAGGAGGCCTGAAACTGCCACCCGAAGGAACTTGCTTAGGCCCGAGGCGCTGCAGTGGGGCAGAGGAGCCCAGGACCCAGGTGGGAAGGTGAGGGAGGAAGTGACAGATGGGGACTGGCCAGTGGTCAGCACGGAGAAGGGGCCACGGGGAAGGGGCTGGCTGGTGGTCCGGAGAGAGACCACACAGCACCGCAGCCCCCCAGAGGGCCCCAGGTGGAGGAGGGGCATGTGTGTGTCCCCTGAGTGGGCCAAGGACGGGGCACAGGGTCGGTGAGTGACCCACTTCCTCCGTGAGAGGAGCCCAGCATCCCCCACTGTGTGTGGGGCTGAGAAGGCTCGGTGTGGTGTGCGTGTGCGGCCGATTTTACATCACATTTATTTTTAACTTCCTGAGTCAGACCCCCTGTGATGCCTTAGAAGAGCAGTGGGGCCTGGCTGGCTGCCCTGGGAGCTGCAACTTTCCTTCCAGGAATAGCGCAGGTACAAAGCCAAGGCAGCTGAAGGCTGCAGTGTGGTGCCGTTTTCCTAGTGACAACGGGGGGGGGGGGGAGCTGAACATTCAGGAATGACGGGTCAGTTGCAGAAATGACATCACAGCCATACAGCGAAATCATGGAATCGATGATGTGGAGCTTGTGTAGTGTGTGCCAGGCGGTTTCCTATTCATAGGCACAGAAGCAGTTCCGGGAAGGAACACGTGACACCCATAGCTAAGGGAGGACCGTCTGCACATGGTGGCTCCTGGCCTCAGGCTGAGGTCAGATGGCTCCCCAGGCAGAAAGAGGAGGGCAGAGGGGCCTGGGAGGGCGGAAAGCTGACCCCCCACCCCGGCAGCCGGGAACCAGGGGTGGGGGATGAGGGACAAGAAGGTGCCCTTTCGGTCACGTGCCACTGACCGCCTCCGTCCAGGACGCAGCCACTGATGAGCACAGCGTCCCACAACCCAGTCGGCTTCCATACGCGTGAGACTGGGCGACACTTCGGGCCTAAACCGCAGCAGGTCTCAACCCCGCATCCAGCTCAGCTTATCTCGGGACGGGTGGCCTGAGATTTTTGTCTGCTCTGAGCTGGTTACTTAGTAAATATTCGTCCCCAGACCAAGAGCACAGTCCCGGTTACAGGCTGGTGACACAGGCCCCCGACCCTGTGAGGCTGCACCGTGTTCCTGTCATGGGCCTGACCCTCTGTCTGGTTGCCCACAGTATTCCCGCCAGGAGCAGGAGGAGGAGGGCCGGAAGCGGTATGAAGCCCAGAAACTGGAGCGCATGGAGACCAAGTGGAGGAACGGGGACATCGTACAGCCCATCCTGAATCCAGGTACACGCTGATGACATGGGAGGGTGGGTGTCACCCGCATGCTGCCTCCTAGAGCCAGGCTCCTTGTCCCCAGGTTGCCCCCTGGCTCGAGCCAGGCAGGCCCCTCCCAGGTGTCACCCCAGGTGACAGCTGGAAGGCGCACAGCAGCTCTGCGAGTCCTGGTGTGGCACTGCTGCCCAGGGCCTCCATGACCTGGGGCACTGGGGACACTGGCCTAGGACACAATGGAGGAACTTTTTTTAGTACTGGAGATTCAACCCAGGGCCTAATGCATGCTCGGCAAGCACTCTACCGCTGAGCCACATCCCCAGCCCTTTTTATTTTTTATTTTTGTTTTTAGTACCAGGGATCAAACTCTGGACCTTGTGCTTGCGAGGCAGGGGTGGTGCCACTGAGCTAAATCCCCAGTCCCCCTCCCCTTTTGTTTGATTTTGACACAAGGTCTTGTTAATTTGCCCAGGAGGCCTTGAAATTGGGATCCTCCTGTCTCAGCCTCCAGAGTAGCTGGGATTACAGGCCCGAGCCATTGTGCCTGGTGGGCGCAGCTTTTTCAGTGCTGATTCTCGGCCAGCTCTGTCACACAGACTTCCCTCCTGAGCATGATTGCAGAGCTCACCCGTGGGCAGCAACCCTGTCGTGTGCACGGGCTCCATGTAGGTTGGGGTCTTCGCCTTACCCCGTCTTCCTGCCAGGCTCTCATGAAAGGTCCATGCAGATCCCAGATGAACAGGCCTCGGGGTGTTTTCCCTGCAGATTCATTCAGGTCAGCATCTGGGGTACAAGGGTCCCACCAGGAACCCAGTGAGGCTGCGGGGCCAGTCTGACCCCCCGGCTGTCCCCCCAGTAACAGGTACCACCGCTTTCCTCTGCACACGCGGAGATCACGTGGGATTGTGTGGGAACCCCTTGTGGTTCCCTGTCTCGCTGGAGATTCCGTGGACCCCTCCCCTCCTATGTCCCCCGGAACCCCATACCCCAGCCCGGGCTGCAGGGGTGTTTTGAGGATCTGATTGGGCTTTTGCTGCCCTGTGGTTGCTGCGCCTCAGCAGCTGTCTTGAGGCTCCAACCTGTTTCCCTGCGTGTTGCTGTCACCGGTGTGTGTGCTGGCCCTGCAGTCTGGGCACTGCCCCTGCCCGAAGTGCCCGCAGCCCCAGCCCTGGCAGGGGAGGGCAGGGCAGCAGGCAGATGGGAGTGAGGACTCGGGCGCTGTGAGAAGGGGCTGTTGGCTGAGCCCAGTGTCCTCGGGCGAGAGGCTGGCTGGGTGCACGCTGCCCCAGGCTCTGGCCTGTGAGTGAGCCTCACTTGGGAGGGGCCTGCAGGTGTGACGGGGTCACCGACCTGAGCTTGGGGCTCTTGATGGTCACCCTGGGCCCCACATCACAGCTTGCTGGCCTGGCTCTGAGCAGCGGGAGCCTGGGGAGGGCAGACTTGCGGGCTTCTCCACACTGGCCGCCTGAGAAATGAAAATTACTCAGCGTTTCCAATTTGCTTAAATTCTTTTAAAATTCCTCAGGAGATTCTCTTCTACTTGCTGTCCTCTGTTTGATTTTAAATCTGACACATATTTTTCCGAATCCATTTTTCTTCAGCGATACAAATCAAGGCTGACATTCGGAATGTCAGAATTTCCTGGCAGATTTCTCTGTGCTTTACTTGTGCTTTTTCTGAGAGAGGCAGGGCTCAGCCCCTTCCAGTGGAGCTGCATGTCCGTTCTCAGTCTTCGAGAACGTGTGTGTTTCTGTCTCCACTCTCCTCCCATCGGATGTGCCCACCTGGGCCTGGCTGGACTTCATGGTGTGGCCACATCAGTGGGGAGCAGCTGCTTGGCACTGGAGTCTCCCAGGGGTGGGTAGACACTGCACCCCCTTCTGTGGGAGCCTCAGCCCCACCCCTGCCTGCGACTGAAGCCAGAACAGGACCTGCTGTTGTTGCCTAGCAACCTCCTGGGGGACCTGGGCTTGCAGGTGTCTTGGGAACCGGTAAGCTCTGGGAGAGCAGGCTTCCCCTGGTGACTCATCTGCTGAGAGAACAGTTGTCCGCAGCACTCAGATTCAAGGCTGAGGGCTGCCCACCTCCAGCCGGGAGGGGATCTGGCCATGAGACATCCGCCCTGGGACTGCAGTGACATCCACCTCCAAGCTGCCCCCAGGAGTCCCCAGCAGGGTCAAGTCTTCCGGGGCTTGGCCCTGGGTCTGAGGTGCCTCCCCAGTGTTTCTGGCCGCCCGCTAAGCCCGATCCTGGTGCCATCGGCACATTCCGGGCACATGTGTGGTACAGGGAGGGAGGACGGTCCAGCTGGACCCTTCGGGTTTAAATCCCAGCTCTGCTGCCCTTGTGAGCCCTGAGCTCCCTGTGCCTCAGTTTCCTTGATGGAAACAGATGAGGGGCCCCCTGAAGTCACCGTGCTGTGGAGACCCTGTGATGTACTGCGTGTGGAACAGTGAAAATAGCTCCTGTCACAGCCAGCTTTTCCTAGTCAGGAGTGGGTTTCCCCCAACGGTGGGGATTTGGAGGCTCAGGCTCCTTCAGTTTTTTTATTTTTATTTTTTGAGAGAGGGTCTCGCTATATAATTCAGGCCGGCCTTGCACTCATGGTGATCCTCCTTCCTCAGCCTCCCAAGTGCTGGGATTACAGGCCTGTGCTACCACACCCGGCTTCCTTCCGTCTTAAAGTTGGCTGAGTCATGGATGTGGAGCACATGGGTACAGAGGCTAAACCATGACAACTGCCATCTTTAACAGGTAGCCTTGAGGTCACCTGAGAGGGGCACACTGCCAGTGGCGCAGGCATCTGAGGTTTGGGTGTGTCAGGCCGAGAGGGGCCCTGCAGAGGAGGCTGGGAAACGCCGGCCAGCTTCCTGCAGAGGAGGGGAGGGACAAGCGTGGCCATCAGTTGGCTGGCCCTGTCTGGGCCTGCCTTCTGTCACCACATCCCTGTCAACTCGGGTACAGAGGCAAAGCTCGTGCCCCTGTCGGATGGGGACCCACACTGGGGAGAGGGAAGGCAGCGAGCTGCCCAGGAGCCCGTGGGCCACACTGCGCTGGATCCCTCGGGGTCTCGGGCGCAGGTCCTCAGACTGAGGCTCCTCAGTCCTGGGGAATTCAGTCTGTTTGCTTCCAGCCAGTTCTGTGAGACGGTGACCACACCCAGTATCCCTGGGAACAAAATTCTGAAGTGCTTCTGCTCTCTTCAGCCCCTTTCCTCATACCACAGCTCAGGAGGCCTCTGGTTGGGGTGACAACAGGCCCCACCTCACAGCCCGGGTGACTGTGAGTGCTGTCCCCTTCAGTGCTCTATGGAAAGGTCTTATTAGGGAGCGTCTCAGTTCTGGTACCTGTGTGGCACTGATGGCTGTCACAGAGCCTGGTCTTGGTGGCTCACACCTGTCCCTAGCCGAACCTTTCATGTGCTCGCTCTGTCCCCTCAGTTACAGAGCGTGTGAGCTCACAGGCGCAGTCCTGGAGTGAGCTGGGGACCTGCTCCCTTGTCCACAAGAAGCGCTGTGAACCGAGGGTCATTAAATGCGGCCCAACTCGCAGAGTTAGTTCTGGGAATTGGAAGTTCATTATGGCCAAGGGAGGGAGGCCATGAGAATCTTGCTGCAAGTTCTAAGAGCATTAAGCCATTTGTAGCTTCACCAGTGTTCTCAAACAGCCCAGGACAGTGCGGGCAGCCCTTTCACCAGGAAGCTGATTTTTGTGCACAGTTTTCAGTCAAGTTTGACTGTGCAGGGAGGGTCGTCATGATGCGAGGTACACACGCTGCCACCCAGCTGTACCCAAAGTTTGAAATTTAAAAAAACTGTCTTTTGGGCTGGGGATTTAGCTTACTGGTTTCGCCATCTGCTGCGCAAGCGCAAGGACCCGAGTTCGATCTCCGGTACCAACAAACCCCCAAAAAACTGTCTTTTGTCATTGTCCACATGCAGGGCTCTTAGCTAATAAAACAGGTCCTGAGACAAAGCCGAACCGCAGCTGTAGGCTTCCAGTCGTTTTCTAGGACAGTTTTTTTCCTGTCCTTTATGGGGAGCACTGAGCAAGCCAGGGTCGCGCAGGTAGCCTTGGTGTTGGACCGACTGCTTCTCAGGTTCAAGCCAAAGGGAGACGGTGCTGGGAGTCAGGGCTGTGGGCTGGGGTGATTCTCTACTGGTTGGTGGCACAGGAACTTTGTCAGCGCCTTAGTGGCTCCTGAACTGCACCCTTTGCCCCATCTCCCAGCCCTGACCAGCTGTGCCGTGACTCGCACATATACAGCTGCATCTCCCTTAGCTGCAGGGGCCAAGCAATCTTTCCACTACTGAGGAGAATTATGCTGGAGAGCCAGGGAGGCGGGAGGAGCCCCCTGGCCTCCTTGGGGTGTCACTTCTCTTCCCAGTCTGTCAAGGTGTGGAATCAGTGAGGCCCAGGACAGCCGTGGTTGCCCTAGGTCCTGGGAGGCCTCTGGAGTGGCATCAGGGGAGCGAGCACCTCTTCCCTTAGGACAAAGCCACGGTCACTCGGGCTCACTCCCCCAGAGCTGCTGCCTGACCTAGACGCTGTCCCTGGGAGTGGTCCAGCCAGGCAGGCAGGACTGAGGAGCAGCTGACGGTCACACGTGGTAGCCGGAAGTGAAGCTGGGTGGGAGCCATCAGAGACCGGATGATGGGAACTGAGATCTTTCCCAGGGCCAGAGCTGGGCTCTGCTTTCTGATGCACCCGAGTGCCGAGTAGTGCCCGAGTGTCTCTTCCTGTGTCAGAGGCTCCCCACCCCGTGCTCCCCTCTTGAGTTCAGAGCCAGAGCCTCAGTCACCCCAGACTGAGCTTCCACAGTGGGGGAGCCTGGGTTTGCAGGTAAATGCTTAAGGCCCGACTCTTCTCCATCCTCCTTTCCCTGCTTTGAGACAGCTTGAAGCAGCTGCGCTTTTGGAAACTATGTATGGAGTGTGTTTGGGAGCCTGGCTGCATTCCGAGGCCTCCACGCTGGGGCTGAGCCGGGAATTCACTGCCTTGCAGTGAATTCTCTTGAGGCAGCACAAGGCCCGGGTCAGGGTGTGGGCAGCTCGCTTCCTTCTGGCATCCTTCACTCATCTTCCTTCTGCCTCAAGATCTCTTCTTAGAAACACTCTAGGCATGTTGGAGTAGGCCCCAGCCTGAAAACTTTATTTTAAATTCATTACCTTTTTATTTATTTATTTTTTTGGTACTGGGTATCGAACTTGGGTCCTTGTACTTGCAAGGCAGGCGGCAGAACCACTGAGCTAAATCTCTGGCCCTTCCTCATTACCTTTTTAAAGACTCTGTCTCAGCGAGTGCAGCAGTGATGGCGACCTCTACAGACAGGGCTTCATTGCAGCTGTTTAAGTGCAGCTGCTTACAGATGTTCCAAACAGCAGCATGGCTAGGCCGACCTGTGCCGAGGGACCTGCTGCTCTGAGACAGCCAAGCCTAGGGGAAGGGCTGACCCAGCCGGCAGAGGGAGGAGCCTGGGCCCTCAGGGCTGTGCCTTCCTGGCCCTGGTGAGGGCAGGGGGAGCACAGTAAGTTAGAGGAGCATGGTTGGTGCTTTGGTGACAGTGGACGTGAGGTTAGGGGCGTGACTGGGCTGGAAGAAAGTCACACACAGCCGGGACCTGTAGCCTGGACCAGGAAGGCTCTTGCAGGTGCTGCTGTCCCCAGACTGCATTGGGATGCACACCCCGAGGCTGCGCAGTGTCGGAGGGCGTCCTCTCCGCTGGCACAGTCCGTCGGCTCTGTCTCCATGGGTGGCGGTTGGCTGCCTTCAGCAGATGTCCTTCCTTTTTTCTTTTCCAGTACCGGGGATCAAACTCGGGCCTTTGCGCTTACCAGGCAGGTGTGGCGCCACCGAGCTGCATCCCCGGCCCTGCAGATGCCACTCTTGCAGCCTGGGTGGCCCTGGGCCGCAGGACGGGTCCACCCCGCCACTCACCCCTCTCCTCTGCCGTTCCAGAGCCCAACACCGTGAGCTACAGCCAGTCGAGCCTGATCCACCTGGTGGGGCCCTCGGACTGCACCCTGCATGGCTTCGTGCATGGAGGTAAGGACAGGGTTGTGTTGGCCACCCCCGAGTGCCCCGGGAAGCTGGGCAGCCGCCTGGCCTAGTTTTAGCACTTGCGCTCGGTGAAGTGTGAATTTAGGCACCAAAGGTCACATGGAAGTTACGGAAACATGTTGGTGCTTGTTTTTAAAATTGGAACGATGGATTGAGAACCGAGTCCAGCAGGGGTGGGGGTCCCACGCGCCTGGGAACTCGGCACCGTGTCGTTGTGGCCCGGGGCTGGGCAAGCCTGGCTGGGCACCTGGCCAGAGTGGCTGCTCGGGCCTTTCTTGCCTTTCTTGCCTCGGTCTTTGCATTTTCTTTACTTCATTGTATTAATTTGTTCATTTTTGTTTTATACCCTTTTTCATTAGTGCCTATACTTTTAGTGTGTTTATTCTTTTTGAGGAAATGGAGATCCCGCCTTAAGCCACAGGCTGTGGAGTTCCTGGCCCAGGTTTCCCGCTGGGTGGAGACCTGCTCTGGGTTCCTCCAGGGACAGTTGTTACCTTAGTGTGGCATTGTTTGTGATGCGGGGCAAGTAGCATATGATAACTTCCTGGATATTGTCATTTTGGTGGAGGAAAAAAAGAATTTGAAAAAACAGAAGAAGAAATGAGGGAGAAAGGAAGTAGAGGAACAGCAGCAACTGTGAAGGTGCTGTTGGGTCCCAGAGCTTACACAGCTGTCCTGCGTGTCCCAAGCTGCTGTTCATCCTTCTCCAGGCACAGCAGGCATTTTTGCATAATGCATTCACTTGTGCTGTCATTTCATGGTGCCTGAAATACCAAGTTCTGTTCTCTTCTCTGCTTGGAGAACTCCTGTTCATCCTTCAGAACCCCAAAGAGCACAACTCTCTGCAGGTTTGCATTGCTGTTTCTACCAAGGATTCTTCAGGAGCAGGGACTGGCTTTCTGTTTGTTGTGGCCCGTGGGCACCATACTGAGTCAGAGAGGCACTTGGCAGATGCTCGTGAATGGGGCACAGAGTGCTTTTGGGCTGAAGGTTAATAGGCCCTTAGAGAGTTCCCCCAGTTTCAGAGGTATTTTAAAAGCTTGTTTCCTTTTTAAAAACGAATGTCCTTTATTTTTCCCTTTTTCCAGTTTCATGTGTGTTTTCATCTCTCCGCTACATGCTGGCTGCAGTGTCCTAAATCTGATGGACTTCGGTCCTGTGGGGGTGGGGGGCAGTACTGTGGCAGGTGCTCTCCAGGCCACCAAGCCCCTGTCCCCGTCACCTGCGCCCCCCCCCCCCCCCCGCCACTAGTTCCAGCTGGGCTTCCATACCGGGAAGAGCCTATGGCTGGCCTTGGTGTCCCCCTCTGCTGAAGCTTGTGAGACACCGTGCTGCAGTGTTCGCCTGTTTTGTGTCCATGTTGGAAGTTTTCCACCGAGGGTGGAATTTCTCACGCAGCCTCCTTGGTGAACAGTGCACGTGTTAAGCCCGGGCCTCTTTCCCTGTGCTGAAAGGTGCCACCAAGAGGCTAGCAGTGCAGAGTCCTTGGAAAACCCGTTGATGGAGTCCGAGCCGCTTCCTTTGATACGGGCACTTTAAAGGCTTTTTGAGACAGTGTATCACTAAGTTGCCCAGGCTGGGCTCAAACTCAGAATCCTCCTGCCTTAGCCTCTAGAGTAGCTGGGTTACAGGCATCAACCATCATGCCCGCCCTCAGGCACTTTTAAAAATGTGTGTTGGAAGTTCGCTTTGTGTTTATGATAGTTAATACCTGCCGACATAGCAGTCCTGTGTGCACAACTTATAAAAATATGCTTACTCATTTTACCAGATCTAATCATCTCTCTGCCTGGAAACCCAGCAGGAGTAAGTGAATAAAATGAAGACTGTGCTGAGAACACCAGGAACTACAATTTCATTGTATTTTCCCATAGAATATGGTTGACAGAAAATGACATCTAAAATCATTTGAGTGAAAGTCTGACTAAGCTGTAATTCAACAGATGCCAATGGCACGGGGAGCAGAAATGGATCCTGTGGAGTGTGGTTTGGAGCAGCTCCCTGAGTCCCCAATGGCTGGGACCTTCACACATTGGCTGGCCGGGGTCTCGGTGGCAAGACTCGTGGGAGTGCATTGGAGAGGGAGGGACCATTCTGGTCGGGAAGCACAGGTAGATGCCAGTGATCACCCAGACCCGAGCTCAGCTCCCTCCCCAGGTCACGGACAGCACCTCCTCTTACTGATGTGGGCATAGGAGAGAGATAGACTGAGCTGAGAGCTGAGGACAGTCATCCTCACGTGTCAGCAAGGAGGCTGGCTGTGGCTCTTGTTCTAAAGCGAAGGGCATCTCTGCGGAGCATGTGCCTGGCTTCTGCTGTCCCCGTGTCCTGAGTGACTGGATCAGGGGGCCACTGTACTCATGCAGAGGATTCGTCCACAGATGAGCTGGTAGCTGAATGTGCTGTTAGGAGGTGGGGCCTGGGTGGAGGGGGCCCTCTGGGGTGTGGCCTGGAGGAATATTCTTGTTCCTGGCTCCTCCTTTCTCTGTCTGCTTCCTGGCTACCACTGGATGAACAGCTTTCCTCTGCCAGACCCTCCCAGCATACTGTTTCTGCCTTGGAGCCAGCTAGCCACAGACTGAACCCTCTGAAACCTTGAGCCAAAATAATAAGTTACAGGTGTTGGGTATTTTGTCCCAACCACAGGGAAGTGACCAACACACCATCCAGAATGGCTGTGTGTGTGTTGGGGGGGGTTACTGGGGATTGAACCCAGGGAGCCCTTTTATGTTTTATTTCGAGACAGTCTTGCTGAGTAGTCCAGGTGGGCTGGAGCTTGTGATCCTCCTGCCTCAGCCTCTGGAGTGGCTGGGCCTGACAGGCATGTGCCAACCATACCTGGCTCAAAATGACTATCGACAAAACAGCTGAGCTCTGGTCCTCCTCCTCGCCCTCCCTCTTGGATTTGCTTCCTGCCACTGTGGCAGCTGCTCTGGCAGGTGGCTCCGTGTCCTGCAGAGCCTTCTGCTGTCCTTGGTGCCAAGTGTCTGGCTTCTGATGCTGTGCTGGCTGGGTGGAGCGCTGCGATCACGAAGGTGCTCACTCAGTGTGGCTCAGTTCCCACTGCCCTGAGCCCCTGTGAGTCTCCCCACATGCCTTGCACCCTATGAAATGCCCCTGCCCAGTGGTGTCTGTGCCAGCTTTCCCTGGTGAGTCCACCCTCTGCCCTCCTCCTCCAGACTGGACAGCTTGGGCCGCCCTGCTGCAGGCTGCTCTCCTGGGAGGACTTTGCACTCGCCCGGTCGGCTGCTGGACTCCGAGGTCCTCTGTTTTTCTGGGCTGGTTTGCTGGCTCACGTCCTCGGTAGCCTCTTAGCAAAGGTCACATATCAGCTGGGCCAGTGCTCAAGGGAAACGGGTGCTGCTGAAGTTGGGCGAAGTGGCGCTGATGTTCCCGGAGGAAAAGTGGGTAGCTTTGAGATGGTGTTACTTAAAAAGGAAACTTAAAAATACTGAAGTGTTGGAACTGGGAAAAGAATAACAAAGTCCTCCCACAGGAAGGAGGAGGAAGGAGGAGGAAGGACTCAGGCCGCGAGGCTGCCTTTGCACCTCTGTCTTGCAGCCCCAGGTCCCTGCCAGCCCCCAACCCCACTCTGTGCCCCCAGATTCAGATCCTCAGGATACAGAGCTGAGCAGCCTGAGCCGAGACCACTGTCCCGTCCTGTGCTGCCCCCCCATCTGTGTCCCCTCTGCAGACACACAGGCCTGGCACTTGGGGTGCAGAATGTGAGGGTGAGGCTCTCACTGAGCCCCCGTAACCGCAGTGATTCTGCCTCCACCGGAATCCTGCGGCCCCACAGAGCAGGCGCCCCGTCAGGGGAATAAGTGGACGCTCTGGGGAGTGCTCTTCCTGCTGGACATGTTCCTGTGCTGGTCTGCAGCACTGTGGGCAGAGGCGCCCCCAGCTGTCACAGCCCCTGGGTGTGGGGAAGTGCCCGCTGTGCGGGGCCCCACATTCCAGAAGAATGACAGGATAGTGTCTGTCCCGAAGGCTCTCGGCAGCCAGAGCCACCAGGGCTCCACCGTCCCACTGTGCTTGGCCTTTGCTGGCCAGCAGGTGCCCTGTCAGCCAGTGGCCCAAGGGACAGCAGCGGGGCCTTGCAGCATTGTGGCCTCCACCCGCTTCCAGTCCAGCGCCCTGTGCTTCATCCAGGCCTCCTCTCTGCCCGACCCCGAAGCTGCCTGCCTGTCGTGTGGCCTCTGAGTGGCCGGTCTGTGGTGGGTACGGTGCTCTCGTCCATTGCCCCTCCTCGGAGCCTCCCTGGCCACCCCTTTGCTCACTGATGTCCCTTCAGGGCCCCATCCTCCTCTCCGCCCTCCTTCCTCCCGGACCCACTTCCTCCTGCCACCCGCGGCCCAGCTTTTCCTGTGGGCGCTGGCAGCCTCCTTGGCGACTCTCGGATATAAGGTCAGACCCGGGGCTCCTTGGCCCTGCCCAGGCCCAGCCTCCCAGCCCCAGGGACAGTCTCTGTCTCTTCAGGTGCAGTGGGGGTCCTGTGGGGGTCCCTGCCTTGGCTGTGTCCCTCCCACCTGTCAGCAGGTCCTCTGAGTGCCACCATCACGACACGTCAATGTCAGCTCTCACCTCCAGTCGGCCCGGGCCATCGCTCTGGTCTCTCGCTGGTCACCCCTCCCCGCATCTCAGTCTCCCCAACACTGCAGCTTGGGATCTGCAGGGAGAAACTCCCAGCCCCTGACTCGGCTGCCGCTGCCCTCCAAGCCCTCCTGGAGTTTGTCTCCCCAGCAGCCTCCCTGCTGCCTGGGTCACCCTCCACCATCCAAGGTCGGCTCCTGCTGGCCGGTCACAGGAACACCTGCAGCTCCTCACCCGTGGACTCTCTGACCCCCACTTTCTTTCTTCTGGCCTATGAAGAAAAGGAGCAAGGCCCGAGTTTCCGAGCACTTGGTGTGAACAGGCTGGCCCTCACCCTTGGCCCTGCTCTGGCTGACTTGTGCTCTGCTGCATACCCCTTAGAGCAGGGCTGTGGCCTGTGACAGTGCCCCTGAGAAGCATGCCAGCCCTTGGCTGCCTGTGCCTCCTGAGTGCCGAGTCCAGTGCCAGCCCAGCTCTCAGTGGGACAGGACACAGATGTCCTCAGATGCCCAGGAGGTGAGACGGTCCTGCAGCCACCCGGGTCCTGGGGCTGCGGCTACAGTTTTGCTGGCTCGGCTGGGAAGAGGCAAGCGAGGGTGCAGCCGGCTGAGACAGGCAGCAGGTGGCGCCTGGACAGGGGGCCCTGGCTGGTGGCCCAGGCAGAGACAGCAGGGAGGACGAGGCCTCCACTGAGTGCTCCCGTGCCCAGGACTCCCATGCACGGTGTTGCGCACCCCAGGGAATTGCCTGTCCTGGAAAACAGACCACAGCACGCATACGCCTCTGTCCCTGGTCGCCACTGCACAAGCCCTTGTTGGGCAGCGCCTGCTCCCGAGGAGTTTCCAGTCTGGGGGTCCAGAGGTGAGCTGGCCAGCACCCCAGCCTGGCATCGCTGTCCTTGTCATAGGGCAGAGGGTGAGAGCTGCTTGCTTTGGCTTCTCTCCCGAGGAGTCGACAGCGTTGGCACCTGGGGCTCCCAAGAGCAGCTTCCATCCGTCCAGGGGCTCCTGGGCTTCAAGTGTGACCCTGCCGAACCCTAGGCCCCGCACCCCTTGGCTGGATGTGGGGCTTGGCTCCCCTGGCCAATGGCCCTCTTGGCACCCACCCCAGGAGCTCCTTGTTTTTGGCAAGGGGGCGCCTGGCCAATGTGTCACCTGCAGGGCAGAGCATGTGCCTGAGATCCAGCCAGCCCTGTGGCATGAGCACATCCTGCCCTCAGTGCCCTGCGTCACAGCCTTTGCTCCCTCCTTGGCATCCTGTTCATTGGGGTGACCACGGCTAATGTCCTCTGACCACATCCCTCCTGTCCAGCAGGACCAACAGCTTATTCTGAAATGTTGGCCTCACGCCGCCCTGCGCAGCCTCCCAGGTGGCTGTTGGCGCCCCGCCCACACTGCTCTCAGCTTTGCTGTCCTGGACGCAGAGTGCAGGGCTCCACCTCCCAGTGCTCGGCGTGGGCTCTGCTTTCATTGCTGCCACCTCTCGCCGCCCCCCTAGGGCAGTGGGGAGTGAATGAGTCCACCTGCTTGTTGATACGTGGCTGTGGCCGCTGGTTGGGTGTATTTGCGACCTTCCCAAGCCCCAGTGCGGGGCGAATGGAAGGGAAGAAATACAACAGTGCCAGAAGCCCTTTGCCCCAGTTCCCGAGTCTGTGAGAAGCCAGCTGGCTGCTCCTGGGACTTGGCCAGAGTTCCCACTTCTGTCACTTTACTATCTTTAGACACTCATCACTCTTACTACTCTGTGCATTAATTGCAAAAATAATCCTTATTAATGGCATTCATTGAGGTTCCTCCGCCAGGAATTCCTCGGTCACAGTTGTGGGACACAGGGTGCTGGGACCTGGAGGCGTGGCCAGGCTGGTCTCCGGGCTGCTCACCTGGATCTGATAACGGCCCCTTGTCATGGCCCCTTGTCATTGCCAAGGGTGGGACGAGTGAAACAGGATGAAGTTACTATCGTTGGCTTATTATAGGGGACTCTGGCAGTTGGGATTAAATATAGAAACAGGGGCATCGCAGATCCCCGCCCACAGTGCAGGCGGTGTCGGCACCGGGCTCGGAGCTGTGGATGTGGCTGCGGCTTTGTAGGCAGCCCTGGGCCAGCCAGCCAGGGCTCAGGAAAGGAGAATGAAGCCTCTATTTTTAAGCTATTCAGCATGTTGCTGATGGTTTAAGAAACACAAAACAAAAACCTGTAAGCAGTTAAATGTTAAATTCAAAAATATCTTTGGTCTCCAGGGTTTTTATGTACGTGGCAGTGGCCAGGCGAGTCTGATATTTTTCCTTTCCCCTAATTCCTGAAACGAGTGCAGCCTCCAGGGACAGCAAATCCTGCAATTTTGTTGTCATCTTCAAGTTACAAATCCCGGGCTGCACTGTAATTTACCCGCATGATTTTTGTCAGTGTCGGCACAGATTGGGCCTGCACGGGGAGAAAGTGGCGGGCAAGGCTCTGGGCACCCGGAGCGAGGGATGGGGAGAGTTTGGCACCTGGAGCCTTTGCTGAGGGCAGGACGGTGGAGGCACGGGCAGGAAGGGCCGGTGCCTCCTCTGGGGAGACAGAGCCCGGCTGGGGGCCACTAGCAGGAGAGGCAGTTACCATCTTTTCAGGCTTTTCTGTTTTGACAAAATTTAACCTAGTTTAGGTCCCGAGCTGGTTGTGATGCATCGTGTGGGTCACGGAAGGGGGCATTTTGTGATGCCAGCCTTTACCAGCCCTTCACAGTGGGCCGGCATCTGCATCTGCATTCTTCCTTATCGCATTTCTGAAGCAAACTCGACCTCGTCCTTTTCCTCTTAGGGACAGGCAGGGAGCAGGCAGGTGTCACTTCAGTGACGTCAGCAGTAGGTCCAGGGCTGTTCCTCCCTGGGAAGAGGGCAGACAGGGCTTATACCCTGCACTCCATTGTAACCTCTACTGTTAGGAGGCCGCCCCTGCCGCCTGAGCAACCCCGAGTTGTGTGTGCGCGTGGGGCCCCAGAGGGCCGCAGCCGCCTGCTGTGGATGTGTGAAACGCAGGCTGGTCGGCCGAAGCCTCGGGCAGTGCCCTTGAGCGCTGTCTTCCTGGCACCTGCCTCGCTCCTCCCGCTTAGGCCTTAGCAGGGCCGGAGCCCGCCACTTTCTAAAGCCACACACTTGATTTTCGGACAGACCTGATCCTTTTTTCTCCAGAAAGTTTTTCTACCTAGTGAGCCCTAAAAGCTACCTGCTGTCACTGTCCCCGCCAGCCTGCTGTGGCCTCCCTGGAAGTACAGGCTAGGGACGCAGACTCACCCAGGTGAGGACCTCGGCTGGCTCGGCCGGGACACTTCCCTGTGCTGGTCTCCACTGCTCATATTAGTACCGTTTCCAGTGCCTGGACTCCAGTCCTGGTATGGAAATCAACATGGGCAGCGTGGGGCTCTGTGCGGCCCCCTGAGCTGGGCCTGGCACTTGCCCCTCCTAGGTCTTGGAGGTCCCTTTGCTCTGGGTCTCAAGCTTTCCCACTGGTGTCCCCACTCAGAAGGACACGCTGGCGATGGCTTTTGGGACAGTGCTGTCTCTGAATGTCACCATCCGAAACGAGGCAGAATAATTTTGAGCAGAGCCTTTAGCTGACATGCCGTCTAGCTGCCTGGCTTCAGGCGGCGTGGTTTGCGGAAGGCGCCTTGCTGTCCGCCGGGCTGGCTCCCAGGGCCCATTCGCGCACCGATTCATCCATTCAGCAGCTGTCTCCCGAGCGTCAGAGGCCAGGGACGGAGGTGCAGCCCAGTGTCCACACCGTACACGACACTGTGCCTTGGAGGTGTGTTTAGGGGACCCCTCAGAGGCTCTGAGGGCTCTGAGCTCATCCTGGTTGCTGTGAGCCTTGGATCTTGCAGTGTTTGGGGACAGCAGAGCCCTGTGCCACGCATGGCAGCAGGCACTTGGGATGGGTGGGCGATTTCACCCCCTTCCATTTCATTCTTCTGGGTCTGCTTGTCTTTGGTGAGACTAGGGTTGGATGCGGGGCCCTCTGCCCCTGAGCCACGTCCTCAGCCTTTTCCTCCTTTCATTGTGAGACAGGGTCTCGCTGTGTGGCCCGGGAGGGAACTGGCTCTCTTCTTTTTCTTTTTTCTTTTTTAACTGGTTCTGCTTTTCGAGGCATATGGATAAGGAGCTAATTGTAGGCGCCTTTTCAGTTCGCTTGACTCCACGCTCTTTCCCTTCTCGTTACCCCCTTTGTGACTAACCCCCCCAGGGAGATGACAGCCATCCTCCCTGCCTTTGCTGGCTCCTCCCCCTCACAGTGATTGCTCACCCTGTACCCCAGGATCCCGTCTGGGGTGGGAATCTCATCTTCGCAGGCCTGGGGAGGAGCAGGACACCTCAACCTGGAGCCCCGGGCAGGGCCGAGTCCCTGGCCCGAGTGTGTGGGTTGGGGTCTGCTGGGGCCCAGGCCCTTGGGACACTGCTGTGGTTCCCGGTGTCTGAGGTCCGGTGCCCCCAGCCCCGCCAGCCAGTTCCTGGAGCCCTGTCTCACTCATCCCCACTGTGCCGTGTGGATGCCACCCTGTATTCTAGACTCTGGATAGACGTCTCCTCAATGCTCATTGTCAGCCACGCCGGGCCCGGGCCTAGGGGGCTCCGGTCAGCAGCCTGGGGTTTGCTCATGGCATTAGGGACAGCCCTCGCTGCCCCAGCTCAAGTGAGGAGCCTTGTCCAGCTGTCGTCACCACTCAGTTTCTATGAGGAGAGCAACCTCAAGGACTCAACCTGTGGCCTATCCCCTTGCAAACCCGCTCCAGTAGCACCCACTCTGCAGCCACGGCCATGGCAGGAGGCCCCGCTCTGTGGCCCTGTGCCCCCTGGGGAGTGTGGGTGTGCTATCCTGCCCAGCCTGTCCCCTGTCGTTCTTCTGGGCCGCCTCATTCCTCTTTCCTTTTCTGTTCACTCCCAAACCTCAGATCCCCACAAACCCCAAAGCAAGCTGGTACTGAGCTCAGCTGGTGTCCACCCCCTAAGCCCGTGTCCTGGTCCATCTGTTCTGGGTCCCTCTACCTCACAGAGAGGGCGCATCGCCTGCTCGCCAAGGCCGCCCAGCACGGCAGTGGGCCGGGCCCTCACGTTTCTCAGGCAGTATGGGAGCACGTGTGTGCGAGAGCAGGCATGGGCCCTTGTGCCGGGAGGAGCCGTGCTGGATCCCACAGCGCTGGCCTCACCTCTCTGCAGTGACTGCATGTGACGCACGCATGGCCCCTCACAGCTAAGCCTGTGTGGCTTGGGGCCCGTCCTGAATTCGAGACCTGGGCCTCCGAGCGACAGGCACCTGCTCTGTGAAGTTGGGCGGGCTGCCACCACCTCATCCCACCACACCGCTGTGTGGGACCTTCTTGGCTTCTGGGGGAAAAGCAGCGAAAAGAACACCATTTTATAAACCAAGAACTCTGAATCTTAAAAATAGTTTTTGTTATGGGAATGATCAGTCACAAAATTGGGGAGAAGAGGGTGGTGAGCCCCCAACATCCGAGCCCCAGCTTCAGTCACCGCTGACACCCTTGGCTCCAGCCGTTACTGCCCCACCTCTTACCCTGGGAGGGTTTCAAAGCCAACTGGCTGTCGTATCTAAGGACAGGTAGCTTGCTTTCTTTTTTCATTTGTCCAGGCTGGCCTTGAACTCATTATGTAGTCCAGGCTGGCTTTGGACTTGTGACGATTCTCCTGCCTCAGCCTCCTGAGTGCTGGGATTACAGACATGCTTCACCACGCCTGGCTCAAGATAGCTTTGTTCTCCAGGTCCACGATGGCATTGTCACAGCATCCCGGGTAGGTTTTGTAAGTCCTTAGTGTCAGCTGCTGGGTTTTCTGGGTTCCCCACTTGCTTAGACTGGATCTCAGTTGGAGTTGGGGTCCCACTGAGACCTGTGCTGTGTTTGGTCACTGTCTCTTGAGATGGAGGAGCCTCATGGCATGGGGAACCATGCAGGTGCTGAGCAGCAGAAGAGCCTGCGTGACTGCTTGCCCATGGCCCCCACCAGCCCTGTCACCTTCTGACGTTGCCTGCCGGCCCTGCAGACACCTGAACAGGCAGCTTCTGCCCCAACAGCACTCATTCTGCATGAGCCGGACTTTCCTGGGTGGGGCTGAAACTGGTCTTGGGGCCTCTGGATTTGTGGAAATCATTCTGTGCCCCTGCTGAAGGCACAGTGGCTTCCTGACGTTTCTGAGAGCTCCTGGTTGGTCAGCATCACTGTGATGCTTTTGTGGGTCAGAAATGGTTGAATAGAGCTGGGTGTGGTGGCCAGTAATCCCAGCTCTCGGGAGGCTGAGGCAAGATGATTGCTATGAGTTTGAGGCCAGCCTGGGCTACATAATGAGTTCAAGGCCAGCCTGAACTACATAGCAAGAAAATGTCAAAAAAAAAAAAAAAAGAAAAAGGAAAAAAAATGGTTGCATAGGAGCAGTTTCATGTAGTTCACCTTAATAAAAGGAACAGATGAAATTTTTTTAAATGAACTAAAAACAGGGCATGGTGACACATGCCTGTGGTTCCAGCATTCTGGGAGGCTCAGACAGGGAGATTGCAAGTTCAAGGCCTGCCTGGGCCACTTGGCAACTTAGTGAGAGCCTGCCTCTAAATGAAGGGGAGGGGTGGCTCAGTGAGAAGGCACTGGGTTCAGTTCCCAGGACTGCAAAGGAAAATGTATAGGGGCAAGAATTAGGGGCGAGGGACTTGTGTGTGGCGATCTGTAGGTAAAGGGGGTGCGGTGGAAGCTGCCACTCTCGCCCTGAGGCTTTTGGGCTCCATGCCCTCCTGGGAGCCGGTCCGTGTTTTATGTAACAGCCTTACTGAGGTGTAGCTCATGCTGCACACAACCCCTGTTTAGTCCTTGGTTCTCAGTAAAGGCACAGCGCTGTGCAGCCACGCTGTGCGCTGGGTTCCTCTGGCTGCTGATCAGGACTAGAAGTGTCTCAGGCTTGGAGTTGTTTTGGACTGGAGACTGTTTGCACACTCAGGAGGAGATGTCTTGGAGTGGGACCTAACTTTTAAGGTGGAAGTCCTGGACCAATGGGAGTTCTGGTTTTCAGATTTCTGAGGAACTTCCATACTGTTCACAATGGTGGATAAACGAATGTACGTTCCCGTCCTACAATATAAAAAATTATTTATTGCAATACTAGTAATTGAACCCAGGGCCTTTGCACTGAGCTCCACCCCAGCCCTGTTTTCACCTTGAGACCGAATCCATCAGAGGCACAGGGTTGCCCAGGCTGACTCACCATGCAATGTTTTCTACTGGTGTCATTTTTGTGCTTGAAAAGTTTAGGTTTTTGGAGCATTGCACATATTTAGATGAGGAAATGTGCTTAACCTCTACAGTGAATTTTGGAACGTTTTCATCTCCCCAGAAAAGAAACCCTGTACCCTGTAGCGGCCACTCCCAGTTCCCTCTTGTTGCTTCTGTAGCGAGCGCCCCGGGGGCCTGGCTCCTGTCCCTGCAGACCTGCCTGTTCTGCACACTTCCCAGGGTGGCATTGCAAAGCATGTGGCTGTTTGTGCCTGGCGTGTGTCCCTCCAACTGACATTCCTAAGGTTGATCTGTGTTGTAGCGCGGGTCGGTCCAGTGGGTGGACGCGCCAAACCTTATCTGCTCATCAGCTGACAAGCCTTTGCCTTGCGGCCACTTTTTGGCTGTCGGGAGATCAGGAACAGCGCTGCCATGAAAGCATGTTCAGGTTTCTTCTGGACATGTGTTGCTTTTCCTTCGAGTGTTCCTTTAACCTAAGAGCGGGCAGCTCCAGACTTTCCAGCGGTTTGCCACGTCCGATTCCCATGAGGGGTGGTAGGTAGCGAGAGCTCTCTATGTCCTCGCCAACTTCCTGGCAGGATGGGGATCTGTGGAGGTCAGCAAAAGGGCTGTCACTTCGGTAGTGGCCCTGAGTGTCAGCTGGGGTCATTTGCAAGAGCCTCCTGAGCCAGTTTTAAATGACAGACGTGTTCCACTCCCAGGCATCCCCGTACCCACTGTGGGCTGCAGCCCTTGGCGGGAGGGTGGAAGGCACTGTTGTCTCCAGGTGGGAAGTAGCCATTCCGTGTCTCCTCTGCCACCTCCTCCTTTCTCTGCAGGGGTCACCATGAAGCTCATGGACGAGGTGGCCGGGATCGTGGCTGCCCGCCACTGCAAGACCAACATAGTCACGGCTTCTGTGGACGCCATTAATTTTCACGACAAGATCCGGAAAGGTAACAGAACTCTTCTGACAAAGTTAAGGGGGCGAGGGCGTGGCCCCGAGTCTGTGGCCTCTGTTCCTGTTTTTCTCACACCTGGTGTCTACCCGTGTGCCATGGGAAACAGGAAGGGCAAGCTTTGCACGACAGCCTTGCGGGGCGTCGTGAGGCTAGTGTCGATTGGCTTCAGTTTTCAGGCTGGTAAAATACGAAACTCAGAGTGACAGAGGCCATTCTCTTCCTAAAGACCTGCGTGCATTGACCCAGAGGGAGCCCTGTGAAGGTCCCGTGTGCACAGCTGCCACACCTTGGCCACCAGGCCCGAGGCCAGCACATTTCTCTCGGGGAGGAAGATTGTCTGAACTCAGCAGCTCTGCTTGCTTCCCCCTGGGCAGCCTGGCTGTTTGGGGTTTCCCATGGCTAGGCACACCCCGTGGTGCCCCATGCCCACCAGTGCCTCATCGAGAGCTCCCAAGGCCCCGCAGCCAGCCCTGGTGTCCCTCCTGCGGCCACACCTGCAGACCTCACCTGGCCACTCTTGCCGAGTGTGGGACAGAAGCACCGAGGTGGGGGTGTGCAGGGCAGCCACATGGGGAACAGGTTAACCTTACCCCGGGACTTGGGCCTTCAGGGTGAGGGAGACCATCTGCACAGGGCTCCTCTCTCCCGTCCTCCCCTGTCGCTACAGACATGCTCCAGTGTCATTTTTAGAATTTTGCCCCAAGTAAGTGGCCTGGTCTGCATTGCGTGCTCTGAGGGCCAGGTGCAGCATGGCCAGAACCTTTGGGGATGACAATCTGCCATGTCGTGAGTCCGTGCTGCTGTCTTTCTAGAACTCCCGCCTGGGGAAATCACTGCGATTCGAGCCACAGCGTTAAGTACAGGTTCAGAACCCGCAGCGGGGAATGCACTCACGTTGCCCTGTGCCACTGTGCCCCCCTGTCCTCCCCCGGTGTCTGAACCACTGAGCACAGCATGCGCTCCCCGCTTTCTACACCTTAGGCCTGAGGCAGGCGAGGCTGCAGCTCAGCCCGGCACCCATGGGGGACAGTCTTTGCTGGGAATGCGGCAGTGCTGAGGCGGCGGCTCTTCCCCTCTGCTCTCACGGCCAGGATCACAGGGAGGAGGGGTCAGCGCAGGAGGGCTGGGATGGCTCCCGGCACAGGGATCACAGAGCTCGAGGAATCAGGAAGCAACCTGGAAGACATCGGGTGGCTCGGCAGGCACAGGACCCCCTTTCTACAGGAGGCTGTGTCGTCTAGGACACAGCATGGGCCTCTGTTTCCAGAGCTGTGACTCGCAGCAGGGTGGCCTTGGTGGCCTGGCTTCCGTGAGTGGTGGGGGTGCAGGTCACAGAGCCGGTGGCCTGGCCCTGTCACACCTCCTGAAGAGCTGCAGAGCAGAGCCAGGCTGACATGTGGCAGCAGCAGCCCTCCCCCAAGGTCCCTGCCCTGCCGTGGCTGCCACAGCCTCCACCTGGAGAGCCCCAAGGGAGTACGGAGGTGGTGACATCCTATTTGGATGAGAAGGAATTTGGGGCAGACTGAAGTGGCGAAGTGTCCCCGGGGACCGACACACTGTCACACTGTTTGTCCTGTCTAGAAGAATGGCACCTGTGAGGACCCCGCAGTCATGTCAGGGAGCTCCACCAGGAACGTTGTGACGCCTGTCTTGGGTTCTGTGGGGGCACAGGGCACTGTCACCGTAGACAGCGAGATTCCTCCCACGGCTCCTTTGCAGAGCGGGGCGGGTGTGTCCCCTCGGGCTTTGGGCTCCTGGGACACGTGGGGGTGTGAGCAGCGGAGCAGGATGAGGTTGGATCCCAGCTCTGTGCGTCTCAGTTACGTTTCTCCCGTTGCTGAGACAAAATTCCCGACACCCGAAGTTGAAGGGGAAAGGCTCATTTAGCTCACAGTTCCTAGTGGTCTCAGTCCATAGCCATCTGGCTCCAGGGCAGGGTCCATGACAGACAGGCCTTGCAGAGGAGAGACAGCTCATGGCACCCACACGGTAGCGAAAGTAACAAGGGACCTTAGCAGCGTCTTCCTGCCCTGTTTATCTTACCCAGACTACCCGGCATTGGGCAGGGCCGAACCAATCAGTCCACTGGTTTAGTAACACCAGCATCACACACTCTAGACCCAGCTGCCTCTGAAAAAGCCCCTGTGACTGCATGAGGCTTTGAGGGCACAGCTAGACCCAGCCACAACATGTGGCTCTGCTCAGGTCCCCTTAAGCCCTGGAGACGGCTGTGCTGCCCGAGCTGCTGTCCCTGCCCGGCACCCCCCTCGCCTCGTGCTTCAGCTGGATGTGGAGGAGTCCGAGAGGCCAGGCCCCGCCACCCCACAGAGGACACAGCCAGCGCCCTTCCTGCTGGGGTCCTGTGCAGTGGTTTCCCGAAGCTGTTGCCATGCCGACTGTAGGCTGCGAGGCTGAAAAGCACTTTCCTTGTGGAGAAATGGTCTCCCAGGCGGTTAGGGCCCAGGTGGGACTCCTGGGGCGGCTCCCGGAGGTTACGTGAGAAGTGCCCACATCTGTTCCTGTTTCCCACTTGTCTTGAGAGAGCTCCCTGCCACGGCCCCTTAAGGGCAGGCGCTGACCTGTTCTCCACCTCGAGACACTTGGTCCCCTCTCATGCTTGGCAACAGCTTTTTTGTTATTTTGTTTTCTTTTCCTAATCCCTGGCACAGTGCTAAAATCTGGCTGCTGCCACCTGGGAGAGACGCCTGTCTGGGGGCGACAATGGGGCACCTGCCAGCCCCGCTGCTGTGCCACCCAGTCTGGCTTGGAGGCGATGAAAGCAGACGGTGGCTGCCACTCGTGGCTCACCCACAGGTGTTCCCTCCTGCTGATGTCACTGGCTCTGGAGAGGGTGCTGCCCCTCTCCCTCCCGGAAACCGCAGTGGTTGAGGTCCAGGAGGCTGCCAGCGGGCACAGAGCACTGAGCCCAGGGAGGAGCGTCAAGTGAGGCCTGTGGGGCCTGCAGGAGGGACAGCGGTCGTCACTGGGGGCCCTGCCCTGTGTCCTCTCAGCCCCGGCTCGCCCTCTGCTGTTCATGTCCAGGCTGGCTGTCCTGAGCCCCTGGGGTGGGGACTCAGGCTTGGGGGGCCCCCTTCCCTCCTTCCAGGGAGAGGGGGCAGCAGGGTCGAGCCACTGCTCTGAGGTTACACCTGGCTCGAGCCGGGAGGAAGGGAAGTGGGTTTGCAGCAGGCCACGTCCCCAGGCACACCCAGTCCGGGCGTTTCAGCTCCCTCCGGGGCGACAGAGGGCTGGGTCCGCGGGCCTTGAGGCCTGGACTGGTGTCCACCTGGCCGAGGGGTCACTCAGATGGACGAGCTGGCTGGTGGTGGGCAGGAGAGGAAGGTCCAGGAGGTACGCAGTGGAGGCCCCGGACTGGCCTGGGGCAGCATCCCTGAGAAGGGCTACCTGCGCTGTGGCGCAGAGTGGGAAACTGAGGGTCAGGGTGGAGGTATCTGAGGACGAGGTTGGATGCTCAGGGCCCGAAAGCCCCAAGTGCCCTGGTACCTGGGCCTGTGCCCAGGTCTATGCCAGGTCGGGTCCAGCCCCAGCCCCTCCCATGTCCTGCCCAGGGCTCAGGTGGCCCGTGGCTCTGCTCTCTGGGAGAGGGGGAGGCTCGGGCTTTGCTTGTGGCTGGGGATGTCACCACTCATGTCAGGGAGCGTTGTGTTGACATCACGCTCTGCTGCTTGTCGTCTGGCCCAGGCTTGTGGACCAGGCTGTGTGTTCACAGTTAGAAGTGTCTTCAGAGGTCTAGCATAGAAGTGAAACCGGGAGCAGCCAATGTCTTTGCCATGGCAGGCGCTGGCAGGGCAGGGGCCGCTGCAGAAAGGCACATTTTCTGTCATTGTCTGGAAGTCACAGCCGTGTACACAGCCTAGGAACTGCCCTCCCAGCAGCCACCATAGGTGCCCCTCGCCGACCCGCTGGCCCTGGGGAAGTTCTTGCCGGTTGGCTCTTGTGGGAGGGGGGCCCCTGTGTCCTGGCCTGTGACCTCTGGCCCATGGTCATCAGGGACAGGGATGGTTGCTGAGCGCTTGGGGAGCTGCTGCAGAGACCCCGGGGTGACCATCAGGACCCTCTCTAGCCCCTCAGCGGGACACGGCCCAGGGTGTGTGGTCGCTATGTCTGGATGATTGCAGGTGACTGTACCTCCCAGCCCATGCCATGGCACCTGTCACTCACCACATGGCTCTTTCTTTCCCTCCCTCCCAGAAATGGTCGTGTCCAGCACAAAGTGTGTAAGTATGACATCAAGTATGGCGTGGGACATTCTGGAACATTTGTATTAGAGTAGCCTGCGCTGACCCTCTCTCTGTCTCTCTGTCTCTCTCTCTGGGTCTCTGAACATGTCAGTGACACTAGTGTGTCAGAGGGCCCAGCCAGGACCAGTTCCTGCTGAGCAGATCTCCCTGGCAGCACCGGAGGGGTGGGGGTGCCCTGGTCACAGGTCAGTGACATCGATGGTGGCCGTGATGATGTCTGTGGACCAAGCCCTGCCCTGGGCTTACTCCCTTCCTCCTGTGGCTACCTGAGAGAAAGGTTGTGTGAGTCTGCCTGTCTGAGGAGGAGAGCCCCGCTCTGAGAGATGAGAGTGTGGAGGGAAGGAAGGGCCGAGGCCAGGCTCACGGGTCGTGCCCCGCACGGTGCGGGGCCGGAAGGGAAGCTTCAAAAGCAGTGACCAGGGTGGAGCAGAGAGGCTGCCTGGGGTCACTGGGGAGAGGGAGCAGTGACTGGGTTTGTTGTGATCACGTGGTGCCATACTGGCATGGGAAGCGCTGAGGCTGAGGGGCCCTGGCACAGTGACAGCTCTGAGGACGAAGCTTCAGCAGTCACGGTGACCCTGGCGAGGGTGGGCTAGGGCTGAGTGGGCTGAAGCCCAGCGTGGCTCATGACGGGCCTAGGACCCCAGTCAGCCCAACAGGGACCAGAGTTGGTCCAGCAAGAGGAGAGTGACATTCCAGAAGGTTCACAGGGTGCTTGGAGCAGTGTGATGGGGCCACTGTGTGGCCAGTGGCGCAGGAAGGCCACAGAGAAGACTGGATGAAGGTCGCTGACCATCCCCCGGGGAGGAGCCAGGCCCTCACACCCGAGCCCGGCCAGGATGGTTCCTATGTGGTTGGCGACATCCAAAGGCCACCAGGATCCAGAGGACAGCACAGGGAGATAGCACACCTGGGCTATAATGCTGCGTCTGACCGTGTTGTCTAAGCCTGGTCGCTGGTGCGGCCTGTGTCACCTGACCGTGCCTTTGGCTGTCCTCCATAACACTGGTCTCGCCCCACCCTGCCCTGCCCAGCTGCCAAGCCGAGTCAGCGCCTGCTCCCTCACGTCCACTCCTGTGCCCCGCAGGCTGTGTCATCACCATCTCGGGCCGCATGACCTTCACAAGCAACAAGTCCATGGAGATCGAGGTGCTGGTGGATGCCGACCCCGTGGTGGACAACTTGCAGAAGCGCTACCGGGCCGCCAGCGCCTTCTTCACCTACGTGTCGCTGAGCCAGGAGGGCAAGCCGCTGCCTGTGCCGCAGCTGGTGGTGAGTGCGTGGGTTGCTGTCCTCTGGGTCGGAGCAGGGCCCTGGCCTGGCCCCTGCCCAGACTGCGAGCTGGGGCTGTGGGGAGGTCTGAGAGGTCTCAGGGAGCAGTGCTGGCTACGCTATGGGGTGGCCATGGGGACAGAGGGCACAGCAGCGCCCGCTGAGGGCCAGGTCTCCTGTGAACACAGTACCTGGGGTCCTGGGGTCGTTCGTGTGCTAAGTGGGGTGAGAACTGTGCCCATGTACCCGACTCTCCAACCCCTGCTGAGGGCCCACTTCTGAGGTGGCCTTGGTCTGCGTGTCCTGCCTGATGGGGACCAAGCCAGAGCCCTGGACTGTGGGTGGGGTCTGGGCTTCCTGGGGTTTCTCTACCTCAGACCTCTGGGTGTGGCTGTGTCCTGGGTCCGCAGGGCGGCAGGGTGGGTGTGCAGCGTCCGTGTGTCCCTCGCAGGGGCCGCAGGCCTACACAGTCACGGGCACTGAGGATAGATAGAGCATCCCAGGGATGGGACCTGCGTCCTGTCGGTGCCTGTCACTCAGGAGAGGGCTCTTTTGGGACCAAACCGGGCGAGCAGGCAGAAGCAGGGCACCTGGCAAGGTGGAAATCCGCCTGTCCTGTCTGTGTCGGGTGACAGGGAAGTGTCCTGTTCTCTGAGACTGGGATGCAGCCATTGCTTCCTCCTGCCAGTGGCCCTGGCTCCTGTGTCCGTGCATTTCTCGGTCAGGGCCAGGGTCCCCTCCCCGTCCCTCCTTCTGCCTGGCTCTCAGGCCCACCTCTGAGCTCCTGGCCCTCTTCCTCCTCTCTGCTCGCCTCGGCCTTGCCTGGGGACTGGTGAGTCAGGCTGGTCCCGAGTCCTCATACGGTCCTGCCCCCGCCCCCCAACACTGCCAGCGTGACCTCCCCGCGGTGCCATGGGTGGAAGGAAGGGCTGACAGTGAGCCTGGACTGAGGCTGAGGAGGACTCAGCCAGGCGGGCCGCTGGGACAGCACCTCGGCCACTTGGGCTTGAGGGGCAGCCCACTGTCAGGCTGGGAAGACCTTGTGCCCTGCTTCTCTGCGCCCCCAGTCGTGCCCTGGACTGTGCCCCTCTGGAGGCTGAAGCCCAGCCAGTGGTCCTTGCAGAGCCCACACGGGACAGGCAGTGTCTGTCCCACATCTGCCCGTGACAGCTGGCCTCCTTGGCCTCCTCCTTGGAGCCCACACCTGGCTCTCAGCCCCCAGTGCAGACTCCTGGTGCCCCTACCTGGGCAGCCCCTGGCTTCCCCTTCCCACTGGCTGGACCCCGGCTCACTCGCCTTGGATGCAAAGCGTGGCCGACCCAAGAGCTTCTATTTCTGGAGACCTGGGTCCCAGGTCATACGGCTCCCGGCTGCTATTTTCGTTCATTAAAGATGGTCTTTGATTCCTCCTGGAGGTGCCCTGGGACCCACCGATGCTGATAAAAATAGATCTGGCAGGGAGGGCAGGGCAGACTCCCCAGAGAGGGCTGCTCGGCTGTATCCCGGCCTCTGTGGCACCCGCTTGGGGACCACGGCCGTGAGCACAGGCTGGCTGCACGTGGCTACAGGGGTGCGCATGCCACTGCTCCCACACCCCCCCCGCCGGCGAGCCTTCATCCTCTATTTTTAGCTTGCTCCCCAGGGCCCGGCTGGCTGACATGGAATGCAGCCTCAGTGCTTTGTTTCTTGATGAATATTTGATGCGGGCTGGGGCTGCACACCACGTTCCCCAGCAGCGCGGCACTTTCCGTGCCGAGGGTTGGAATTGGCCCCGTGTGCAGGACACCAGGCTGTGGGTGTGGATTCTAGGCCTCCTTGTGGCAGTACTCTGGGGTGGGGGGGGCAGGCCCCTGACCGCTCAGCAGCGCTGGGAAGGGGGCATGTTGGAAGGCTGGCAGGGACTCCGCCTCTGGTGGCACAGGACCCGCGGTTCCCTGGGCACTGACCGCCAGGCCCTCCCACAGGTGGCCTTTCCTGGCTGGGGTGGGGAGCATTTCCTGTGTTCAGGAAACCAGACTGCGCATGCGTTGGGGCCAAACAACCCTCAGGCCCCTTGTGTGGGCAGCGCTTGCCCCCAGTTAGCCCAGATGAGTATGCTGTCGCCCCGAGGACCCCAGGGTGGCCCGTGGCATCAGCCTGGGTCTGAGAATGCCAGAGCCCAGCAGAGCCACAGCAGGAGTATCTACCCTGGGGCCAGGGCGCCCATCACGGGGCTGGGGCATGGGGGAGGGTGGAGTGGGGCACCCCAACATGCCCAGTCATTGGCCATGGACTGACAGGGTGCATCTCGAGGTTGGAGTAGAGCAGGGTACAGTGAATGTCACCTGTCTTCTCAGCTGTAAGTTGTGTCCCGGGGCAGCACTGAAGGTGGCGACGGCCTTGTCTGCCCACCCCCAGCCCAAGGGGGAGGGTGGTGCCTGCCAGCCCCGTGCTATGCTCCGGCCACTCCTGTCTCCCGGGACCTGGGCGCAGGGTCAGAGGAGGCTTCCTGGAAGGGGTAGGCGTGCTGGGGTCCTGTGCCGGCCATGGGGAGCTGAAGCCCTCGCTTGGCCCTCGTGGTTCCCCCTGTCCGTGTGGTGTGTGTGGAGTAGGATGGGGGTGACCGGTTGCCAGGGTGACACATCAGGCCAGCTCTGGCGCTGTCCCATCCCCCACCCCAGGAGAGGGTGGCTCCCTGCAGGTGTGGCCTGAGGTGGCCTGAGCCCTGGGGGATTGTCTGAGGCGCAATTCAAGCCAGGTCTGGGCAGGGCCGCACCTGCGTCAGCCCCTGCCCGCTGCTCTGCTTTGCTCAGTCTGGGCTTTGGTGCCGTCCCTGCGTGATCCCGGGAAGCACCAGTGTGGCACGGAGGCCCCAGTGCCTCCGTGCTGAGGCAGGGCACAGGGTCAGCTTTCCGTACCAGCCAGCTCCCTGCTCCCCGGAACCTCAGCCCCACCCTGGGCACAGGCACAGAAGGGTCAGGCATCCTCCCGTGGGCCACTTCCTCTCCAGCAGAAGTGGCCGCCACTTTCCTGCCCACGGCCCAGCAGGATGGAGAGGGAGGCTGCCTCCGTGGTGTGGCTGTGGACGTAGGAAGGAAGGCACGCCGACCTGGGGAGGTGCTTCGGGTCCTGGACAGTCAGTCAAGCCACAGACTTGCAGGCTGAGGCGCCACACCCCGCCCCAGGGAGTTTTGTGACCAAAAGAGCTGTCAGGCGCTCTGTGGCCTCTGCCCAGGATGGGACGTCATTGCCATTCTTATCCCTCTGCCGCCCCAGAGCTTTCTGTCGGCCTCCTTCATTATGTGCTGGGCCTAGAGTCTGGAGTGATGCTTATTGCTGGCCGATGCCCGAGTTCAGGTTCCTGAAGGGCAACAGGCTGGCGCCTGTCCCGGCAGGGCTGGGCACCACGCATGTGCCAGCCTCACCTGGGGGCGAGTCACAGTGTTTCTGGAGGGCGAATCCCGGAGCTGCCCCGCCAGGTGCTTGCTTGGTGCTCAGGGACTTGCAATGAGTGTGGGGTCCCCCAGAGCCAAGTCAGCGGGGGTGAGAGGGAGCCCACCCTGCCGGGCCCTCAGCAGCCCAGGCTTTTTCCCAGCTGCCTCTGCCTTGCTGCCTGCCAAGGTCCACCAAGCTGCACACTGTCTCCCCATAGCGCTGGAGCGCGGGGTCTGCCCAGCCCCACAGTCCACGAGAGGCACTGGCTCAGGTGCAAGGGAGGTGGAGAGGTTCCAGCGATTCCACTGGGCCACTGAGGAAGGGGAGTGAGGACAGCAGGGGAGCCCAGCAAGGCCCAGGCACAGGACTGTGGTTGGCAGCAGAGCAGGCACAACTGCTGCAAGCTGGGAAGAAGAGGGGCCACCCAGCCCTGGGCACCTGAGCACCAGGCCCTTCCTTGGCTCGGTGCTTTGCCCACAAGGAGCAAGGGTAGAAACCCGAAGAGGCTGGATGCACTTCTGAGCCGTGTTTAAGGGTGCAGCAGCCCTCCCCCTCGTGTGTGTGTGTGCACACACGGAATCACTGACAGGCACTGCGGCCAGCAGCAGAGCTCTGGCTTTGGGCAGTGGTGTCTCAGTGTACTTCAGGCACCACTGCAGCCCTGCCGGGCCCTCTGGAGCAGCTGGGGACGGGTGGAGCAGTGTTTGTGGAGCAGAGCCCCCGGTGGACTCTAGCATGTGGGCCTCACCTGTGTGAAGTTCAGGCTTCCTGTTTGGATCATTCACTCATTGGACAAAGGGCCCTCTGTCCCAGGCCCGGTGCTGGCCTCTGACCACAGCAAGGACTGCAGGGCACAGACGGACCAAGGCCGTGGTGAGAGCGTGGCCCGGTGGCCCCCACTGGTGGCAAGCACTTGGCAGGCAGCGATTACAATCTTTCTATTTTTGGTGATCCTGGGGATTGAATCCAGGGTCTTTGCACTACATCCCCAGCCCTTTGTTTATTTTTGAGTCAGTAACACGCTAGCCCAGACTGAGCTCAGACTTGTGGTCCTCCTGCCTCTGCCTCCCCAAGTGCTGAGAGTACAGGTGTGCTCTGCCAGGTAGGGCTAGTGGGCCTGACAAGCCCCAGTCTGCAGGCGACACTGTCCCCACCACCAGGCCTGAGCTAACTGCTCTCCACCCTTTGCTGCACCAGCCCCACCTCTGCCAGCTGCCTTTGCCCTTCCATGTGGGACTTTTGCATCCACTGTTTCTTTTTGGTACCGGGGATCGAACTCGGGACCTTGTGCTTGCGAGGCAGGCAGAGGCACCACTGAGCTACTTCCCGGGCCTCCATCTGGGACTCCTTCCTGCCTGCGCGTGGGAGCATTTTCTTCAGGGTCAAGGCAGGGACCGCCCGCCGAGGGTGGACAGGTGTTCACGCTCGCTGAAGTGCTCTTGTTGCTTGAGACTTCTGGCCCTTTCCCCCAGAGGCTGCCTGGAGATCTGGATGGGCACAGTCCAGGTGGGCCAGCCCCTGGGGAGGCCTGGCAGGTGAGGCTCTGTGCCCTGCTGCCAGGCTTACCGTGGCCTGGACCGATCGGCCTCTTTTCAGCAGGCCGTACCAAGCATCCTCAGTAACCAGAGACATTTTGCTCCCTTTGATAACCGTGCCAGACCCCCTTGTCCTGCACTGGGACGTGGGAGAGGGTGCTCCACATGCCAGCACCTTAAGAAGGTCTGTGTCCCTCAGACCCGCAGAAAGGTGTTCTGTTGCCCCTGGAAGCCCCATTGCTCCAGACTCGTGCTGATTACAAAAAGGACAAGCTATTGATCTTCTGCGGGTGGAGCTTAGTCACTTGTCCTCTCTGCCGCCTTCCAAATGTGTGTTCTCAAAGCAGAGCACGCAGAATGGAAAACATTTGGTTTGCAGCGTGAGGCTCTGAAAGCCACAGGCTTCCCCTCGCTCGGGTGGAAGAGTGCCTGGAGTCAGCACTTGGCAGGAAGTGCCGAGAGGACGGAGGAGGAGGACGGAGCAGGAGGACGCAGACTGGGGGCCCGGGAGCCACCGTGCAGGAGGGGCCCGGGCTTGGCCTTCTCACCAGGCAGCCCCCCGGGGACCAAGAAGGCAGTGTCCCTTCAACTTGCTGCCTCGTGTCCCCGTGTTGAGTCCTGCTGCCTTCGGATGACCCCCAGCGCCCTGTGGCTGTCCTCCCAGGCAGCAGAGCCGTCCTTGGAGCAGCCGCCAGCCCCCAGCAGGGACCCTGGCATCAAAAGTCATTCGGGAGGACAAGATCACCCCACAGATGCACACATGAAAGGCACAAGACCACGTGCACCAGGCACCCCAGGAAACGCTTCGCAGGGTCACCTCTGAGTCCTTGTTCCAGGAGACGGGGCCTGGGCCTAGGAAAGAGAGAAGCGCACCCCAGGCCTCCCCACCAGGCCCAGGTGACCCAGAGCTGTGCCCCCTGCCACAGTCCCCTTGCTGACAGCTGTGGTTCCTGCCATGTGTGCCAGGCACCCGAGGCCTCGAGGAGTTGCCCAGGGCTGCAGGCAGCACAGAGGGCTGCAGGCGGCACAGAGGGCTGCAGGCGGCACAGAGGGCTGCCCGTGCCCCTGAGGCCCCTCGCCTGCCTCCCTGCTGGCAGCCTCAGGGCTGTGAAAGACACATTGGATTCCCCAGGGAAAGTTTTCTCTTCCTCCCCACCCCCGCCCTCCAGGAAGACAGCAGCCGTCTGTGTTTATTTACTTTGCCCACAGAGGGGGACTGGCTGCGAGGGGGTGGCAGCTGTGCCATGGGCCCGGGATGTGTGTGGGGGGGGCATCGTCTCCATCTGGCAGGGATGTGACAGTGCCCTTCATCACTTGGCTGGGAGAGCTGCTCCTCTGAGCTCTGGGCCTGGGGTGGACCCGGGGGTAGATGCTGCCCTCCCTCCTGGGGGTGATCCTCGGCTGCCCGGCACCTCGCTGCCCAGGGGGACTTGGGATGGCAGCACGCAGGGTGCCTGCTCGACGTGGTGCAGTTGAGGGCAGCGAGGCGGAAGACAGCTCCTCGGCTTCCTGCGCTGCCTCTGAGCCTGGAACACTCCACGCAGGCCGCTGACCCCAGGGGACAGGAGAAGAGCAATGAGGCTGTCAGCTGGCTCCTTGCTGCAGGTCCTTTCAAGCCCTAGCCGTGCTCTCCTGGCGACCTCGGCCACACCCATCATCACAGTGCAGGGGGATCTGGCTGAGGGTTAAACGGCGCCATGAGAGCGGCCCCAGGCCAGTGCCCGGCCCAACTGAATGCTGGACATTTGTGCACTCCAGCCTGTGACCTGCCTGGTCCTGCAGCGACCGACCTGATGACAGAAGCATGCAGCGCCTTGGACACACGCATTCGGGAACCCTTGATGGCCGTGAGCGGCCGCCATCATCTGGAATAGCATGGGGGAGGGCACCCCGGGTCTGACGAGGAAGTCAGGAGGTGAGCGGGGCCCACTCTGTGTGCCCACCCTGCTCCTAGGAGTGGCACCAGGGCATTGCCCCCCAGCCCCTGACCTGACAGGGATCCAGCCTGGTGTCCCCGTGTCCTTCCCACTGCCTCCAGACCCCTTGCTCCCATGTGAGCCCCCCTCAAGGCTGCCCCCAGACCAGAGGACTGAGACCCACATTCTGCTCGGCTGGCCCCTCCCCGTAGCACGTCACTGCGTGGTGCCCTGCTTCGAGGGCAGATGAGGGGACTGAAGTGCAGGGTGGAAGGAACCCGTCTGTCTGTGGCAGAGCCAGGCTGGCACTCTGCTGGCTGCCACCCTCTGTGGTCCCCTGGGGACAGCTGTCATTGTGTCAAACTCTTGCTCCACAGTTAAGCGGTCTGCCTGGGTCAAGCGAAGGTGGCAGCTGACAACCTGGGCACCTTCCATGGGTCTGGAGGGCAGAGCACCCCAGCTCCCCTCGCCCTGGCCCATCTCTGCTGTGTTGTTTTTGTCACTTGCCCACCTGCTGTGATTCGCCTACGTTGTCAGCTCGCAGGACAGAGTGGTGCTGAGGGGTCCCCATGTGTACACAGACCGGGCGAGTCAGGATTGGTCACTGGTAGGGAAAGTGTTCAGTGTTAACTCAGTGACCATTCCCTGCACCCCATGCCCCTTGGTGCGTGTGCCAGGGCCTCGGGTGGGTGCCCACCATGCCGAACCATAGGTTCCACTTCCTGTAACCTGTCAGGAGAACTCTCCTGCCTTTGCGCTGGTTGATTTTAGAAGAGCTTTATTTGTTTTTTGTTGGTTTGTTTTGGTACTGGGGATTGAACTCGGGTCCTTGCACTTGCGAGGCAGGCGGCGGAACTACTGAGCTACATCCCTGGCCCCAGAAAAGCTTTATTGAGATATAATTATGTACGGTACAGCTCAGTGGTTTTTAGTCTCTTCAGAGCTGTGCATCTCTAACCTCAATCAATTTTAGGCCATTTTCACCACTGAAGAAAAAACACGACACCCTTGGCTGTCACTAGTCCCCGGCCCTTGGTCTGTCACTATGATCTGCTGTTCTGAATGTCACCAAGTGGTCCCAGGCAGTAAAGGGTGGCCCTCCCTCTGTGACCACTCTGGGGGTCTGTACCTCCCCAGCCTGTGAGCTTGGTAGAAGAGCAGTGAAGGAGACCCAGCTGCACCCCAGCACTGGCTGCCACCTGCCTGGTCCCCCCCAAAACGAAGAGAAAGGGCAGTCCTTGTACACAGGTTCTGTCCCCAGGTCTCCCAGGGCTGCCTTGGGGACCCCCGGCTCCCAGCAGCCTCCTCGGCCCCTCCCAGGGCCCTGGCCCGGATGTGCCTTCCCTCCCAGCCACCAGGCACCCGTGACAGCTCCTGTCTGCCCCTCCTGGGTCCTGCAGTGCAGGGAGAGCTCTGGGCTGGCCATCCGGGCACCTGAGGACCAGGTACCTGCCCAGGGTCCCACATCTGCGTGTCCCAGGAGTGCTGGGCCGGAGCTCAGCTCCACGGCAGGTGGAGCACAGGCTCGGGCTGCCACCCCTCCTCCAGCGCCTTCCCACGCCCACCTGCACCCTGACTGTGGTTTCTTCATTCCAAGGCCCTGGCTTTTGTGGGCGCCAGCAGAGAGGGTCAGGATTGTAGACCGGGCCCCTTTGCCTGTGGTCCAGTCTGCCTCAGCCCCCCATTCTCCTGCTCCCAAGCCTGAAAACCCAGTGTCCACCCCACCAGGCCCGACTGCCCATTTGCCAGCTCCACAGTGCTTGCTCTGCCTACTGAGGGATGGACAGGAGCCACAGGTTCTCCTCAGCCACACCAACCCAGGCCTCGCCATCTGGCCTGGCACCTGCCTGGACCTGGCAGCCTTGGCCCCTTCTGGGGGAAGGGGGACAGGCATGGCCACGCCCACAGCCCGACATCGATAGAAATGTCTCCGCCCCAGCCCGACAGCCTGCATCAGACCCGATGGTGACCACAGGGATGATCTGAGTGCACCTGGAAGTGTGAACAGCCTTGATGTGGCTCATCTTGCCTGCCTGTGCCCTGCAGGGTGTGGCTCGGCTCCATGGGGCCCAGCAGCAGCCAGACCCGGCCCTGAGCCTGCAACCCCAGGGAGCCCAGGGGTCTCTCCCCCTTCACACAGCTGCTGAAGCTGAGAAAGAACTTTTAATTTTTCCTCGATGTTTCAAGTCAAATTCTATAGCCTCAAGTTTTATTTTTAAATCATCAGCTGGGTGATCAAACTGTAGCAGCAGGGGGGACTTCAGCGATGCTTCTTGGAAAAGCCAGCATTTTCCTGTGTGCCCCGAAGGCTCTTCAAACAGGACTTAGCTCCTGGGGAGTGCTGCCCTGAGTCTGTAAATACCCGCAGGTCCCATTGGCTGGGAGCTGGGGTGGGTGAGGCTGGGCAGTTTACACCTGGTGACATTTAGCCAACGATTCTGGAGGGGGCCAGGGGAGGGACTTGGCATGACTTGACATTGTGTCCTCTGCCCATGGTTCTCTTGCTGATACTCCATTTGTCTGCTAAACATGCAGCCCTAAAAATAGCTGCTGGGCCCCGGTGTCCGCCGTCATGAAGGGCACCTGGCCTGCTCCTTGGTTTTCAGGCACCTCGGAATGTCATAGTAAATGGCTTCTCGGGGACTTGGCACACCACACAGACCTGAGCCCTGGACAGGGCAGTGTCAGGTGCAGCTTTGTAGCAGGACAGATGAGGCCCCGCAGCAGTGACCACCTACCTAGAAGCCAGGCATGGTGGTGCACACCTGTAATCCCAGCACTGAGGAGGCTGAGGCAGGAGGATTGTGCCGAGTCTGAAACCAATCTGAACTGCATAGTGAGGTCCTGTCGCAAAGAAAAGACATGATCACTTAACGCTGCTGCTGTGGGATCTGCTTGAGTTCCCAGCCAACCCAGGCCGTCCTGACAGTGGCAGTGGTGCCCTTCCGGTCCCTGCATGCCAGCAGGCACCCGCCAGGACCATTCTCATCAAAGCCTAGCCCTTGGTCCTCCCCACAAAGCAGTCCCCATGGCTGTGACACAGGCCAGCACAGGTCCCCATAGGTCCCTCTATGGGGCAGAGATGGTAGGCAGCAAGTGCTGGGTCTGGCTTTCCACCCTCTCCATGCACACCGTCTAGGCTGGCTGCAAACCCACGGTGATCCTCCTGCCCCCGCCACATGCTGCAGTTACAGGTGTGGGCACCCAGCTTGAGGGCTCGCATGCATTTTCAACTGAAGTTTGCTCCCTGAGGGACACTGGGTTTGGGATTCCACCCAAGGGTCTGCCAAGCAGACAGGCCCATGGGTGGGATTCAGTGGAGCTGGGTGGAGTCTGTCACACCTCACCTGCCCTTTTCTGTGTGGCCCACAGCCCGAGACCGAGGATGAGAAGAAGCGCTTTGAGGATGGCAAAGGGCGATACCTGCAGGTGAAGGCGAAGCGGCAGGCCCAGGTGGAGCCTCAGCCCTAGAAGCCCTCCTCTTGCCACTGGGGCCCGAGCACCTGCAGTGACAGCCCCGTGTCAGTCACTTAGTCACCCCTTGGCCAAACCCCACTGCCCACTGAGAGCTGGTGTTGTGTGAAGTGTCCATTGACAGTGTTAGCCCACGCCCTGTCCCGAACACCTGTGCACCAAAGCTTTATTTTATCCTTCCAGTACAAATGCTACACAGTATTGTCCCAGCCGCCGGAGGCGCCCTGGGGACACCTTGTGTAAGGTATGTCACGAATCCAGCACCGTTAATAAAGCTGCTGTTCAGCTGGGTCTGTGAAGGCTGTGTGTGGTTTGTCTGGGGATCTGCTCCCCCGTGGGGAATCGGGGTGCCCACAGGCAGCCTCAGCACCCTTCCCTGGTTCCGGTGTGGCTGGTGACCTGGTGGCTGCAGAGAATGCTGCTTCCTATGAAGCCCCAGAGGTCCCCGCTTGCTTCCTGCACCTCGGAGGCAGCTGACACCTGGGGTGTTGGGGAACTCGGGGCCATGCCACCTGTGGGTGTTCTGGGACCCTGCTTCCCTGCATTCCCCTAAATGGTGCTTGAGGACCAGGGAGGTGATGTGCAGAGAGCCCACGCTGCCTGGCCCAGGACGTGCTCGGCATGGGGAGCCACCCGTGGTGGACCAGGACCCCGTGGCTGACACAGACCCCCGACACTCACGCTTTTGGCATGCCAGTCTGAGGGACGCTGTAGGTGTCTGGGACACCGTGAGACTGTCACTGTGTGTACTGTGTGCATGTGTCACTGCCACAACACATCTGCATAGCAGTGCACGTGTGTATGGTGTGGGCTGTGTACAGATTCCCTGTGCATATATGTGTGTATGGTGTGAGGCCATGCATACATCCCTGTAGCTGTGTCTAGTGGTGCGTGTGTGAGGGTTTGTGTGTGCGTCCAGACCAGCAGCCTTGAGACAGAGAAGTGGCCAAGCCCTCTGCAGGGGCCGCATCCCAAGCACACCCAGAGTGTGCTCTGGGGCCAGCACCCCGGCTGGCCTTGAAGCCCGCTCATCTGCCCCTCGGCCTACGGGAGACCTGTCTGCCAACCGCTGCAGCCTCATTCGAGCGAGCCTCCCTTAGGCCCCTGGAAAAAGAGTGCTCGGCTCCAGATGTGCAGGAACCCCTGCCAAGAGCTTCAGAATCTGTCAGGGGCCCTGTCCCTGGTGATGGGGTTATTTTCTGCCTGGGAGCAGGGGCAGGAACAAGGTTGGTCACAGGAAACCACCGCACCCTGCCGTGGCCCTCAGCTCTAGGCCACAGGCAGTCTGGGCACCATCCCGTCGGGTGCCTGGGGGTGCAGGGCCCTAAGACATCTACATCCTTCCTAGGCCCCGGCCGGACTCCCTAGTTCAGTCCTGGTCAGTCACTCATCCGTGTGGCTCTTGGCGAGCCAGATATCCAAAGCCCAGGGCCCAGAGGCAAATTGTGCAGAGCACCATGCCCACAGCCCAACACACCGCAGGATAAGCCAGGCCTTGGCAGGCCTGAGCCCCTCCCCTCTGCCACACACCAGTGCCTAGGGAGGAGGGCCGGGCCACTAACAAGGCAGCACCCAGGAGCCTGCAGGTGGAGGGGGCGCAGCCACCAGCCTGAGGAGGCAGGCTGCCTTCTCCCATTAACAGGTGGCCCTTGTGGCTGAATCACCTGTGACATGGGATGAGACAGTTTGCCTTAAAAATGCCACATTGAGGGCCGGGGATTTAGCTCAGTGGTACTGCACCTCCCTTGCAAACGCAAGGTCCTGAGTTCAATCCCTAGTACCAAAAAAATAAGAAAAAAGCCACATTGAGGCTGGATTGCAGCTCTAATGATGGAGTATACTTACTTCACTGCAGGTCCTGGGTTCCATCCCCAGCACCAAAAGGAAGAAAAGCCACACTTGGGTACAACCTCCCTGCACCAGCCTCCCCCTGCTGGCCATCTATTCCTAACCAGGGCCACCTGGTAGGGAGCTGGCCTGTCCACGAGGGCTCACTGGGAACACGGCCCTGAGCATGCCAGGAGGGGAGGAGAGGGTAGGAGGGTAGGCCCTGCCCTTTGTGGAGCCTTCTCTATGAACCTTTCCTTCCACCTCATCGGATGGCCCTCAGGCCCACTCTGCGCCCCTAAAGCTGCTCTGGGTTCTGGGGGTTGGGGCCGGGCCGGGTGGGTACAGAAGCCAAGCTGTGAGAGTTGGGGACCCCTGCGGGGCTGGCAAGCACGAGGCAGCACTTTGGGCTGCCCTTGATTTGGGTCCCATCCTGGCCAGGCGCCTGCCTTCCTGCAGACAAGCCTGCCCGCCCGGAGGGATTCCCCGTGCCCAGAAAGGACACCGTGTGTCTCGAAACCCTGCGTGACCTTGGGGCCTTTTGCCCATTGCGTGTGGTTAGGGGCAGGACAGGGCCAGCTGAAGTTCTCCGGCTCTAGGTGACAGGAATGCCAACAGGAGGGGCCCCCGGAGAGGGGCCAGGCTGCAGAACCTGCCCCTACCAGCAGCAAGACACAAAGGGGGGGATCAGCTGCTGGGAGGGCGCGTCTGAGGCAGCGGGGGAGGGGCCACCCAGCACCCCGGGTCGCTGCGCTGTTCCCTCGGTGGCTCCGAGGCCCAGCCACCGAGCACCCAGTGCTCACTGTAGAAGTGGCTTCTTCCGGGACACCCTCCCTGAACCGACCCCCGAACTCGGAGCCTGGGTCTTCCCAGGTGGTTTGGGGCTTGAGAAGCTCGGACTGCGGGCACTGTCCACCCCGGGGGCTCCAGCCTAGCGGGGCCTGGGGGCGGGGCGTGGCAGCGCTGACGGACAGACGGACCAGACAGACCGGCTGCAGCCGCGCTCCTAGCGCCGGGGGGCGGGGCGCAGGGCGGCGCGG